>QCXZ01000001.1:12340795-12864240 GCA_025024175.1 Rhyzopertha dominica
TTAGATAACCAAAATTTAATTTTTGGTGTTGCCGTTCAGATTTATTTCAGACCAATTTTGAAACCAACCGGGGAAAATGTATATGCAAATCTCAAAAGTTTTTTTTGGAATATTTTTCTTGTCCTTCCTTACATTATGCAAACACCACACACACAGATTGTATGTTAGTCTACATTCCCAGTCAGTTTGAAATTTTTCACTTTTTTATTTACGAACTGTAGTGCACAACATTGGCAACTGTTAAGTTAACAGCAACTTTTACTGTATATCAAGAATTTAGTTACAAATTAAAAAAAAAATCAATTAATGTAATGCTGGCATAATATTGACATTTGTCGATTATAATAGTCTTACTAAAATGACAGTAATAGGATTTTTTGAAACTTCTAGAAAAGGAAGTATATTGAAGCTTTTGAAGATGAAGATGTGGATGTTGGCGAAGCTAAAAGAAAAGCAGTAATCGACAAGGTAAATAATTTTAATTCTTATATCCACTACTAATATCAAAAGCACATAACTATTTTCTGTTTCTTAAATGTCTTTGATGGGATATATTTAATATAGTTAACAAAAGCAGAAGTAGAAAGATATACATATGTTATGTACATATACAACAGGAGACACATTCCAATTACTTCCAATTACAATGACGAAGGATGATAAAAATGGTATTTCCTATATAATTAATATTCAAGCATAATAATAAAACAACAGATGAAATTGACATTCAGTCAGGTTATTCCAATAATAAATGAATTATATTATAGTTGAACTAAACTGAATGGAAACGACAGGAAGCTAAATTAAATTCTTATTAAAATTAATAACCAAAATTAAATATGTCTCAATATTTAATGTATATTTGCATTAAACTACATCGAATATCTGTTTGAATTGAATAACACTATACTAAAAAATTGTGTACCCATTCTTGGCATTATGGATTATTGCCTACACACGAAAGCAGCAAAGCTGTCTTCATTGTATTTTTAGGGCATTTTCCAATTTATGAAAAAAAAAATCGTGTTATCGGCCACATTTGTCTGTCACACTCCTAGCTCGAGAACAGCTCAACAGATCAGACTCATTGGATACATTTTGGCCTAACAATGATCAACATGTACTTTTTTTTTGCTTAAAATAAAATCAAATACATTTCAACAATACAAGGAAAATGCTTTAAAGTATCTTTTAACGAAAAGGCTTTTTTAATCCCGTTATGTGGTTTTTGTAGCAGGAAACTTGCGCAACTGGAGGTGGAACGTATAATACACAATTGACTGATGCTGAGGCTAGGGTGTTACCGATTATTGACCAGCAAGTTCGTCCACTGCGCAATCCTTATGACGATAATGCTGTTTATCATGACGGTATACATTTTTGCATGTCCATAGGCGGTGACGTAAATCACTTTGTTTACAGGAGATGTATCGATAGAAAATCTTCCTATAGTACTGGCGTCAGAGGAACCAACTCCTGTTCCTGAGATTCCTTCTAATACTGCAGAAGTTGCACCCGTTCCTGCTGTTCCTTCCACATCCCGCACCCAGAGAGCCAAAATAATTAAAAATCGTCGCAATAATAGTCAATCTGTAAAAAACAAATATTACATTACAAAACTGCAGTGTGCAAAACTTCAGTTAAGGAATTTAAATGTTGAGTTACAAATTAAAAAAGAGCAGCTGAAGCAGTTAAAAAAAAAATAAAGATTAAAAATTTTACAATAAATAAATGTTTTAGTAGTTACTTGTATTTACTTTAATCAAACACTGTATTTATTACAGCTCTTCTAACTGCAGTGTTAGGATTACGAGCTTCATGGCCAATTATCTCTGGCACATCAACTTCATCCTGAAGATCTTCATATTCGAAGTCTGGCTGCTCATCACTGGCTAGAATGCATATATTGTGGAGAACTGCGCAAACGACTATGACTGCCAGTGTGGTTTCCATATTTTGAAGCCGCATGCCACCTGCCAGAGCTGGGAATCTCCTCTTTAGAACACCAAAACAGCGTTCTATAGTGTTTCTTGTTCTAACCTGTGCAAAATTATATGCCACTTCTCCCCGAGTTTGTGGATTGGCGAGCGGAGTTAGAAGAAAGTTACGGCAGGCATATCCTTTATCGCCTAAGAGATAGTCATTTCCGTATCGGCCGGCTTCAAATTCAGCACATAAGGCACTGTCATTAAAAATAGTGCTGTCATGCACCGATCCAGGCCACCTAGCAACGATGTTGCAGACACGTAAAGTTGCATCACAGACAACTTGCACATTTATAGAGAAGTAACCTTTACGGTTGCGAAACATTTCAGCATTTTCACCGCCTGGCGAATGAATTCTCACATGTGTGCAATCCACCGCTCCAATCACACCAGGGAAATGGGCAATTGCATAAAACCTGGCTTTAGTTTCTGCCCTTTCTGCCATGGTGTTTGGCATTCTTATATACTCGGGCTTAAGGCTCGCTATTTTGTCTGTTACACTTTTCACAACTCGCGATATCGTCGCCTTATGGATTCCCCCAAAGCAATCACCAACAACTTGTTGAAAAGTGCCTGTGGCATAAAATCTCAGGGCTATTAATATTTGTTGAATGCTATCTAGAGATTTGTTCCTGCCCGTTTTTGGCTTCAAGGTGGCACCGATTTTTTCGTTCAATAGAGATACTGTATCCTTTGAAACACGGAAACGTGCTTTAAACTCTATATCCGTGTAAATAATCATAGGATCAATGCGATCTCTTATAAATTTCACTCGTTTAGGTAATTGGGAGGGTTCTTCATCGGAAGAAAGATCGGACAAGGAAGAGGATAGGTTTAGCATCTAGGAAGATAAATATGTGTTAGTTTCAAAGGAATTTTCCTTCATGTATGCTTATTGATAAAGACTGTAAAATGTAATTTATAACTGCTGTTATAATATTATTATTATTATTACTACTTCATTTTGTAATTCCATTTAGTAAATAAAAACATCTAATTTAAGTGATGTGTGCCTAAGGTTATGATAATTGTTATTTTATTCTTGAATAAATAAATTATCTTTAAAACTGCTTCATTGTGTCATTGTCTCAGGGGACTTGCAAAATTTATTTGCTTATAAATTAGTATTGTCAAAGACGATTTTATAAGACTGTCCAACGTTATAAGAGTACCCCATCAGTATTAATGCATGTTAACAGATGGCGTATGATGTAACTCGACGTTTATTCGATCAAATTACGCCACATGACCTTGTCACTGGACCGGCAACCCCATACTTTGAATAATGCGTGTTTGCCCATTATATTGTAATATACTGTAAAACCTTAGCGCTTAGCGGGTATATATACCGATTTATGTACGATGCAGTTTCGCGCTGCGCTCTATAACTTTTAGTCGCCACCACCGAAAGCAAGGTATGGTGCGAAAAGATCCAAAAGATGTTTATGTTTCCAGTGTTCTGAAAGATCTGAATTAAAATGCTTTGCCATTGTTAATAATTACAACTTACTACGCACGCTTGACTATTCTAAAAATTAGAAAAATTTAGATTAGGTGTTCAATACATAACTGTATTATGGTAAACACCATGAATATTATTAAGCAAAACAATGCAAGGTTAAAATGCAACAAATTAGGGATGCCCATTTTAAGATGTATGAAAAAACTTGACAATCAGTATATAACTCGCATTTTATTAATATTAAACATTATCATATGTACAGATAGCAAAACATTTGTATTAAAACGACACAAGTATGAAAATATATACATATTTGTGATGATAAAACAAACAAAAACTGCATGTTGCTGCTTCAGGGTTCAGTATTACAAAAATACAAAAAAAATATATGAGGACTGCTACTGTATTGTTTTGCCACGCGTCGTGCTTTTATTGAATTGAATCAATACTTCCACATCCAATTGTAAAAATGACAGTTACATTTTTATTTCTTATACTATACGATTAGTACCTAATCAGGTTTTGAGCATTTTTTCTCTCTACACATTTAAATTCTAAGACAAACAGTCCTCGTGATATTAGCAAAAATATATAAATTTTGAAATAGGTTTTTTCCAAATAACTCGAAAATTATCAACTTAACAAAAAAACTACAAGAATGATTTCTGATCAGAAATTTGATTTTCTATATAATACCAAAACTTAAAAAAAATAGTACGAGCAGTGTCCAAAATAGGTTTTTTTTGGAAATATTTCGAAAATGTCAAAATTTTGAATAAATTTTCTAATTTTTTTCATTTTTTGAATATATTAAATATATTCGGAGATATATAGGAAAAACCCTTTTCTTTAAGTGACGCTTCTTTGCTAATACATTCTAAAGTTTGCTGCACCGAAAATTTATAAGAACTAATAATACTCGCAGTTATACTACTAATCACATACTAAAACGAAAAAAAAAAATTTGAAAAAAGGGTAGTTACCCCCCAATTTCGCCCCTTTCTCGATACCCTATTTACCCCATAAACAATAGGTCGCCTTTGGGTAGTTGATATTAATACGTTTGCTAAATTTCAAGTTCATATATTAAGTCTTTCGAAAGTTATCGTGTCCACAAACAAATACCACAGACAAGAAATTTTTTTGCTCAAATTTTGTTTTTTTTTGCGTTTTCAACCAATTTAAAGCGAATGAGCAAATGAAAAATTTTGAAAATTTTTTCGCGATACAATGCTTCCCATCCGTTGGATGTGGAAGTAGGTAATTCAAAATACTTGAATTTATTTACATTTCCTTCAAACACTATTTTATTTACAAACACGTAATACTATGTATTTACATTCTATGTTGTGTTGTTAAATTTACAATTAAAACCACGTTTAAGGCTTACTAGAGGTTCACAGCGGACCGAGAAAAGCGTGGCGACAAGTAGTTTTGTTTAATAAAGCAAATGATGTTTTTGATCTAGAAAGTTTGAAAATAATAATACTTATAGTACAGTCCACTACTTGAACTTTATATTTTAGTTTCATTTTTATATAATCAGTTCGAGAAGAGAGAATAGCGGTGTATTTATTTAATGATCATTAACATCAAAAGTTAAATATACGACTTGCCGTGCAAAGTAAGGGACGAAAGCTTTTACAGTTTATCTGAATCAACATTGGTCGCGATATACCTAGCATACAGTAAAAAATAATTCGAAGTTTGGGCCAGCAATATACATGCGATTTTTACGATTAATTTCGCAAAAGCGCGTTCGTATTTTATATATAATTTTTTTTCGTCGTAGGCAATTTAAATTTCGAAGAAAATTTGTAACGTTAAAAGTTTTGTTTGAGGTAATATGTTTTTTCCACGGACCTTTCAAGCAAGGTCCCTTATTAATTTCCATTGCCCTGGGTCTCTGCGTGACAGGACACGCCCGTGTATAAGACAAAGACCACATCGGTGACATAGTGACATACTTACTATATATTTCTGTTTTGTCCATAAATACAGTTATCTAAGTAATTAGTTTACCACTCAAGATTATTTAAAATATTGCACAATGTATTACCTATATTTGCCATAAAAATGACTAGCCAAGACCGTTTTTTATATTTACGTTATTCGCGTAAAAACAAGAATAAGGCGTAAACATGGCAACGTCGACTTTTAGCGCTTAAAATTAATCAGCGACACCCCACAGGTGCAGGACAAACTAATGGTTCGATGGTGTCGACGCCTAGTGGCCGCATACCAGTTGGGCGCGTCCAAGTTTAATATTGCGTTGATCAGTCTTATAAATAAATCGTCTTTGGTTATACCAAGATACCTCTATAACTGGTATGTCAACTCTTATATTTATGAATGGAATTTGACGTTTCTGACTAAGGGCAAGTTAAGCTTTTATTAATGGATAATAGATGGCAGCAGGTTCGTTGCGGACTGTCAGAATAGCATCTACGATCTGTCAAAACTTGTTGTTTTGGTTATGTTATTATGTGTTACGTTTTTAATATTGTGTACCCCAGAAAATAATATAATGCAGTGATTATACTACAAAGCTTTTCACTAGCTCTGTTGAAAATGTTGGCGGCTAAAAACAAAGTGAAGTTACCATATTTATGCTGCCAAAACGTACATACCACATAACTGGGTACGGAGAGAACATCACTTCGTAAGTTTCCAGTCAGTTAAACCTTATTTTAAACCTGTTTAGATAATAATGTGTGTTTTTTAGGTCGAGTGTATTGTATCTGGGTGATTAGCATGAGAATTTAGCTGGTATATACTGTGTTCTATAATGAATTTGGAACAAGCAACGACCTGGGAGAGCCAATTCCCTAGTTGATGTTCTTTAGTATAGAATGGTGCTGTTGGAATGAAGTAATATTTGTTGGTGTGATAGTTATATTACCAGGCAAGTAAGTACAACAGTTGACGTAAAAGCATGCATACTGTTGTTAACACGGAACCGATACTCCAAGTGTTGATGAATAGTTAAAAATATGCTGCCATAAGCTTTCTAATATTCTGTAGAACATTAGTAACATTGCCAAAATCTGTTACGAATCTCACTTTTAATAATAAATGTAAGAGAAGTCACCAACTTGATATGAAATACTTACCATATACATTTGAGGTGAAATGCAAATTATACTGCCATTTATTTTGTGCTAATTCTAACAGAGAATTAAAAGTTACAATTTTGTAGATCTGGTAAATCCACAATTTTGATTACTTATCTTATTATATTTAAACATAATACGAATATACCTATGTTCAAAAAATAAATAAAATTTTTTTGCTTTATTGTTAGGGCCGGTAATTACGTTTTAGAGTCGAGGCTAGACATAACTGATTTTGATCAGGTGGTTATCCAGCTATTATGTCACAAATAAACGATGTGTCTTATGTTCTTAGTATCATCTGAATAACTATCAAAAATGTAAATTCCTCGACCACTTTAACTGCACTGTTTATCTGTAAACTGCATAGAAAATGCAAAAATCTCTTAACTCAAGAATTCTGGCCAATTCCATTTGGAGGAAGGAAGGATACAGATTTACTTTTCTTGCATTAATTGAACAGTTAGGATATGACCAGTGTTATCTAACGGGATCGAGCAGAAAGATGTAGGTACCGAATATAGTCTGCAGTTTCAGAGACAAACAATAAATGGTAACTCTCAAAAGTTGTCAACAACAGTTGCCTATTAATACAATGTTTGCTAACCTAATTTGGATAATTTTGAATACTTCTTTGACTGTGCATGTTCTGACGAACATTTACGTGCCTCTTTCTGGCACGTCAGTGACATTCTTGCTACCAAAAATGTAAATGCAATTTTTTTGACAGTTCAGTTTTGTGTATTGCACAGCCTACGAAACCGTGAATTTTTTTCTTTTCAGTGCATTTAAAATATCAGTTTTTCATTTCTTGTTGCAGATAATCTCCAATAATTCTTTCGACTTCCTGAAGAAGAATTATTAGCCCTTGTGATAGAAATATCAAGTGTCCCCTACTTCTTAAAGTTATGAATAAATTGCAAGATTCCAATCCATCCCCAACTAGTGTCTTCACACAGTCTGGACAATTATGGGATGCTTCAACAGATAGTGAAAGAAGAGATCTGGATTTGTTGGGTAMTAGGGAAACCAAATCAAGTTCCGGAGGACCTTCAGATTTTTGTAGTGTACCTAAATCTGTATGTTTAAACCAAAATGTTAATATAATAAATGTTAAATTATAGATGTTTTGTTTATGTAAATACTGATTATTGTTGTATTGTAAAATTACATACCTACTGTATTTGTGAAAAAAAATACTTTCAAAATCACTTGTGTTCCAAAAAATACGGCTTAAAATTTCAGTAATTCAAGTTTTGAATTGCTGTTCTTTATTCAGACGTTTTTAATTATGGGATACAGTGCGTAAAAATGAAAATTTGTATTCTAATTAAATTTTGAAAAGAATATACTGATGCATGTTGTATTTTTATTGTCCTTAAAGGAAATTAGTTAAACATTTGTTGTGTTGTATTTAACTTGAATTTATGTTCAATATTATTCTTAGACAAACAGAAGCTACCTATATGCATCAGGAGTTGCTCAATTTAACATTTTCGAGAATAAATAATAAAGATTATGTTCAAATGTCTACCTACGAAAAGCTATTTAAATAGAATTGCTCCAAACCCTTTATGAAGTAAAAAGCTAATTTTTGTAATGAAGGTTAATAATAATGGAATCGACCATCACGATCACCTAACATTAACTTGCTGTTAAACCATACCCAGGAAATACTGTAACAATCAAAAGAAGTTAAATTCTTTAATTTGTATGATTTGACACTGTTATCAATGTAAAACTGGACCCTTCTTGTCATATTTAAACCACCCTCAAAAATCTAATATTCGTAAGTTTAAATGAATAAAGAGAGAAGTGCAAAAAGTAAAAATAAAAAAACAACAGTTTTGATTCTGATTTATCTTACAGGTAAATCAATTCACTAAAAAAATAGAATATTCTACATATTCACATGTATTGGCTACCAAGTTAATGTTAGAAAGCACTTGCGATAATAGAACTCAGAAAAACTAATAGGTAGTTTTGTATCCCCCACCATTACCATGCATCTTGTAAACTGGCTAGCTACCATATGTGCTGCTTGCCTTCTACATAATCACTTCATTCTTTCCAAACGGCAGCAGATACAATCCCGGATGCCAGGAAGCACGGTTAGCATGTTAAAGATATGTATTAAAAACTTCAAGAACAACATAAATATCTCTGCAACTACATAGTAATAGGTACTGACAACCTTATATCATTTTAGAAAGGGTTTTAACTCTGCATCTATCTGTGAGATGAAAAACAGCACCCTGTTTAAAAAAATGTTAATCTTGTTTGAATTAGTATAAGTTGGGATTTGTCAATATAACTTCTGCAAATGATTATCACACACTGCAAACGTCAATATTTAGAAAATTTGAAATAAATCGTGATCAATATGACTGAGGCTTAATGTAGTATTAATAAATTAACATTTCTTTTACGACAAATCCAAAATTGCACAGGGTGTTCGATTTAAAATAATGAAACTGGTGCTCACTTCCAGTATAATGGGGAGTCCACGAAATATTTTTAGATTGTTAAACGCTTAATTCTGAATGACTCACTTGAACCATTTCTATAATTTTAACTTCGATATGTATTACTTATTCGTGCTTAGTGAATCACCATGTATGTTAGGGGCAAATGGTGGGGGCGCCATAATTGTTCCATCTTAAAAGTTGCCTGTATTAAGCTAGAGCTGATTATAATCATCACCTACATGAAGTTGTATATACAAGTATTCCTCCCGTATTCATTTAATTTTCTATATTAAAACTGATGCATATCTTTTTTGTATGTGAGGATATGTGTACCTAATCGGGATATTTGAGATGGAAGGTTGGATGGGAACTTTGGTCTGTTGGAACTGCATAGACACAACTTTCTAATATTTTTACTACCGGCATCTGAATATTCTTGTACAAATTTTTGGTTAAAACACACCAACACATTTTGACCATGTTTTCACCCTTAAGCATCCTAAAATAAAATTGCTAAACGCCGCGTATAAGTAAACATACAACTTTGCTAATTATAATTAAGTAATAACTTTTGTATCAACACTTGAAATAATGAACTATCTATATTTAATAGTTTTACATTCCCGTAAATGCCACACTTTTTCATTTTGTACAGATTGCAAGCGATTTGAAATTACGGATGTCAACTGCCTGACATTACACATGACAGTCCGCAACTAACGTATGGCCATCTAGTGTTACCTTTATGTAGCTTAACTTGCCCTTGATTTGGGTAAGAAAATGGCCGCCAGTTGGTATACCACGTATAGAGCTATCTTGGGTTATACTATTATATTGAGCACAAGCGTTAATGGAAGTTAGACGTATCTTCCTGACTAATACCAGCATTGTAAACAGCAAGCATAACAGATTGTAGCTTTAAATCAAGCAATATAGTCCCATATACTACTATATCGAGCAAAAGCGTTATTAGAGGTGTCTTCCTGACTCATATAATGCCAGTATTGTACCCAGCAGGCATAACAGACTGTGTCGCTTTAAATAGAACAAAATGGTCCCTAATACTATTATATTGAGCAAGAGCGTTATTAGAAAGTAGATGTGTTTTCCTGACTCATATAATACCAGCATTGTAAACAGCAAGCATAACAGATTGTGTCGCTTTAAATCAAACAATATAGTCCCATATACTATTATATTGAGCAGAAGCATTATTAGAAGTTAGACGTATCTTTCTAACTCATATAATACTATCATTGTACCCAGCAAGCATAACAGATTGTGTCGCTTTAAAGAGAACAAAATGGTCCCTTATAGTACTGTATTGAGCAAAAGCGTTATTAGAAGGTAGACGTGTCTTCCTGACTCATAATACCATCATTGTACCCAGCAAGCATTACAGATTGTGTCGCTGGAAATCAAACAATATAGTCCCTTATAGTATTATATCGAGCAAAAGCGTTATTAGAAGCTAGACGTATCTTCCTGATTCATATAATACCAGCATTGTACCCAACAAGCATTATAGATTGTGTCGCTGGAAATCAAACAATATAGTCCCTTATACTATATTATATACTGGAGAGAAACCAAATCGAAGAATTTTTTTTAAATACCACAGGAGGAATATTTACAATTGTAAGTAGGAAATACATTATTTTAATTTATACATCTAGCTGTTTATTTTGAACACTTTACAGGTCTGAAGTATCATGGGAGTTGCAGTTGCTTAACGGTGCAATGAATTAAGTCATGTCGAACACAAAGGCAGTTACTTTCACTTACTCTTTCTGGTTATGAAAACAAACATTACAAGAAGTTGCATGATCTTGGAAGAAGCTTTATTAGTCAGGGCTGTTGAAATGTGTCGAAAATACATCAACCTAAAACTGCTGGCGGGAGATTTTTCTTGCGATACATTTAGGCATCAACACAATTTCGAAACCTTTTCAAAAGTGGCTTCATTTCTTGGGCTCTCTGGTCCAGAAAATTATACTGGACATGGAATGAGGCGTTCTTCGACAACTTATTAGCCAATGCTCGGGCCAATATTACCACTCTCAAGCGTCACGGTGGTTGGAATTCGACTACAATAGAGGAAAGTTATATTAATAAGGTCCTACCTAATGTCGTCAAAGTTGTGGGTCCTTCCAACTCCTTCAAAAACTCTTTATCGAGTGAATTTGAATAATTCTGGTCAAAATTACAAGATCGTTCTAGAAATAAATGTTATTCTTAATATTAATAATAATCATAAATAAAATGCTATAAAATCAAAGCGTAGCATTATAAATTTTAGTCCACTAGTGTATTGGAAGGACTCTAATCTGCAAAAAAAACAGACTTATTGACCCTTCCTAGTATGGTGGTCATGGATAAATAAATTTATCAATGGTGCATACACTAATAATTGTAACAAGTGCTACGTTTTGCATATGAGAAGAAATTATATTACCGTAAAAGGGAACTAACGATATGATTGGAGGTTATATATAATCATGTTACCATGGAGATTAGTAAATAAATGGCGTTATTGAAAACAACAACAAAATCGAATTGTGCCAAAGTGACTATTATTTACAGCTACGATTTATAATTGTTTTTAGGTACCTAAATCATAGTGCGTTTGATGCAAAAACTCTTTTACAGCACTGCTTCTTAGATATGAAACATTTATGATGTATATTTGAGTTTTTGGAAGTGATTAAATACTAACAATAAGTAAAACACTTGTCTGTGATCTTAACCCCACACTTTTATTCTCGGCAAATATTCTTCGGTGGATAAGTAGGTATAACCTTTTAATATATTCTATATTCTATATTCAAAGGTTTGACATAACAGCCAGCGCAAGGATGTCATATGAAAACTGGTGTTGCCACATAACAAATTAATATCAAAATAAGAGGTCTTATTATTGTGCGCACTAGAAAAGAATTTGTGCTAGCCTGAAATTGCGACCATGAATAATGGCGGGCACGCCAATGATTTAAATATCTCGCGACAATTTTCGTCCCCACCACGTCTGTCTGCTTTTCTGACGCGCACATTATTTAGGTATAATAATCCTATTAGCTACTCATGTATTTATGTCAAACTTTTTCTAAACGATTTGTAGAATCTCGCGTTTATTTAGCCATTCTGCTACTTATTTCAGGTACATTAAGGTACGAAATAGAAAGATCAGACGTAATTACAAAAGAAATAGTCAATATTATTACAATATACATATTAATACATATGTATTTAAATTTTCGTGTTTAAGGGGAATTCGACTTTTGTTGAAATTATGTAAACTCTTGTTTCTTTGCCAAGCTTTCGATTTTATTTTAAATCTTCTTCAGGGCTTCTATAACATTTATAACAGTATGTACCTAAAACTACATGTAACTCGTAACCTTACTGAAATTGAGGTTTATAAAAGGGGACCAATTTTATCTTCCATATCTTGCATAACAATGTATAATTTGATCGAATTTGAAGTTTCATTACAGATTTGATTAATGACAAAATATGAAAGTTGCAACATAGCCACCACATTTTTCATAAATTTATGCCTGCCGATTTATACTATGATTTTAATATTTCTTCTGATAACAAATAGGTGTAAATATTACTTAAATTTTGTGTGTCCAATTTTTTATTTATTGTGTTAGCACTTTTATTAATTAAACGTTTATTTGTAACATTCTCTTTTTTTAAAATTTTGACCTTCCCAATTTATTATGTGATTATTTCTAATTACGTGTTCACCTAATAAACATCGATCTCTATCTTGTCTAATATCACTTTTATGCAGTGCTATCCTACAAATAAACGTTTAGTTTTAGAAATGTACCAAATTAATAAAAGTGCTAACACAATAAATAAAAAATCGGACACACAAAATTTAAGTAATATTTACACCTATTTGTTATCAGAAGAAATATTAAAATCATAGTAGGTAAATCGCAGGCATAAATTTATGAAAAATGTGGTGGCTATGTTGCAACTTTCATATTTTGTCATTAATCAAATCTGTAATGAAACTTCAAATTCGATCAAATTATACATGTTATGCAAGATTTGGAAGATAAAATTGGCCCCCTTTTATAAACCTCAATTTCAGTAAGGTTACGAGTTACATGTAATTTAAGGTACATACTGTTATAAATGTTATAGAAGCCCCGAAGAAGGTTTAAAATAAAATCGAAAGCTTGGCAAAGAAACAAGAGTTTACATAATTTCAACAAAAGTCGAATTCCTCTTAAACACGAAGATTTAAATACAATTTAATACGACTGCTATTTCCATTTAACGTTATACATATTAATATGTATACTTTTCGGTTGCTACTTTTAAATTATATTTTGGTAGGTACCAGGAACTAAAAGCTTCAACATTCGATCAAACTAAAACAAATGGACTTGCAGTCAGGTGTACCAGTTATCCTTTTTACACATATTTATGTCTCTGTTCTTAATTGTATATTTCCAGTTCGGTTGTTAGGGTCGTACGTCTGATATTCTACCAAGTGCCTGCCTGATCGATTAACTGGGTTGCCAAATGTAATAAATTTTAAGGTATTTGGGATTCTTTCGCACATATGATACCGAAAATATAATGGTATTTCCAGAAATTGGATTATTGCTTAGAGCATTTTTTTTACTCAGTGGTTATTGTATGACACTGACTACACATATTTTATATTTAACTAATAATAAATGTGTTGTAATGTGTTTTTTTTTTGTTTTTTCTGACTAGTTTTGTCTAACGTACATTTTTTATGCGAATTACGTTTAGCATCTAACTATACTTAATGTAATTAATACTAATACGCATAAATATCATTGTATAAAATAATAATTTCACGGTGCTCCCAGTTATATCTTGAAATTATGAACGAAAGCTGGCAACCATGGAACAAAATATGATTTTTTAGCTGTTGTTTCCAAACCTAACGTCCGTCCATCCAAAGTCATCAAAACTCGTTTGTTTGTTGTGTTTGGGTTTGTGAAACATTGCGCTGTAAAACAAGTACAGCAAAAAGGTAGCAATTAAATAGGTATATCACTTAATAAAAGAAGTTGAATTGGCAAGCATTTGCAGTAGTTCAAATAGACCCACACAAATTTTTATCTCAGCTGTTTAGTTGCAATGGTGGATGAAAAAATAGAAATGAATAATGATACAGAAACATATACAACCGCGAATACTAACGATCCCAAAAATGTTCAGGAATTAACACAATATGTAAGTACATAAATTATGGTAACATTCCTTAATCTTTTTGATTTTTAAACTTGGGGTGGTGACTGGGTACAGGGGTTGCAGGTGATGTTTGAGATACATATTTTTTTTGTAAGTAGTGGTTTGTACAATATGAATTAGAGAAATACCAAATATTTTATAACGTGATAAACTAAGCGCCTATGGGCCATTCAAATGACTATCTTGTCTGGTCATAAAAGGGGCAGAGCTTCTTAATACGGGCTTGTAAAATGTACAAAACATTCTGTGTTGCTAGCTGCTCTTAAAAGGAGGCGTACTGGCATACCACATTATAACCCAGTATACTAAGGCGTAACCCTTAACACACTTGTAAATACAGTTTCTTCTTGTCATCTGTTATTAGGGGTTGGGCTTCAAGGGAGAAACCTTATTTATAAGTGTTTTAAGGGTCACGGCTTTTTATACTGGGTTATAATGTGGTATGTCTTCTCTCAAGAGTGACTTGCAATTTTCACAGAATGTTATTTGGAATCGCATTTGTCTCAGCGGTACCTTGTGGCTTACCTAAAAATATGTTTTGTACATCTTACAAGCTTGTATTGAGAAACTCTGCCTCTTTTATGACCAGAAAAGAAGGTCATTTGAATGGCCCATATCTGTTGTAATGTGCATTATAGGATAAAATAGGTACGTACAGTGCTCACCAAGAAAGAAGGTGGATGTGGTAGGGACGAATTGTCTCGAGACATTTGAATCATTGGCACGCCCGCCATTATTCATGGTCGCAATTTCAGGCTAGTACCGTGATTAAATTTATTAACTCAGCTCACCCATGCGGTTCGCTCTGTTTAGATTGTGGAAGAATAAGATACTTTACTGTTTTGATACAGTCGGACATACTATATGTCTTTCTTACATTTTAACTATTGTTTAATTTGCTGATAACAATTTTTATTTCTAGGTACAAAGTCTATTGCAAACGATACAGGATAAATTTCAAAATATGTCAGACCAGATTTTACTCCGAATTGATGAAATGGGAACAAGGATAGATGATCTAGAAAAAAACATTGGTGATTTAATGACACAGGCAGGTGTGGAAGGAGCTGAGAAGTGATCCGTGCAAATAATTTAATAACATATAGTAGCCCTTAAAATTTTAGCATTCTGTATTTAATTGTTTTTATTACATATTATAGATAAAATATGCATGAATATTAAAAATACAATCTTATAATGTAAGATCCATCAGTTTTTGTCATTTCCTTTTGGGTATTTATTAACAACCTTTTTAATTAACAAACTTTTTTATTACAACTGACGAAGAGTCTTCGTCTATGGTATTATTGTCTGAAAAGTTTTCTTCATTTTGAGAGTCTTCGGTTTCAGAAATACTCCTTTTTAGTGAGTCTAAGGTTTCTTCACTCCTTGATTTACTATTCTTTGCTTTTGGTATTCCAGGCACTCGACCTTTTTGTGGTGATAAGAAAAGCGTGTTCAACGATCCTAGAGACTGTGTAGCTCGAAACAAGCTTTGCTTCATACTGGTATGCGGTATTATTTCATTGGTGTGTAGGGATTCCTTAAATTCCTACAAACAAAATATATTTATTCACAGTTCATAACAATATAATACAGAAGTATCTTAAATCTAATGTGAGGTCAGTTTTGAGTTAGAGGACACTTTTATTAGCTCATGAGAAATTAAAGCTATACTTAAGAGAAAGAAAACATTCCGAAATCAAGTTCTGTTTGTTCATTAGATGACCTTTCACTTGCATATACATGGCGAGACATATTAACTTCTTTATGTACGGTCATAGACATGAAAAGGTAGCTTCCTTAAAGTAACATACATTATATTGTATTGTCATTTAAATTGCAAAAGAAAACATGACAAAGAGTACCTAAAATATGAATACCTAGTGATCTAAGGTTCACAACTAAGTAGTAATGGAATTTATAATTTGATAACTAAGTTAACTAACTTCCATTAAGATTCGATATATGTGTTAAGCACAACTTTTATATTTTAAAGTGTCGTTGACCTACCTGCATATCCATTTCTTCATTGACATCATCAACTACTTGATAAGCTTTAGTTAATAATTCTAAAGCCCTGGAATGGTATCCCATCTCAATACTAATAAAATCCAAAAGAATATTCTTAATGTCATTAATTTTTTGCTTTTCAAACACAGTGATTTGTTCTTCCAAACTGCGAACAGTCTTTGTTACTTCAGCTGTAGCTTTCACAAGCTCAGCTTCAGCTTTTACTATTAATTGCCTATTTCGAGGATTTCTGTCTTTGATTCGATCAAGCTGCTTTTTCTTTTGCAGTTCTTTGTCTCTCATATTGTATATTTGCTTAACTTCTTCTTTAGTTTGCTTACAAGATATTTGATATTGTGAGAGCGAAGCAACAACTTTGTTGTCAATATTTTGTACCCTTAAGTCTCCATAACTACTGATTGTTGAAATGTAAGTAGAAAAATTGTATAGGCTATTGCTAAGAGATTTGTTTATGCCCTCTGATTCTGCATATTTTGATGTTACTGTAGCCAATTCATCTCCTTTATCACGAAGACGTGCTGTTTTTCTAGAATATTGACCAAAAGCATGACAGAGTTCGGCAAAGTGTTTTTCTGTTGATGATATCCGATCTTGTATAAATTTTGCTTCTTGTTCACTGTAACATAACGTAATTGTTTTAAAATACGAGTTGGAAGTAAGAAATACCTATACAGTTATTTAATCAAGCAGAGACAACAAATTTTTACTTTTTTATGTAGAATTTTTAACTAATTTGGTGTAAAATACAAATAATACATATAATTTACGTACAAATTTAGGAATTAAGATTTACACCTAGGAAGATAACCATCATCTATTCTTTTGAAACTTACCAATTCAGTTTTTGTATCCTACCTGTATTGGTCTTACTCATACTGCACTACAATAAATTATTATTTAGGATGTTTTCTGTGACAAAGAAAAACTAATTGTCACTGGTAATAATGTCATAATACTTGAAGCAAATCTGAAGTAGGTTTATTGTGTACAATGCACACAACAGGTAGTCATGACAACACAACTGTAATACATACATTCTGTTTTTTAGTGCCAGCTGGTGCCAATTCAGTGTCAGTTGACTGCATCTGATGAATTTGGTGTAAACAAATTAAAATACATATAAAAAAAAACACCCTTGTCGTATTTTGATCTTTATTCCTGATAAGTTAATAGAAACAACAAATATCTTATTTATAAGGCTGTTGAGCATTTAAGGCCGGTTTCTCTTCTCTATTTTAAGCTAAAATCAACTCTGTTTTTAAAATCTAAACCAACATTACCCCAATTTAGGGTGTTATCATGGTTACTGGGTTGATTTTAGCTAATATCAACTTTAACAAAGAGAATAGGAACCGACCCTTAAGTATTGATTAAAATACAAAGATTTAGTCTTAATTTACACTTTATTAAAATTTACAGTAAGGGTGTTTTCCTTTTTGAAAAGCCATATTAGTACTTTTCGCATCAGGTAAAAAATATTTGTAAATGTCAAAGTAGCTTAACCGTTTGGTCATTGTAACTTAACGTCTCCTTACGTGCTGTGATTCCAGCACTGTTAGATGATCATGGTCGTGACCTTCCTCTACGCATTGACATTGACCATTTTGTGATACATTTTTGGTAAATGGTAAATGAAAGAGTTCGGCATTGTCAGATTATAGTTGAAGTCTCTATAAGGCAATACACTCATAGCCATCTTGCTCTGAACCACGGGTCGTTGTATAAATTGGACATTTGATAATACACTTGGTAAGTGACACTGATAAATCGACAATTTGGTGATACACTTTGCTAATGTACATAACTCATCCCGTTATGTTAGGAAGGTTTGGCACTGTGATATTACATGTCTAGCCCTTTGTACTTTTGGGTTCGACAGTTAATTCAGCTATTTAGTAATATGCTTAGTCAAGACATTCCTCGATACCTGTTGGGTCTAGTACTGTCAGACCACAGTGGTAGTTATACAAGGCAACGTGTGACTAGCCACCTTCCATGGCACTTTAGTTACTCAGACAAGTAAACATCATAATCGATTATTGTAACGTGGCATCCCCTTATGCTGGGTGGCAGTCTATATAAAGCAACACACATCTAGCCAACTTCATCACAATGTGGTTCTTTAGGTAAATTGACCATTTAGTAACAGTTGGCTAATCTAACATCATAATCAACTATTTAATCATTGTAGTTTTGCATCCCGGTATCTTCAGTAATTTCAGGCTGTTGTATGAAAATCGTAGTCTTTTACAAGGCAATATCCATCCACTTGTGTAGAATAGTTCTTCAGATAAATTGATAAATTTAGTAATTCACTTAGTCAAAGTAACTTGGCAACCTCTTATCGTCAGTCTAAGATGCAAATTGCTTAAGTCTACTTTTAATCAAAATAGACATTTTGGTGCCCTTTTGAGTTAAGAATCAGAACCCACTTCATGAGAGCTGCTTAAGTCCACATCTAAAATGCATTTGCTATAATTTGCGAGCACCTGGTGCTTAAAAATAAATACGAATTTTGCCTATGTCCTGTTTTTAATGAAGAATTTTTTGTGTATACTAGGTTTTTTTGCTTCACTAGACAGATATGTATAATAGTTAATCATATTATAATCTTTTGATAAAAATTGATGGCAATAGATTGGATGTCTCAAACGAGGTAAAAATACTAGCTGTTATTTTAAATTCTTCTTGCGGTTTGCAACGTAAAAATAGCGTACAGTAACATCAAACTCTTATGGAAAAATTGCCACATTTTGCCAAGAAAAACAAAAGTTGAGCTGTCAGGCATTTGTTCTGTCTCTTTTGAATTACTGCGATGTTTTGTACAATCCTTGCTTGACTATTTAGGATAGTGGTAGATTACAGAGAGTTCAAAACTCTTGTATGCGTTTTTTCTCTGGCATAAGAAAGTTGTCCGAGCTCGAATGGTTAAACAGTGACCGATTTTCGGTGCATCCTGAATGTCCGTCCATTTAGTACATTTTATACATATACAACAATAATTAGATTACTTATTTTTTTTGTCTGTAAATGGCCTATAAATTATTATTATTATACATTAGATCGAGCAGTAGATTAAAAAAATAAAGATGCAAAAWAGTTAGTTGGCTATTTTATTTTCAGCTTGAATCCACATTTTAGAAGATCAAAAATGTTTTTTCTAATTGATCCAAGCATGGCAAATAGAATTCAGAGAAGCAGCCATTTCAAATACAATCCACAATATATAGAATTTCTCAAGATCTAACAGCTGAACATTTGCAACGAAGTTCTGATGATTTATTGCTTGAATTTGCTGATGAGACATATTACGCTACCTACTGAATATCCAAACTGTCACAGTGAAATATTTATAACTAAAATATCATGATGTCCCAGCTGATAATACTTACATCCCAGATGAAGGCGGAGCAGTTTCCTCTGATTCTGAATTAGAAGATGATCCAGAATATGAGTCAGTCAGGGTCTTTAAATTTGATGAAAAGGGAATTCAAGAAAACGAAGGTGTACTCAAAGGAAGCAGAAAAAAACATCGTATAATTCAAGATGAATGGAAGAATTCTGAAAAACTGAAATGACAATCAGGACAACAGTATTTAGGAAAACATAAATTAAAAGAAATATTGAATTATAGCCTAATTAAAAAGAGCTAAGTGTTGGAGACAGATGCAAGTGTGACAAAACAAGTGGCATGAATTGCATTGAAATATCACATGAAAACAGAAATAAGCTTTTTGCACATTTTTGGCTGCTCTCATGGACTAGGAAGCAAATTTACGTCACCACATTAATACACAAAAACCCCGCTTAGACAGCTAGAATTCAGAAACAAGGACAATCAAGAAGGGCGTATTCATATACATACTGTGTAGGTATCTTGATAAACAAAGTATTAAAGTAAAAGTTTTTAAGACAATGTTCTTCAATGCTTTTAATATATCAAAAAGGATAGTTGGTCTTCTTGGAATGGATAGTATACAAAATGTAATGGTGGAATATAAAAGTGATGTAAATTCTAGGAAGGCAAAGTTAACAAACAAAAAAAGGCTTAAAGTTATTTTTAAATAGCTTGCCAAAGTTAGAGTTCCATTACTGCAGAAAGTCTACTAGTAAACTCCATTTAGTGCCAGTTTGGAGCTCGAAATTACAGCTTTACAGGTTTTATAAAAAAGATTGGTGTACCATAAATGACTTTTTACCATTATGTATTACATCTTTTTCAAACATGGTTCACGATAAGAACGTCACGTTATTCTCGCCAAAGAAGGACAGATACGACAAATGTGTAGCTTATAAAACTGGATGTCTCAGTAAAAGCAAGTACGAAGAGTATCAGAAAAAGAAAGGAAGGGCACGAAATGATAAAAAATCTGCAGTCGGTATTATTGTGTCCAAAGTCCAACGTCTCAACCCTATACTACAAAACTAAACTTGTAGTCCATAATTTTACAATCTTTAATTTTAACACTAAAGACAGTTTCTGCTTCATCTGCCATGAAGGATTAACAGTCATTATTTTCACGTCCATACTGTATAATTCCTTGACAAATTATGTTAGGCAGCAAACCGAAATCGTGATGGTTGTACCTGTCAAAACAGAAATGCCTTACTTTCTACTGCTCTTTTAAATTTATGCCATAAAATAAAAACAACAATTTAACAAAGGTATATTAAGAAAGGAAATATACAAATGCAGTGTGATACTATCACACAAGTATAGAAGCCAACTAAGAAGGAAAATTATCAATGTACCAGCTGATTATGTACAAGTATGTTAA
Organism: Rhyzopertha dominica; assembly: GCA_025024175.1. Taxonomy (NCBI): domain Eukaryota; kingdom Metazoa; phylum Arthropoda; class Insecta; order Coleoptera; family Bostrichidae; genus Rhyzopertha; species Rhyzopertha dominica. Next base: position 12,361,886 of record QCXZ01000001.1, read on the forward strand.
TCGGCAATGTTTAAATTTAGACTATACATTTTTTAAGAATTTTGAACCCATGCAACTTCTCAATTCCGTAAGACCCGGAAGATCTATAGGTGATCCAGTAGTTAATGATATTAAAGGATAAAGTATGAGCCAGATGGAAAATAATAAATAAAAGTGATGTTTCCTACGATTTGCTTCCTCAATTTTGTTATAAATCTCTACCAATTCATTAAGAAAAATATCAACATTGAATAAATTTAAAAATGTTTCTTAAGCAAGATTACTACAGATTTTACAACAGTTTGGCTTGGTTATAAGAACATTTGTGCTAGCAATTTGCTTGATGTTATAGCATTTTTTCTGTGTACTAAATTTTTCTATTAGTTATTTTTTATAGTAGTAATAACAGTTTCCGATATTATTACGTGTTTTATTAGCTTTCTGTAAAAAGAAAATGGTCCAAGTCTGGAATTAGTAAGGAAACAAAATAAGCAGATGGTCTTGTTCATAAAACTATAGAGTATAAATTTATCCATAACTATGATGATATAAATACTTAATACATTCAATAAACACAAAATGTCAATAAAATATTTTAGTTTTCATTTGCAAGYGCTTGGCAACATTATATTTGGCTGTCTTGAAAAATTAGCAGTTTGTGATTTAGGCATTTTGCATCTTAGACTGCTGTTATGCCTGTTGGGTCTGGCACTGTTAGGTTACTGTGGTAGTCTATACAAGGCGATATATGCCTACACTTGGGTTTGTCATTTGAGTCCACTATTTGGTCAATCTAATTCGGCATCCTCTTATGCCCGGTGATTTCAGCAGTCAAGCCAATGCTACCCTGCTACGAAAAATTAAGCAAAGTGTAAATATTAGTGCTCTTGAGAGATATGCAAGAATACTTTGTGGACATAATCTTACATTGTCTGTAGTTTTATAAACTTAAATGCCAACTTGATGTAGCCAATTTGGATTTTTAGGGCCAAAATCATAAATATTTAGCGGGCATACATTATAAAAGAAACTTTATTTTCGTAACCATAGGTAAATTGGACTATTATAAAATGTGCCATTCCACCATATTTTAAGATGCATTTTAATATCTTTTCAAATTTAAGAGATAGGCTCTATCCTCACACCTATTTATTATACTAATCAGGCATTAATTTGAAAAATGATGAAAAGCTTTAGGTATGTCAAAAGTAGTTAATGAATGAATCATGGATATTGGAAATATTTTATTAAAAAATATATACTAAGGGTATAACTTCATAGACATGAATGATTTTCTTTAAAACTAAAATTATTCTGGATTTGGCGATAGTACCATCATATCCATATTGCTTACGCTGGCATCATTTTGGGCACTCACATTAGGTCCTGTTTCATCCATTGGAACTGCTTCCAATTCCAGCTCTCCTCTTGTGGCAGCAATAGTCTTCAAAAGTGCTTTTCCTTGTTCCTTTGTCTACAAACAAATCAGTAATCATAATGAAACAATAGTTATGTTGTTTTCAAATTAAATAGTTGTATTATCCTAATCACAATTATGATCACGACAGTAAAACTGTAACGACATTTCACCAATATGGTGTAGCCTAAATAAGCTGTAGCAAATAATGTCGATTGGGATAATAAGCACAACTGAGTTTGAAAATAAGACTGAAGCATAGCAATCTTCGCAACATGGCATGTGTTGAGAAACAGTTAAACTCAATCAGCAACTCAAGATATATAGCCTACTGATTTCTTCAAAACAAATTGAAAAAGTGTAGATAATAAAATCCAAAAGTTTTTTCACGTATATTTGCTTTTTTTAGCCAGTCTTTTTACTCCTTAAGAATGGCGTATAATGGGTGTTCAGAATAATTATTTGCAGATGATATTTCACAAATATAGTGAAATTTTTCTAAATATTTTTTTTATCTTACTCTGTATAATAAATATTGATTCATAGTTGCATATCAGCTTGTGTACTTAATTGATAATTAAAAAATAATTTGAACATTTGATTCACTTTATTTGTGAAATATCATCTGCAAATATTATTTTGGACACTCGCTATGCAATTTTTAAAGAGTTTAGAAAGACCTTCAATTTGACATTTCACTTAAGGTTGTACCTAAAAACATAAAAAAATACAAGCTTGGGGAGTTTTAGGTGGTGGACCTTGAATAGCAAATAAATTATGTGATTCCTTGATTAAACATGAATTTGTCTCAGTATCCAGCACTAGTTCCTACAATAGCCTTTGTGTTTTACATCATTTTAATTAGGCATTCCAACGAACTGTCAAAGTGTCTTTAAAAATGGCGTCTGTAGGGTAAACAAAGACTGGACATCTCTGTTGGAATAACAACAATAGCCGAATCACCTATGCAGATAACTTATACACAAAACTCAGTTACACACCTAAAATCTTATAAACGATAACTACAAAATACATATAAACATACTATATCAAGTCTTTGTTTACCCTATAGACGCCATTTTTAAAAGACACTTTGACAGTTCATTGGAATGCCTAATTAACTTCACTATTTTTTGGTACTTCAGCTTGTTCTAATGCTTGTATCAAGGGTTGCCTCTTTATCTTGTTAAAAGCTTGTTGGAAGCCTATAAAAAGTATTTCTAGATTGACATTAAATTCTCTTCATTTTTCTGGTTGACCATTTGCACTGCATCTACTGATCGACCTTTTGTAAAACCATATTGGTAATTGCCTATTACATTAGGAATATTTGTGTATCTCTCTTGCAGCATTTTATATGCATTATTTAACCGTATTATGCATTTGTGATTTTTACACATTGTTTTATTTCTTTTTTTGTGTATAGGTGTTCGCTTTCCCACTCTCCATCCCTGGACATTTCTTCATTTAGCCATATTTTTATTACCCTACATACTTCTTCTTGTAAACCGCTGCTCTCATATTTAAAAAATATCCATGTTAGCCTATCTGTATTCTGGGTGTTTTTCCATTCCTGCTTTTCTTTATTACATTCATTATTTCGTCATCGGTTGGTTCTTGAACTACATTTTCTTTCTTCATAGTTTGTCTCATTTTCCTTCTTGATCGGTATTTTGAACTATAGTTTTTCCATATCCCTCTGATTTTTCTAGTCTTTTTGTTACTTTTCCTTGTTTATCTGTTATATGATTTACTCTAGTTTCTTGTATGTAGTTCAAGTTTCATATAGCCTTGTATAATTTTTTTGAGCTCTCTTCATTTCCCTCTTATTAAATTTCTGCCCATCCTCTTACTTATCCTCTCCTTCTTAATGTTCTAATTACATATTTACTGTCTCTTCTATTATCTATGTCCACTTCTCTGCCACTTTTCTTATTTATTTAAATATTATAATACTTTAATACTATTGTTCTGCTTGTGGAAATTTATTCTAATTTTTAAGCGCTTCTTAAATAAGTAAAAAAATTTGATGTCATAAGGTTTTACATAATATTAAAAGTATGATTTAAAATTAATTTGACATTTTTGACCAATATTTTTTAGAACAATTCTGTTAATTCAAACTTGAAGCATTCGTAAACAAAACATCTTACCTCCTCAAATTCCAAACATTTATATGCATATGAGTAAGCATCATTTAATTCCCCTTTCTTAAGGTTATAATTGGCCAAATACTGGAATGCATGGTAGTATTCCATCTGTTCCTCATGGCCCCTATCTTTTTGATCATCCATTCGAAGACAGTAGTCCATAAAGGCAGATGCTGCATTATGTGGTTCGCCTACTTTATCATATAACCTACATGAGACAATGCAAAAAATTAATACATGAAAACCAAGATACCTAAAACACTGGTATTTCAACTTGTCGCCATTTTTGTGCCAATTCAATTGCAAAATTTTATTTTGTCAAATTGTCGTTAGATGGCAACACTAATAGGGTATGTCTAAGATACGTCACGTTGTAGGCAACCCCAACGTTTGGTGTATAAACAAACGCTACTGTGTCAATGGTTCTTATGGGAAATAGAATTCGTCGTTATGTATTTTTGATGTATTGCGGCTGCAAAAGCGATATTAACTATGCAATTATATTATAGAATACTATAAAACTTAATCTAGATAACAGAAACGGTCTTTCTATAGGACCAATCCAGGGTTTAGCGCTATTATAATCCCTTTTTTAATCGTCGGTCTCGTAATGCTAAAAATCCACACTTAAATAAATATAATAAAATGTATGATACTACGCCTTGATTGTGTGATATACTATTCCGGCTTTTACCTCTATATTGCATATTTTAAACTGCCATTTTCGAACTTCGACTTTCTACCTGTACATGCATTTTAGAACCTATCTACTTGTATCTCATTTATATAATACCAATACGACTTTTGGATAAGTAATTACTAGGTTTAAACGGGTAAAACGATATACAGAAGGTTTATTGCAATAGCCATTTTCGAGTTTACCATTAATTTTGGAAAGCTACCACCGCTTGAAATGCTGAAAAATATATTAGATTTGCTTATGTCATTTAAAACCCAGTATGATTGCGTGCTTAGTGGCGCGTGTTTGTACACCAGACGTCTGGTGATGTGATGGACATGCCTTATCCAAGGTACGTCACCGAACTGTCATCATTTAGTTCCACAAATGTTACTTTTGTTCGTAGATATATAATCTATTCGAAACATTAAAAAATGTGCATGCCAGGAGAAAAGGCAGACGTGAGTACGATAATTGTCATCAGACAATTAAATCATTAGTATGCCCGCCATTATTCATGGTCACAATTTCAGGCTAACGAGGCAAATAAATTTATTAGCTCAGTCCACCAAATGCGGTTCGCACCGTTCAAATTGTGGACAATGTTACATTCCTAATTGTTATTTCAGGTAAATTTCTGGGGCCGGTTTCAGAGCTGATGCAAATTGCTCTAAACAGGACCAGCAGATGGTGTGAACAAAGAGGCTTGTCGGTTAATCCGGCAAAGATGGAACTCTTAGTGTTCACAAATAAACGCAAACAGGGATCCATTCGATGGCCTTCTTTGCAAAACGTAACATTGAATCCGGTACCGACGGTGAGGTGTCTAGGTGTAATCCTGGATTCCAAACTGGCTTGGACGGATAATGTTAACAAAATCAGCCGAAAGGCGTGTGCAACACTGTGGGTGTGCAGACGTCTTTGGGGAAACAGTTGGGGACTTCAACCACAGGTCGCGTACTGGCTGTACACAACTGTGGTGAGACCTTTCATCACTTACGCCGTCCTGGTATGGTGGCACTCTACTGCAAAACACAATATCAGGAAGGCATTAGCACAAATTCAACGACTGGGCTTTCTTATGATAACCGGTGGCATGAGAACGACACCTACTGCATCTATGGAGGTGCTTCTGGGACTGAAACCTCTACACGTAAGGGTAGAGTATGAAGCCCGGAAAGCGGCCTTTAGATTGCAGGGGTTAGGTAATTGGGGTAAATCTGGGGGAAATCTGGGGGAAAAGGGCACCATATAGCGCTCTCTGTACCGAACGGAGATCAAGCTATTCTCTCAATGACAAGAGATAGCATTAACACGACTATGTGTTTTAACACACCATACAGAATCGGTATCCCCGATAAAGAGGAGTGGTTTCTGAATGGTGAAAACATGCTTGTGCCACAAGGACTCATCTGGTACACAGATGGATCTAAAATGGGCACAGGCACAGGCGCGGGGGTATGTGGTACATCTCCGAGGGTGCAACTCAGTTTGTCACTAGGAAAGTACCCTAGCGTATTCCAAGCGGAAATTTATGCAATCCTGGCATGTGCTCATGAGAACCTCAGAAGAGGGTATTCCGGACTGCATATCTACATTTGCTGCAATAGCCTGGCGGCACTTCGAGCGCTTACCTGTGTTAGGGTGCGCCCCGGCCTTTTACTGGGCTGTCGTAACACACTAGTAAGGTTGGCCCAACATAATCGGGTATTATATATTATTATACACAGTGAAAGTTATTTACTGCCTGAATTGACTTTTAATAGGGCCTTGGTAGCTCAGTGGGTAGAGCGTTTGACTAGTATTCAAAAGGCCCGAGTTCAAATCTCGGTCAAGGCGGCAATACTTTTTCATAATCGGGTATACTTGATTTGGGTGCCTGCTCATGCAGGCATTGAAGGCAATGAAAGGGCTGATGAATTAGCGAGGAAGGCGGCGTCCGCACCTTATCTCGGACCACAACCTTCCATCGTCATTCCAGAAAGCAGACTGAGGGCCAAGATCACAAAGTGGCTTGGTCGTCAGTTTTACCTGTATTGGGAAGACGCGCCGGAACTGAGGCAATCTAGGGCCTTCATCACTGGACCTACGCTTGCCCAGGAACGTAAATGGCTTTTAAGCCGGAGTCGTACTCAATTGCGATTAGTGGTGGGTGTCCTTATTGGACACTGCCGGCTCAATAAACACCTATATAATATGGGTGTAGTGGAAAGTAGCACCTGTAGGTTCTGCTCAGAAGAGGAGGAAATTCCGATTCACCTCCTTACCAACTGTGGACCGCTGAGGGGCAAAAGGTTTGGAGAATTTGGGTCTCAATTTATTAAGACTGAAGATCTTTATAGATTACCTTGCAAAGAGATACTGCGCCTCTTGAGAAGGCAGGACCCTTCTAAGCTACGGTGCGGGCACAATGGATCGAAAGGTCCAAGTGCAGCGCCCCGCCCCATCTGCGGGGGCGCACCGCAGAAGATAGATAGATAGATACATTCCTAAGGTCCGACTTCTTTCCTGGCATGCACTATACCTCTCATGTTCTACCAAGCGCATGTTGACACATGCAAGACCTATAAGTGTCAAATTTGACGTACCTTGGTATGCTAATGTCATCTGTTATCAGAAACTGAACTAAATTTTTGCAATACGTTCTGAACCCTTCTTTACAGGAGGAAGCTACCAGAGTTCTAGGTATCTTGATGATAACTATGTGATATTTATATATAATTTCAGGGAAAGCTTTTAATGTGCATAAAATAAACATTGCAAACAAAGAACTACTGTAACCATATATATTAATAACTAATGACATATTTGAAAAAAAATTTTGAATGCCAGGTGGCGCAAAGTAACCAGTGCTATTACTTTTAGTGCCTGGAACTTACCGTCCGGTACCATTGTTCTATTTTGTGCCCACATATGCTTATATACTTACTTAGCTAACTTGATTAATGCCATTCCTTCAATGTCTCCAACATTGCAGGCCTTGTAGTAACATTTCAATGCATTTTCAATTTTTTCCAACTTTTCATAAGTTTCCCCTAAGGCTATGATCATTCGACTGTCATTTGGTCGTAATTTTTGTGCTTGTTTGTAGTAATAAAGGCAATAAAACGGCATTTTTAATATTTCATATGTTTGACCTAAGCCATACCAAGCTCTATAGTCTCGATTGTTAATTTCTGTAAATATAAAATAAAACATTAGAAAACATAAAACTAAATAGTATATTCTTTAAATTATCCCATACCAATTGCATGCCGATAGCTTTGTATAGCTGCATTAGTATTTTTCATTTCCATAAATTCATGTCCCATTAATGTCCAGGCAGAAAGATATTGTGGATTGAGTTTTAAAGCCCTTCGAAAGTAAAGTACAGCTTTTGCATGATCTGATTTCAAGCTGTAGTAATTACCTAAATAGAAAATATATTTTAGTTAAAATTCTGGAGCCTAACTAATTTTTAACGGATACTTTTTAGAAAATTGGTGTAAACTAATTTCTATTAGTATTTCCATGGGGTTTATAGAACATTGTTCTTGGAATGATATAGGGTTGTTATAAAGGTATTAGGGAATGCTAGATCAGGTCTTAAGTTTGTTAACAGAGTGTCTCATTTGTGTTGTAATTGTAGGTATCTCAGTAACTATTAATGCTACAGGGTAGTGGTTTTGACATTACTATCTTACTTTTTGGTTATGAGTTCAGCTGCACAATCACCACCTTTTATAGTCTTTTGTTTTAAAGCTACAGACAACTTTTTAATAATTTAACAATTCTTCAGTTCTCAATGTCTCGATTAGGTATGTAGATACGAAAAAAAATTTATAGATATTTTTATTTTGAATCCACTGGTGTACTCAGAATTTTTCTAGGGGTCACATTTTTTATTAATTACATAAACTTGCATTTTTTAAAATAAAAACCATAATTYGCTTTGTATACATTATTACGTTTATTCTTATTAATTTTGGTATCATTTAATTTTTTTTAGTTATTTTGTTTTGTTGTTTATTTAGAGATAAGTACCTATGCACTGTTTATTGGGATAATAAAAATAAACCTAACAATGATATATTTTCTTAAAATACAAAAATAAGATCTGATTAAATTATTAAACAAATTAAATGATACCAAAATTAGTAGAAATAAATCTGATAATGCATACATTTTCTTAATCAGATAAAATAGATCTTTTCAACCATAGCAAAACCAACTAGTTTCCATTAAAAAAACGCAAGTTTATGTTATATCTCAAAAATGTGACCCCTTTAAAAAAAATTCTGAGTATGCCACTGGATTCAAATTAAAAATGTCTTCACCACAAAAAGGGTTAAAACTTCTAGAACATACTCTTATTTTGATTTTAGTGTAAAGTTTTTTGGTTGCAACATTTTGTGTGATGTTAATTTCTTTATTGCATTTCCTCTTTGATATTGTCCAAATCGTCTGACCCTGCCACATTATGGGGAACAGCCTCAAAATTGCACATTTTTGTTAATCTACAATAGTTCTCACTGTACTGCGTATAATGGTCTCTCATCTCTACCCCATCTTACTGTACTACTTATAATCTACAATTTATAAATTGCATATTAATCAAGAAAATATAACAAAAATGTACTTTATACAAAATTTATACAGTTAAATATGTCATATAGCAGTGTGTAACAAAAATAATTAATTTTTCAATCTGAATGGTTAGGTACTTTTTTCTATAGAAAATGCGTACTTACATAAAATGTGCTAAAGAAAATGTTATCATTTTAATGTTTATTTTCATATCAAGACTGCCACAAAAGTGCATGAAAAATATGTACCAAAAAAGAGCAAAAATGTGGGACTTTTGTTTAACACAAATTAACAACTTAAAACTCTATTGCAATTAATAGCTAACAGCTCACCAGTTTGTATTAAAATATTAGATTACCCACCTATAACACAACATGTTTCAACACGGTATTTGTCTATGGATACAGCCCTGTGTGCTAAATCAGCTAATTCAGTGTTCATTTCTCTAACATACAATAAGTTCGAATATGTATCCAAATTGTCTAGTCGATAAGGATCTACGGTCAGGATGTTCTTAAAAATTTCAATCGCTTCCTCGAATTCTGCAACATGTTACTTTTAATTAGAGCCGCTAATAATATAATATATAGGTAGGTTCTTACCTCTACGATTGTGGTTTAATATAGCCATTTGTGCCATCAAATAAGTACTCTTTTCAAATCCCTGCTCGTGTAGGTTGGTGTAAATATGTAATGCCTCGTCGTTGTTCAGTTGTTCTAAATACGCATGACCCATAAAAAAGTATTTCATCCAGTGATCAGGGAGATTAATTTCATTCAGCTTGTTCTTGTCAGGGATAAGCTGGCCTAGTTCCTGCCATGCACCCCACATTAAAGGAGCAGCATTAACAGCCTGAACAAATATATCAATTGCTAGTGATGTGAGATCGAGTTTTCGTAGAATGACTCCATACAAATAGAAGCAATAACCATCCATCTTATTTTCAAAAGCATCATTTTTCAACACCGCACAAAGTTCAACCATAGCAGAGTTCTTTGTGGGATCTGGGGGACAATTACTGTCAGTCATATTGTCTAATTTTTTCTTTTCAATGGAAAAGAAACGGGAATACAGATGCAAGAACCGGCTTACTGGTTTCGTGCACTGTTTTGTAATATTAGCCGCTCGATCATATTCCTTTAAATCAAAATAAGCTTTTGCAAGCAAGTATGATTCTAGATCATCATCTAGATCATCTGTTACTATGGGTAACTCTTGAGCGGAGAGTTTTACATGTGATATGGAGTGATTTAATTCTGCCAGCCATTTCATACTCTGATTAAGCCCTCTCTGAGAACATTCTTTAATGCCTTTTAATAAATCATGCTTAACTTGCTTCAAATCGATATTAAAATCAGGGGGCTCCATTGTTTCTAATTGTTAATTCACCAGTGAACTTCAATAATTACCACGTATAAAATACACAAAAAACATGTTATTTCTAGTGTTTGAGCTTTTCGTTTTCGTGCGCTCTTTTTCGAATCATTTTTAGGTTAGCTACCAGCTGACAGAGACGGGTCAACATAACCTCACTTTTCTTTTTTTGCCAACCGTGGGGACGCGTGTTTCAAGCTTTGGTGTATCGAAGTAGAGATAAATTATAAGTGTAAAATACGAACGGAAGATGACCTTATACGCTTGGGTAAGTAAAGTTTTACGTTAGAAAGGGTTGGATCATACGCAATTTCTGTTTTAACTTCCAACTCCTTTGTGTTAGGGTGCCAATAGTTACGGCCAATTAGGCCTAGGGATCAAGTGTGAGGAGCAGCTGGAACCAAAAGAGGTTTCTCTGGAGAACACAGATCTTAAACCAGAAAACATAGTTGCTATATCTGGTGGAGCTGGTCATACATTGATTTTGGATAACAACGGCCATGTGTATGGCTGCGGATGGAACAACAAAGGTCAACTAGGACGCTCTGATGATAGTACAAAGTTTGAACAGATCGAGATCCTCAAGGAGTTTAAAATCGTGCAGATATCCTGCGGATGGGATTTCAGCGCTGCTATCACTGCTTGCGGGAAACAATTTGTGTGGGGTAACAATGCGTACACACAATTGGGTCTTTCCAAAAGCATTACTTGCACTGGAATTCCGTCGCTGTTGCAAGTTTCTCAGAAACTTGCAACTGGATTTTGTCATGTCAGTTGCGGATTGAGACACACTGCAATGATTACTAAGGAAGGAGGTCTTCTAGTCGCCGGAACCGGCAGTAAGGGCCAGCTTGGCTTAGGTGAGAATTAATGTTCACACATTTGGTTCATTATTTTATTGTGCTCGTTTGTACTTTGAAATAATATTAGTTCCATACAGTTCCTAGTGTGCCACTTCATTTTTTTTAATAGACTGGTTCTGGTAATATGTATCAAGCCTTGATTTAATCAAGGTAATCTTCAGAATAATGCATTGTATTAGCCTTCAGTAAAAAGCTTATCAGGTTTTTTGTGTTGTATACATTGGAATGAAATGCAAAATAAAGAAAATTTACCTGGTTATTTTATTAAGCTGTATGATATAGCTGTAAATTTTAGTGTTACATACTATTGTAACACATTTGCATTTTCGATAATGAAAATTTTTGCCACATAGGTAAATGTGGTTATTAGAGAGTTGTCAAAACATACAGTCAGATACATTTTATTCCTAAATCTTTAATCATACAACATTTAGTTAAATTGTAATTGTTTTGAAAGACATGCTTTGCATCCATTATATCAAATGTACAGGGTGTCCCAAATTAGTTGTCTACAGTAGTTCTACATAATATTTAATCACATTTTCTGGAGAGGCTTCTGCTCAGTTCAGCAATGTCTTGAAGATTGATATTTGAGATATTATCAAACTGAAGAATCATTATGCATCCACTTTTTTAAAATACAACTGATTGGCATCATACTCAAACTCTTGTATATTGCACTTCTTAAATTTTATCACAGCTGGTTAATACACCCTTATAATTACATTTTATTATAGGATTTATCAATGTACCTATATGGTTGGGTATTACAAAATGGCTATTACCTAAAAAATCTTTAACATACACCAATTTCTCTAAATCATATTTCATTATGTATAAGTGTTTAGCAATTATATTGAGAGGGCATTGAGATAAATAAAACTGTTTTACAGCTAACAGCTAATAATAATATAAGTGAACTGATAAAATTAGTATATCAATAAACTTGTTTCGCATGTGCAATCTCCGATTATACCTACACCGGGTGGCCCACTAAAAACAAGCCACCAGAGTTTTGATATTATATTCAATTTATCAAAAAATTTGAATGGGTCAATTTTATATTCAAGGAAGATACTTAAATGTGTACTTTATGTTTGCTGCACTTCAACCCCTAAATAGGGGCAGCATCTACACGTAATTACATTTTTAATGGGAGTTGGGATTGAAAAGAAATTTGTTTTAATGTTAATTAAAATCTGGATAATTAGTATTTCCTGTTTTGATTTGGTGCAATAGTTAGTGATAAATTTAATCTCAGATTAATTTTTTAGTCTTGTTTGGGTAACTAAGTTTGTAGGCTGTTTCTAATTTTAAGCACGATTCCAAATTCCCATCAATAAGATTTCTTAATTTAATTCATGATAACGATTGTTATATGTTATATGAAAATGTAAACCCGAAAAAGTTTTTCTTCTGAGTCAGGAATACTATTCCAGTGTTAATAATCAACATATCTTTCAGGTCTTTCAAAGCCACTTATTTGTGCTGTGACCTAAGTTTTACATTTCCTATTCCTTATCAACACAAAGGCATTCAAATGTTAAACTCCACAGTCCTTTGTTTTTTTAAATCCAGCATTTCAAAGTTGCCATTGTCAATATTAAGTGGAAAAAAATGTAATTATATTACAGTAGCGTTAACAGGTTTTTTTAAACAAAATAAATTCCTAAAACCTGTTAAAAAAAGCTTTGAAATAGCAAATGCCAATAACATAATTATTTTTTTGGCGATGTTTGACTAGGCTGGGAAACTACAAAGTTTATTTTTCAAAATCTTGAATAAACCGAAATAATTTTGTACATTTTATCTTTCTGGCGGTACTTTGGGAAGATACACACTCAAGGGGCCAAAGGGCCACTGTGGCTTGTGAGTTGCGGTTTACCCATCACTGCTTTAGGTCACTATGTTCGTTTTGCAGTTAACTACTTGTGCGATTATAATTTGTCTTATTAAATGCATATAATACAATAATGTTTGTACTGTTATGAGTTAAGTATAAATAGGACTGGTTGCAACAATGGTGGATTAATTTTAATTCAGTGTTAAAACAATGGTTGCCATGGGCAACCTCAACAAAAGTTCTTCAGATTTAGCATCTATATTAATTAGTCTGTAAGAAATTCGTGATGCCTTAAAGATAGTTCTAGTTAAATTTAAAGCAAAAAAAGTCCCGGGTGGCTGTATATTTGACACATGTATCTTAAAGAAGTGGTAGAAGAGGTAGTTAACATTGAGCTAAAATGAATATGTCAAGGATCAATCATTCGCAGTGATTTTATTTCATTGGATTGTTCTTATAATTACCAACTGTAACACATCGTAGTTTGTAAAGCCACTGCTAGATGACGCATGCACATTTTCACAAAATGACCAGGCAGTCGGCATTTAGACCTTTGTACTTAGGCAATGAAGGTGTCTGTACTTACCAACCGTAGCAACCTACATTGTAGTTCATAATTTTCATTTACAAAATGATCCCTAAAGTGTGTTGTAAAGTGTGTGTATACATCAGAAACAAAACAAAATATTGAAAAATGTTTGAAATTTTTTTTGACTGATGGTACGTTTATTGTGCATGGAGGCCGGACTGCTGTTGACAGTTTGTTTCATCATAAAGCAGTCAAATACTGTATTATTCATTTCTATTATCAAATATGTGTGCAGCTCTGTTCATTTTACATTATGTAGAGAAACATAAAAATAGAACCCATTTAAATTGTATACTAGACTTCTACATAATAAAAAGTAAAACAACCTTTAGTATTACATCGAGGCTTTTAAGCAGGATGGTAAATATGTAGATATCTAGTATCTTGCTTTGGGTATATTTGGATTTTGCACCAACTTAGAGTATACCCAACAAGCTCCTGTATTTCATTAGTAAACTTATGCAACTTAAGTCAGCTTAGCAATAGCAATGAATACTTAATTGCAATAACTTATTCTTATTCTTTCAACCATCTGTCGTGTTGTTCGCACATATGTAGAGAAATATATTGCGTAAAAGAGATGTCCGACGCTCATAATGCTAGAGCTGTCATTTTGAAGTCGCAGTTTTGCCTACTCTGGCAGAGATCTTACGTTCTATGTAATATGTCACTATGTTTTAAGGCAAATTGCGTCATAGTGCGAAATACGAACAACTGGACCACTTTGAGGTATAGATTCTAGGGTCACAAGGCTAGAGTCTCTATGGTTAAATAATGCACATATTTATTTAAAATGTCAGTGTCCAAAGAATAAATTTTTCTACATTATAATGGGTTCGCAGCGCAAATGTAAAACACGCAGATACATGCGCATGCAGGCTGTCACTGCAATACTGTTAAATAGCGACAATGTAAAATATGTGTGGCAAAATTGCAAGTTAAAAATGTCATCATTTATTATCAGTTCGCGCTACATGCACCAACATCTATAAAAGTAGTATATTTCTCTAAGAATGGTTGTTTCAACCCAGTTCCTAGCTTCCTAGCCAGCTGGTCATCGTCGCTGACAATTTATAAAAGTGTACCAATATTATAATAGTAAGGTATTTGTAGGAATGTTTATTTATCTATACTTTCCAGTGTTTTTTTACATAATTTGTGATAATGATATTTAGTGGAACTTTCCACATTTTACCTTTAGGTTTCATTATTTAAGGAAATCTGAGTTGAAAACTAAACAAAAATTAAGTAATGCTGTCTGGGTTATAGTGGCAACTCACACATTATATTTATGTAGATTATGATTTTGCATAAATTATTAAAAAAGTTTGAGTAATTTATAAGGAAATTAATATGCTTCAGGAATATTCACATTGCTGTATGGTTAAAGGTTACCAAATAAGTTATCGTAACATTACTGCTTAAAGATTAGTTACTTGCATTGTAAGTATAGCTGTTTTAGAGCGTTGTGTGTTTTGCAGGTGATAATTACAACGATGATAACTACTTAAGTATATCTCGCGTCCCAGATGTGGAAGAAGTGATAAGTGCTGCTAGCGGTCAGCACCACACTGTAGTTCTAAAGCAGGGTGGCACTGTACTTACTTGGGGTGACAACAAGTATGGACAACTTGGTATCGATCCTGATATTGCCCCCAMTGTGTTTGTCCCCTCTGAGGTTTACTCTGAACCTTCTTTCGAGAAAGTTTATGCTGGCTGGACACACACTGCTGCTTTGACCCAGAACGGTGATGTCTTCATGTGGGGCCGCAACAGCTATGGGCAGCTGGGTGCGGAAAGAGAAAACCCATTCAAACCGGCTAAACTGGAGGCATTAGGCAACATAGATACCTTGAGTTTGGGATCGGAGCACAATTTGGCATTAACCAAGGATTCGAAGCTTTACTGCTGGGGATGGAATGAACACGGGAACTGCGGTACTGGTGATAAGGAGGACGTGAAAATTCCAAAGCAAATTTTTGTGGGTAAAAAAGTCAGATTTGCCGCAGCATGTACTGGTCATTCCTTTGCTGTTGTGGAATAACGGACATTTCTATGATGTATCATGTTTCTTTCAATTGTTTGTTTATAAGTATTTTTATAATGAATTAGTGAACTGTGTATTTTTATAATAAAATTATGCATGGCATTTGACGGGTATTGATCACTTGGCACTTGAGATATCCGACAAATATGTGATTCTTTTTTTGCAATAGATTGAATTTGTCACATCGATATATTAGTTATTTCTTTTACCTGACAGTATAGTTTTTTCAGATAGAAGTGAAATAATACCAGCGCCTTGGTCTCCATCGATGTTTGTCATCATTCTTATTAAAGTAACAAAATTGTGCCATTTATGACATTATTTTGTTTTCCTTCATTTCTGGTAGTAATTATTTACTTTAAAAAATAAAAAACTAATTGAACTGAAACCAACTGTTGTACAGGGTCACTAGTATCAGTCTATAATTAAAGTATTTTTAACAACAATAAAATTGTTTCCAATAAAAGTTGTACAAAATAAGTGCTCTATAGGATGAATATTTTTGTAGATGGCGGACTTTTGGTTTTACTTGAAGTGGACATTAACTTCTTCGTTATTTTAAATAGAACGCACACATTACTCGAAGTATGTATCTACACAGTCGTTACGTATTTTGGCTTTGGGTACTTTTATCTTGGTAGCAGTTATGCCAGTAGCCGTGTTAGCGACTTATAGTTAACAAGAATCTGGGGTTTAATATGAAACTCAAAACATGTGACCAGTTACACAATAAAAACCAGTTAATCCAACATGATATTTCAAGAAAACTAATAATAAAACCAAAATTAAAATTAGATTAAGTGTTCCATTGTAACCACCAGCTTCATGATAATAAATGTGCAACCAGTTTAATGAAGAGTATTTTCATCTACATACACTTTCAAGGCATGTTGTAGTAACGTAAGTAGCGATTCTCTTTGACATTTCGATGGTACAAGAGGCTTATTCTGATACGAGGGTTGCCAACTGTTCTGTAAGCAAGAACCCTCTCTGGTGATGCTATTTGTCCTGCTTTTTTGTTAATATGCACAGAATGGTAATCTACACGCAAAAAGACCTGCCTGTAATCCACAATATTTCAATGAATAATTATACATTATACATCCATGGGCACATCAATCATTTAAATGACGCGCGACAATTGTTGTTCTCACCACGTGTGCCTTTTTTCCTGGTATGCACAGTATTTCCAGCTTTAGTCCGTGTCTGACTAAAACATCTAAGTTTTTGTCAACTTTCTCGAAATTAGAACTTGGTTGAATCATCTGATGTTGACCAAGGAAACAATAGTCGTTTTAGCTACAAGCTTTTAAACTAACTTGACATTGCACAGATAGTAGGAAAGATGCCTGCAGTTGTGCCTTGGCATAAAAGAATTCTTATTAAGTGTAGCTTTATCCGTAAAAAAAGAATGTGGTCAAAAAAGTGCTTTCTGGGTTGAATTTTGTGTAGGGCTCATTCAGAAAACTGCAATTGATTATTGAAGTGAGCCTGAATAACTGTAGGGATATTATATGGATGAATTTTTTTTTCAGAAGTATGGATTATTCCACTTAGGGATGATAATTTTTGCCATCTGTCACTATAAAAATGGCCCTCTTTAGAAAGAATGTGGACAGAAATTTCAAAAGTCATCGGTAGATGGCGGCAACTTTGGATATGATTTCTACTTTTTTTGTCATCGTATTCAGAGTTAAACACATACTGGGTGGTCTATTTTAATCTATAATGGCATTTATCTTGAAATAGAAGTTAGAGGGGCAAATATGATGGTAGTAGCAACTTTGACCTTGAATTAGTATTTCAAGGTTATTTTGAGGTCAGTTACTTTTTTAAAATAAAAACCTGTTTTTTTTTTG
This sequence comes from Rhyzopertha dominica, assembly GCA_025024175.1. NCBI lineage: Eukaryota > Metazoa > Arthropoda > Insecta > Coleoptera > Bostrichidae > Rhyzopertha > Rhyzopertha dominica. Next base: position 12,379,252 of record QCXZ01000001.1, read on the forward strand.
TTGTGGTTATGGAAAAGGCGAGAAATTCTATGTACATCTAAAAGATTATGTTCGTATAGTTCATCAGGAGGTTAAATCAAGGTCAAAAATACGAAAATCATTTTAGTTTTGTCCACTTGAATAAAGTACCCCTAATAGTGAGGAACAAGGGGATTCATTTGAATAAAGCACATCAAATAGTGCCAGGTATTTGATTAAAGAATTTTGAGAGGTAAGGGTACTACTTAAATAAAGCGCCCCGAATAATAAGAAGCAAGGGGACTCACTTGAATAAAGTACCCAGAATAGTGAGGGGCAAGGGGACTTGCCTTGATTAAAGCACCTTGAATAGAGGCAGGGGACTCATTGAATAAAGCGCCCCAAATAGTAAGAAGCAAGGGGACTCACTATACAGGGTGTCCTGCATTATGTGGCCAACCTATCGAATTTGAAAACTGGTGCAAAAGTAACACTATTTTACCGTATAACTTTTTTTGAAATAATGCCCTGCTGCTGAGATATTGACTCTTAAACATGGAGGAAGAAAAACAGTTTTTCAAGAATATCTCTTAGATATAATTGAATCAAATTTTGGCTATTATTGATTGAAGTGGAAGCCATTAGAATGATGCACAGATTTTTTGAATGTTGAATATTACTATTCACATTTTCACTGCTTAACTAAATATTTTTTTAATCAAATTTGCCATGATAAATAATAAAACTGTGTTTGATGTCTTTACATTATTTTTTTTTTGCAATAATCTTGAAATAATAATAATTGAATATTCATATAAATGAATATAACAGCGTACTTATTTATAATTGTCTGAAATGAAATCTGGCTATGTGAAAACATTATTAAATTATTAAATATTGTTCCACCCATGTTTAGTAAAGTTTGATGACAGACGTCAAGCCAAGAATTTTTGTTGCCATGCAAAGCCTACCTTAAATTATTCCAGTGAGAATTTGCTCTTGTGAAAATTCCCACTACAATTGTGTTTTGATTCGTTCAAATTAAGCGAAATTGAATTTTTTGATTGGTTTTTAAAAACGTGACATGATTTGAAAATAGCGCTCCGCGCATTTGCTTTGTCGACCTCTGGTTGTTACAAATAAAAATAATGGCGGACTGATCTTCATAAACATCAATATGTAAAATAGTTAGTTATTAAAATTAAGTGATGGTTTACTGAAATTATGTATTGCATATGAGAGAAAATATACCAATTTATTTTTTTATATTAAGCCTATAGATTCAAAAGTGTCAATAATTATTAAAACCGGCCTCGAAAAATATGCCATAACACACTATTTCAACGCGCACGCAAAAAACAAAAACCTTGCTTAAACGCATCAAACACACGTCTATAGAATTTATTGCTGGTTTCCTGAGAAATCAGTTTCCCCCCTTATTCCACGTTGAGCTGCTACTGGAAACTGGGGGCTAATATTTTTACCAGTATTTTTGCAATAGTTAACTACACAACAAAATAAAATGGGCCATACCATTTTATTTATTATTTCAATAAAAAAATATATAGGTCTGCCAATGTTTTTTCTCTTTTTCATCACCTTGAGGGCTTCGATCGTTTCAGTTATCCCCTCCAGAGAGGGCATGGAGCGAATAAATTGTACTTTGAACACCTAATTTGATGTGATTACTTACGAGAAAATTAACGTTATTTTTAGACTGATATAATTTCTCCCATTTTGACATCGTTAAAGACGATGTTGTTGAGGATATAGGATGCAATGACACAATAAACTTTATGACAACGTTTCGGAACTGTATATTTGTTTCTTCTTCAGGCCTTCAATTCGTTATAACGTATAAGTATCCGTAATTGTTAAAAATGGATGTGGGCACCAATGGGCCGACGCCTTTTACACATACTTATTATTTATTAGTTATTTTTAAAATGGAAAAATTCCCGCGTAAAACAGTCTCTTGCGGTTGGGGGTGGTCGTGTGAGGTCATTAATTCATCGTATTTGTAAATTTCAATAAGTAATGGTTTTTCAGAATTAACGTAAAATATAACCATGGTCTGGACACCCAACACTGATCCTAAAAGGGATGCGAAATAAGGTTTGATGACTGCTGTTATACGACTTTATGCGTCACGTTTTTCAAATTATCACTATTGAATAAATACGTATAAAACATTTTTCCCAATTCCCAATTTTGGTCCAGGGTGCGGGGTCGTATTCTTAGCACCGTTTGCATTTGCCTAACGCCCCCCTTGACTGTTTTATATTGAATAAGGGCTATACTTATGTAATGGGCAACCGAAACAATCGCAAAGCATTTACAGAAAAAGGTTAATAAAACTAAATAATCCCTACAAAAGAGAATTAATATAAAGTGATGAAACATCTATAAAGAACTCACAGAAACCATCAATGGTATATTTGTGCCCGTTCGGCGAAAGAGAGAAATTCAAAGTTTGGTTCCATGGTCGAAAGTTTGAGTTTTAGCTCAAGTTCTGCGTTTAACCCGTGTCTGTACTTATCTTTCAGGTAAGCGTATGCAGAAGATTCTTTCGCAGACAGATAAATATAAAAGCAAACGAAACTTGTGAAACAGTACTTAATTTGAATAATAGAGCACTTAATCTTATCCGTGTTGTAACTGTTCAGAGCATATTGAAAGTTTGTATAACATATTCCTATGTCACGTCTTCCTATTGCATGATTATTATGAGGTTTCATTTTGAATAAGACGATAAAAAATGTAAAAATCTTACACTCAGAGTCAGTGGATCCTAATCTACTGATTCTGCTTACACTTGCAAGTTGCTGCAATCTACCGGTGTCCGGTGTCATTTAAAACTTCTATCGCCTTCTTTCGCAATGCGAATAGCCCGAGTCCATACAAAGTTTGTCGTAGGCGACCGATCATTCCGCCTGAGACGCATCTATATGCACGAAGATTTTACTACGTTAACCTTCAACTGCGGTCGAACGGTGCAGATTCTGAAGGACGTGAACACAAATACAAATGAATTTCAGTTGGTCAAGTTGTGTCCCCTATTCCCGATTTAAACGTTGGCCGTAATAACGCGGTTCGTAATTTTTGAGCGGTATGGGTAAACTTGAGATGAAATATTACATAAACACTGGTATAAAAACAAATTGCATTAAAAAATTTATAAATTTCTAGCTAATTATTATTTATTTTTTATGGCATTGTTGACTGAAATTGCAAAGTAGGCGGTGCCTACCTTGTCTACCCCGAGGAGCCGCCACTGATGAAAACCAACATCAAGAGATTGTTTCCAGTGGTAGCTAAAGGTGAAGCAGTTAATCACATTGAATTGTACCAGAAATATGTTCGACTATGATCAGCGAAAGTTGCATAATATTATTTTTTTATTTCCTATCGTAAGAGAAACTACGGTACAACGTGTAGAAATCCATGTCCATGTATGTCTCTCTTGCGGCAGGTGCTGACGTTTATTTAATCTCGTTCAAACGGCTAGGAGGATGGAAGCAAGTTTTGTCACGAATCATTGTCCCTTTATTCTGCATTACTAATTCAAGACCGTCTACATGTAAGTCATATTATAGAAGAATCAATTGAGGAAAAAAAGTGTGCAGAATGGTCGTAAAATACCTATTATAGGGACTAAATACAAAAAGAAAAACCAGGTCTACCACTGAAAGAAAATTATACTAAAAAAGTACCATATAGGAAAGCGGTGTATTTGTGTATTACGTAAGATACAAGAACATTATTTAATACTGCTTTATTTTAAGTCTCGGATGATAATACAATAGCTAGTTTGTGAAGAGAGGCTGTAAGATACATAGAATATTTGTCAGATCAGGTCAGGTATATGGAGTAGAAGGTTTTAGATTATGCTTTAAAAAATGTTAAAGTCGTTGTAATTGAAGAAATTAGTATATTTCATCCTGCTTTTTCCTGTTTTGATTTTGAACATATTACATGAAGCTGTGATGCAGTCGAAAAAGTCAATATCAACAATATCCATTGCCAAAGCCTTTATCATATTTTCAGTTAGTTCACATTCGCCATCTCCAACCTTCCACCAGTCATAAGTAATAAATTGTTCATATGTTCTAAACGTTTTGTAATCTAAAGTTGGTGTTTGGAAAAGCAGGACGCCGAACCCAAGTTGTTCTAATATATTAAATGCATCACCATCAGCTTCTTGAAACATTTTTTCAATTTGTGCATTTTTATGTGGAGGTAAATCAGTTATAAAGTCGTTCAAATAGTAATACGCTCTTAGACTAATATTGATCAAAAAACATCTGAAGGAGGTATTGTTGTGGACAAAGTATCTCAGAACCAGAGATCCTTCTATCCCTTTAAGGGTACCTCGTGTGAGCTTGGTGTAGTATAAATGCATCTGTAAATTTTCTTTAAGGTATAACCGCTTCTGTAGTTTAGTAATGATCATGTAGTATTCCTGAAACCATGACAGTATTTTTGAATTTAAAAAAATCTCCTCTCTATCACAGTCTTCTTCAGTATTATCCCTCGTGGTTTGCTTTGTATTACGTCTTTGTTCACCAATGAGATTGCATATAAAATTCATTAACTGGCTGTTCTTTTTGATAACGTGCAACAATTCAGTGGTTCTCATTTTTTCGCTCTCTGTATAACCATTGTTTAGATTTTCCCTAAAACAAAGATCAGAATAATTAATAAGAGAGACTAGCCTATACTAGGGTAATGCAGGGATATAACCGCAATGGAAGCAAGAACCTTTTTGCAACTTGAAGAAATAATGGTTTAACCTTGCAGGTAGGTTGGTAGAGTTAGTTAGAATACTGTTTATTCTGATATTACGGTCTTTAGAAAAGGGTCCATAATTATGTAATCATTCCGTGGATAATATTAATACAAAATTTCGTTGAAAAAACATTATTTTAATATCTACATTACATATCACAGACAGAAGTAAACGTCTAAGAGTTTGACCGAATTGCTATAATGATGATGAACAACTTAAACACCTGCAGAACAAAGTGTTTCGGCTACAAAATATTTATTTGTGTACTTTTATCTTTACAGTCCCATTCTCTGATAATTATGTTCAACGCACGGTATGCCAGTTAACTCTGCATAGTTGCGGCCAGTTCTGCGCATTACGTCACATTCAAGTTTTCAAGTCACGCCTCAGTAGATGATCGTGATCTTCTGTGATTGTTAGCCGTTCAGTGATTATAAAAACGTTTGGTTTTATTATTTTTGTGGTTTATTTCATTTGTGCCGTTGGTTGTTAGTGATTTGCTGTTACCCATATATGTATTTAGAATCACGATGCCTAATTGTGCTGTGGTCACGTGTGAAAATTCAAATAGGACTACTCTTGAAACATATCCATGTTTTTTAAAATTTATTGACATCCCCTATATCTGACCTCAAATTTTTATTTGGCAATGCTATTTTTTATAAAAGAAGAGCATATACAGGGTGTCCCGCATTATGTAAGCAATCTCTAGGAATCTGAAAACTGCTGTAAAAATAACACTATTTTACACTAAAACTTTTTTTGAAATAACGCCCGTCTACTTAGATAGTCACTCTTAAACAAGGGGGAAGAGAAACAGTTTTAAAAAATATTTCTTAGACCGATTGATATAATTTCATAATATTTTTGCTATTATTATTTATTATTTTTTAAATGTTTTTATTTCGCGAGGGTGGCGGGAAGGGGCCAACCCCTCACATTTTAACCCTTAACTTTAAAACGGCTAAGTATTTTTTTCAAAAATATGTATTTTTTAATCTTTGGACCTTGTAAACAAAAAAGATACTCTTTGTTCATGTAGCTAAAATTGACTCGTTCCGAGAAAATTGCAGTTGAATGTTAGGGTTCACATTTTCGCTGCTTAGTTAAATATTATTTTTTTCAAATCGGCCGTGATAAATAATAAACCTGTATTAGCTGTCACTGTTACATTGATATTTTGATAATAACTTACTTTATTTGTTGCATAAATTCTGTAATAATAATAATAATAATAATAATGATGGAATATTCATATAAATGAGTACGCTGGCTTGCCTATAATTGAAGCTTTACTTTGAAAATTGTTGTTTTAAAATGTTTAAATTTTTACACATGAAGATAAGTGATCTATCACAATTTTTATTATTTATTACAGTCAATTTGATAAAAACAAAATGATATTAGTTAAGCAGTGAAAATGTGAACCCTAACATTCAACTGCAATTTTCTGGGAAAGGGTCAATTTTAGCCGCATGAATAAAGAGTAACTTTTTTCGTTTATAAGGCCCAAAGATTATAAAAACACATTTTGAAAACAATACTTACTCCAGAACAGACAACGGTTTGAAAATAACTATTGTATGCACGTTGGTGGACAGCAATTCGAGCATTTGACTTTTTAAATTAAAATTGAATCGATTTTTGCATTTTTCGTCACACATTATTGTTGGAGCTTCAACGCTCCATATTTTCTAAGACTGGATCGATTTTCAAAAACTAAGCAGCACTGTTATAGAGAATGACAAGCCCCTTCTAATGAGATATCACTTGACCCCTTTCCCATTTGAAAAAATTGTGGGATGATACCCCTACTTAGGAGGTTGAAGGTTTTACTATGCTTTCTGCGTCAAAATGTGTCCCCCTGACAATTTTAGATTTTTAGATTTTGCCGAAATGTTCTTTCCCACCCTGTAATGACTTGCGGTACGTTTTCGATGAGAAGCGCCAATAAACAATGAAATCTTATGGTGTAAGATAAMATATAACCTGACAYGTTGTGGTGTAGGAAAACAAGKAATAAAATACCGATGATTCCAAAAGCGCACAKTTCKTTTAAGCCATGGGCATGGGTGTACCGAAGGGGGGGCAAGGGGGGCAGCTCCCCCTCCCCCTTGACCTGGGTTGCTAACTCTGGGCCCTTACAATTTCCCATACATTTAGCTGGTTAATTGCGTGTGTACACCTAAAAATTGTCTTATTTACAAAATTGTAAATACAGTAAAATTTATACGCAAGTGTATTTCACAATTTTCATCTAGCACTCATATTTGACCCATGCAAATGACCTTCTCTAATAAGTCGTTGTCAAATGGTTTCCAAGCTTAATCGATGCCATGTGCGTTTTGAAGCTGTAACTGCAACATTATTGTTGTTACGAATCGTTGTCTTAGGGCGGATATAGCTTTAAAAGACTATCTTGGTCAGGATGGGTCATAACACGTTTTCTGCTTAATTCAGCTCTTCTACCTTTTCCTATAAAGATTGTTCAACTAACTACTGTTATATGGAATCACYTCAGAATCTGTCATATAGTCGGTGATGACTCTAACTTTGTACCAATTTTTAAAATTCACATTACATTTTAACAATTAATACAAAAAAAAACTAAAAATCCATCAGAACTCACGCTTATGAAAGTCAATTTATTTAATATTAGTTTTAGGAATCCAGTAAAAGCATTATCAGCACGAATTAAAACCCGGTATGTTGTTAAAAATCTAATTAAATATATTTCAGTTTATTTAAATAAAGCTTAATTTGGTTAAAATACTAAATAGTCGGTTAATTTTCGAGAGCAAATGCACTGGCATTTGTCATTCTGAGTTTTAATAATGTTAGTTATCCATCGAGTCTCTTTCCCTGGGGAGTAAAAATTACTACAATTGTGTCTTTAGCACCTATACACAAGAACTCCCAGCTTAAATTTCTAAAGCTTCTGGTGTGAAAAGTTGAAACTATACTAAAGGCGCATCGGTTAATGCATTAGTCTTTGATATATGTTAATTCTGAATCAGAAATCGTGCTCCTATTAGTAAAACTTTTAAGGTGAAATGTATGTTCCTTTGGTACTTCCTATGATATTATACATTATGTGGATCATGGATCTTTATTCTCCCAAATAAACTGTATCAACTCATATTTTGTTAAACGCGAGAGCGATGCAACTGAATGCGGCTCACCTAACTGAGTTCATCAATAACGGAATTAGTAATAAGGGACTTTGTACGATCAGTGTACATAGAAAACATATAAATAATTTGGGTCTTTATTTCACAGAATATGTTTTAAGTCGTCTTGCAGAAAATCCACGAAGATTATTAATGGAATAAATACTTCATTAATTACTTAAGTACCTATATCTTATAAACATTTATTATTTCTATTTATGTTGAATTATACTCTACAGGACGTTCCTGCTTTGCTTCCCCCCCAGACCAAAAGCTGGGTACGCCCATGGCCATGGGTGATTGTGCGTATACGTGAGGTAACTATACGCATTAAATTTCAGGCCACACATAAGCACGAATTAAACTAAAACGTAGTCATCACACAGATATTGGTGTTCCAATTCTGCTCGATCGCTTGATTCCAGTACCGCTATTATTCATCTTTATTTTCTTATTTTTCTTGCCTCCCTTCTTTCCTGCTTCCTTGTTTTCGTTCTTCTGTTTTTCATTTGTTGCTGTGTTATTTTGCTTGTTGGAAGTGGTTAATTAATTTAAGACGTTTCCTGGCCACGCCTACTTTTTTCTCATCAGTTATTCTTTTTTTACGTCCAGCTGCTTCCCATTTCCTATTGTCAGCAGTAGCCGTAAGTATGTCTGAATTACGCTTTGCCCTTGCTCTTGGATGCAACTAACATCACTTTTTCCATTGTAATCGGCAGTGTCTCTAATGGCTGTACTACTCTGTATTTCTGTTAAGGTAAGTAACACGATGGTAGGATACAAAGCATTTTTCAGCATCCTGTACTTGTATCATCAAAGCATCTAGGAATATGGAGCAGCTAATTCAGCTACATAGAGATTAACCGTGCGCACCATTATTACTAATTTTGGAATCATTCAGATTTTTTTAGCAATTTAATCACAACATGTGGAATTATATACTGCAGGACATAATACTGAATACGGAAAAATAAAAATTTGCTCAGAACCTCACAGCCTATTTACGAAAATTCAAATGCATACAATTACCCGCTGCGCACAATTCCCCCACTCTCCGTTAAGTACAAAAATTAATAAAAAAGGAAAAGTAAATACAACCTAACGTGAAATGAAGAATTTCGTACACATTAAGTTTAATTTTGTTCTTGCTTTATTGTTACTATTTCATTTACGCCGACAAATAAATTACTAGCMGCATTAATTTAATCAATAACCCAAACTTTAAACAAACAGTGAGCGAAATAAAAGTGTAGCATTTAGTTAAATAGCTTAGTAGCTCGCTTGGTACTCATTTGACGAAATGATGGATATACAGATGGACATAAATAAGCCTCTAGGGATGATCCTGCGGCACAGAAACCAATTCTTTATTTTTTTATCTGGAGACAAGTTGCACTCGCTTCTGAAAAGGGCAAGCCTCTAAACTTAGTATAGTTTAATAACACCTATTTGGCTAGCGGATGAAAACTCCATAATGGTTGTAATATTATTGATAATGGAAAGTGACTAATAGAGACGCATTTGGAAAGTACTGGAGTGACATGGCTGAAATTTCGAATATGTACCATTCAGTAGACATTAATTTCGTTATTTTAATATCATTATGTTGATAACCGTGCAAGTATATAAATTAGCGTTTCATTTATAAAAAATACTTTCGAATCCATTATAGTAACTGATTTACTAAATTTATCAATTTGCATAAACTTTGAGCATGGATAACTTGATTTTCTTGTCTTACATAATAATTGAAACCATTTAGGAGTAATATAAGTATATGTCAAGGTATTGAATATGTCGAATGTATTAACTTCATATCATCATAGGCTCCTTGTCAACAAAGAGTAACAATGAAGTTAATTGTTTAGTTACTCAAATATATTAATTTTATTTAAATATTCTTAGTCCAGGTGTCGGAGACGTAAAAAAGACAAGTAGTGGAAATAATTCTAAGTAAGCCGAATTTTTTAATGGCTTGATTTTAATGTTAACAAGAGGAATATAAAAAATAATCCTCCAACTACGACCGGAACAGATTGTTTAAACAATTAAAAGGTACGTTTTTTACAAATATTTCGTGAAATACGGATGTGACGATTAAATTATGTATTATTTTTAATCAGAATTAAATTTGCTACCAAAAAGGTCTATACAACATTTCCGATTCTATCCATACATTATGAGATATACTGTGAAATGTAACGTGACTGTGTGGCCACGATACAACAAGTACGAAAGGTAAGTATCGTATCGATTATTCACCAAAATACTTCTCAGAGTTTTACTTTAAGCCACATGTATACATGTGTTTTTGCCCACCTATGCTTGCACTGTGCTGTGATATACTGTATCTTAATTTAAAACAGTTCTTGCTGTTTTTACATGCTTTTAGTGGTTGTAATACATCAGCATTCTTTCAAAACGGAAATTCTTAGAAGCGTTGGACAAATTCGACGAATTAAAAATCATTCTGGCGCTATTTTTCCACCGMATTTCTCWCCCAGATCATTTTCATATTGCAGCACAAAAAGTCATCGGTGCACTCTATGTATGAACAAAAGAAGAACATTATTTAGACAAATTAAGGTATCATTGTTTTGAAAAATGTGTCTCGAAATCTTCAGTGGAATTGATTATCTTCAGGTTCAAAGAAGGTTAGGCAATCACCTACAACCTACTGAATGGGGCTGGAAGAAATCGCAGAATGGTCTATTTCCAGTAACTACCACTCAAGCTTCCGAAAACTGCGGTTATCGTAAAGTTAGATTATATTGTTGTCAATTTGCGTTAAGTGTGAGGGGAGTAATTATTGTACCAATAATCTGCAGTAAGACATTGATGAAGTTTTTGTCAGAACGAATAGAAGGTGAAAAAGGATCAGAAGCTCAACTGCAAACATTTGATGAAAATGAGCTACCGGACGAGCAATCGAGTACAATTATTATTGATGACAAAAGTAACTACTTTCCTTTGAGGAAAAAAATCATGCCTATTACTTTAAATGACTGATCCAAATATGTACTTTAATTAATGTATCTTTAATAAATTAATTTTTATTCCCACAATCACTCGTCACTTAACCTACCGTATCAATTTTAAGGTAAGGCAATCAGTATCGCGCCTTTGTGTCGAAAAATATGGATCGGAAGAAAAAATAGACAGACCTTTTTTCAGGGAAATTTAATACCGGCATTTCGCGAGATATTTGCAAAAACGCAATAAGGTATTAGCGGTTTTAATAGTTTATAAAATGTAATATTACATTATATGTTCTACCAGTCCACGTTATGCCAGTTTAAAGATTTGAAACTCTCAATTTATATGCTGTGTTGTTACAATAATTAGAAAAATTTTTAAATTACCTTATATCTGTAGGCAATAAACAAGGATTTCAATGATTGCATTTTAGGGCAACACCGTGCATAGATCTTTCGGGGAAATAAGTATTATATTAGCGTTGAAATAAGGTATTTTTGAATGTTTTTAATTAAATTTGTATGACTATATTAGTTTTTGTCCCTAAATTCTAGTTTGTAAAAAATAGCGCCCGTCACCGTTAACGGGGGTAATGCATACCTACCTAAACAACGTATTTACTCCATAGTTTCTTTTTTTCGATATCTATAGTAACACATCATTTGGTTATTTGCAAATTAGCAATAAACAATTTTCTTTCAGTTCTCGATTTGATATACCTAGATAGTTCAGGGAATAATTATAAGAAAGCGGAATAACAAAATTAGCCATGATGATGAATAAAAAAACAMTCTATGAGCTTCTAAAAAATACTGCGYCATTGGAGCCTTCGGTGTATTCATTCAGAMGWAAGTAATTTTCATCTCGGGCGATTGGTAATTACTAGTGGACTTTAAAGCCACATTGATATCTCAGACTAATCTGTAGTACCTTTAGGAGGAAAGTGTATCAGTTTTAACTATGTTTACAGGTACTTACACAAAGTTGATGCAGGTGATGGCTTCCAAAGCATTTTCTATGCAAAAATGTAAGGTATTCACCACTTCGTGTCCTCGAGCATTTCTGTGAAAGGCTTTGCAGAATTCCTTAAATAAAATCTGACTTTCTGGGTCGATGTAAAATGTAGCTTCTGGATGTAAAGCTAGAAGTCGTTCCAGATTGCAACACACCGGACGCTTACAGCTTTCGTATTTGTCCTGCGTTTAAAAAAATATTATTTATTATAAAGATGCATTTATTGATATTTCACTAACTTTACCGGAGTTAAATCTGAAGGTATTTTGATCGTCAATGTGAGATGAGTTGAATCTTTGAGGTTAATGATGAATCCCAGCCGAACTGATGATACAAAAGCTTGAATTTTTGCTTGTTTCGCCACCTGTATAGCAAGCATGTTTAATTACGATTTTATCAAGATGACTACGTTTAAAGATGGATACACTAACAAGTAACACATTGTTTTATAACAAAATATTTTCAACATGTATTATAATTACAATTTTTTAACTACTATCTACAAGTGTTAGATTGATGTCTTTGATAAAACAGAAATATTAATCACAATAAAAGATTATTTTTGTTCTAAAATATATTTAGGTGGTTTCAAGTTTCAAAAAATATTTCCGCATCGGATGGTAATTATAATGCATATATTCGCGATTCAAATTAAGTGTCCCGTGTCCGATCGTTAGTGGGTGAGCGTTGCGTGTGATTATTTGAATACTTCACAGAGATCTAGAAGTTTTGAAGAAGGTAATGAAGCATTTACTTACATTTAATAATGCTGATGCTTGTACTGACAATACGAACGCTTTTAAGGCGAATCGCTTTTAAATGCCGAAAATTTAAACAATGCGGCATAAAAATGATACTGGAGTGACAGTGGTTGTGTTATTCCGCTTGCAGACGTTGGTATTGTCAGCAAATCATCAGGAATGCTCAGTCACAGGTAGCTTAAAGAAAACACATGTAACATGCACTTACAAGGTAGGATTTGAAGCCAAATGCAAGCACATCGCGCCTGCCTTGCTGTTTTGCAATAGTTTATTGTATCGGTAAGATTCACGAAATTAACTATAACTTCAGAAAGAGTATACAGCGCAAACACTTTCAAAAGTTGGAAAACACGGCCAATCACATCCACATGCATACTGCTAAGCCATGTGTATTGTGTACACTGGGCTTCAAAAGTATTGACTGGCACCCCGTAGTGATGGGCGGGGCCTCACCGCGTGACTTCTTTAGGATTAAGACCCAAGGGTCTAGTGGTGCGGTTCGTATTTCTAARTTTGCTTACCTATATCTTACGAGACAAAGCGATGATCGGAAGTTTAAATTTTCAACTGATGTTGTATCTTAAAGCATAAAGAATTATTTTCTTTTACTCAGTGGTGTATATACTCAGTGGTTGTATATTGCAATGTTCTACCGCAGATAATGAATATTTTACGTTTAGAAATGGTGTAGACTGTAGTGGCAGAATAAAAGGTTATCTCTGCGTTATCAAGTACCAACAAGGTAAATTAAAGTTGTGTTTGCCTAATGTACAAGGCATTTCCCCAAAAATTAAAGAGGATTGTTAGAAAACATGATGTTTTAGTTGTCGTTAGCATTGTGAGCTAGGTGATAACAGCAAGTTTAGATCTTATGAGGTTGACAGGTTGTTTCTATGACGTCGCTTCAAAATTTTGTTTGAATAGTGTCAGACAATTTTTGGAGGTTCTTTTTAACGTGCTCATCCATATTAGGACAATTAACTAGCTCATTACTTTTATTTTTCTTTATAGAAAAATTGCATACATGTACATAATATGCATGAAGGCAGGTCAGAGGCAGGTACGTTTTTTTGTCAGTGTTTAGTTAGTGAGGGCGTTGTCCAGAAAACATAGTTATCTCAGTTTTAATTCATATCTAGCACCCTCTAATTATGCTTTGTAATACTATATTTTTTGTTTAATATCGAGATTTTATTTTAAAACGTGCAAAATCTAAAACGCCTATAGATGTTTAAAACGAAAATAATTTTAGCTGTTCGGATTAACGAAAAAAAAAGGAGGTGTCTTTTTGCCACACTTGGAAGTTTTATGGTATTTTTTGTGGAGTTGAATATACCAGGTCTATTAAATTTCGTTGTAGGTACGGTAAAAAAAAATTATGTCAGTAACACCACAACCTAAGTTATAGCGTAGGTTGTGGTGTAACGCATAGACAGAAAATTTAGATGAACTTTGTAGGTACCTATGCACTTCATCTCAAAATTATAATTTTATTCAGTAAGTATTAGTACAAACAGTACAAACAAAAACTAAGTTGTAAGCAGCAGAGGTTCGGTAACTAATCACGTATTTATGGACTGTTTCGACACAATATGAAACTATAAAATAAAAATATGTCGTAAAATAAAAATGTAATAATTTTTGTCATTTTAGTGGAAAAAAAGCTTCATCCTTATAAGATTTTATGAGTCTCAAATGCCTTGTAAAGCAGAATTATAGTTTATCACAACACTTAAAATGTTGTATCTACTGTTTATGGAATATAATTATAAATATTAACTATGTATTTCACGTGAAGTAGACACCTACAAAATTTTTTGTTTTTCAAATTCGTTTTTATTTTTGTGTCGTACACCTGCAAGGCCTAAAAAACATAGAGACATAATATATCTTTTGTGTGAAGCGTAGTTGCCTAGCAATGTGAAGATTAAATTTGGATGAAAGTGACATTGTGTAATTCGAACACAACTATACTTGGTTTAAGAAGATTCAGAAGTTTGATAGTAATTATTATAGAAAATTTATTGTTTTTTTCTGGTTATGGACTTAAATTTTAACTCTGATTTTTCTGTATATAAAAAAGCACAAATAAATCTTTGAAAGTTTGGACCACTTTTAATTTTTTTGGAAATAGCGAAAAATATCTGGATTATATCTACCAAACTTCATAATGCGCCTCGCGTTCGTTTAGGATTTAGAGGACATAAGAGTGTCAAGCTGGCATGCTAAAGCGCCTACTCAATTTCCTGTCCTGTATATAAACGTTTATAGGATTGTCTGGAAGATTTAAAACAACTGCATATTAATTTTCGCAGATATTTGCAAGTAATCGGATCAATTATTCAGTAAGCATATTTACTATTACTATTAATGACAGTATTTTTAAATTCCGAAGCTAAAACGTGTTACTGATCTATTAGATTTGAAATTGAAATAATTATTCTAAGATGACATCTATAATTACGTGTAGTTGAAGCTAATACATGTAGAAGAGATGACTTATGTCTCAGTGCATAAAAATAAAAGCTTAGCTATTGTTTATTGAAATAACCGTGTATTAAGGTATTGGTATTACCTAATACTCATATGCTTGGTTTAGCAGTAGGCGAATTTACAATAGTGACACCAGATCTGGCGGCGGATACATAAAATATTAAGAACAGTGCTTTTATGCTGGAAAAGGCGGGATTGTTGTGTAATAAGACTGTTACTTTTTTTTAATTTCCTAATAGCATTTTTAAATTGTGGGCAGTGAATATTGTTAAGAAAAAGGTAATAAATGTTAGTGTTTTTAAAGTGTGTGCATATGATTTATCAACTTGAGCGGTATTTTTTTAATTTTGTTTAAGATAACCTGTAAGAACAAGTGCATAAAACAAATCTACAGTTGGACATTTTAGATTATAAAAATGTTGAAACAACAAGTTAACAGTACAAACTATTGTGTCTATGAATGTCACAGTAAAAAAGTAAAAAACAAATCTGTGTTCAAAATTTACTTCTTTACATGAACAGACAATTTCTTTTATTTTGACATCTTTACTTGTCACTTCAAACATACTATTTATTTCATGTGGTGTACGATGCGTTGCAGTAGTTTTTAATCTTCCTTAGTAAGCTAGTTATAGCGTTATTTTTGAGAGGTATGTATAGTAACGATTTTGTGGATAAGTACTGTCTATATAGCATACCTACAAAAATTGAACAATATTTGTTGAGTCTACACTAATGTTTTAGTCCGCTGTTCATATGCAGACGTTGCATTAATTTGGAAACCGAATGTACCTATCAGCAACAGCAACATAATGTGTAAATTGTTGTCACCCTCATCTATCATTGATATATCGTCGAAAATAGCAGTGAATGTTCTAAAAAAAACAGCAGATGAACCATGTGTCTTGAAGAAATATAGAAGAAGTAATAAAAATGGAACGTGACGGTATTTTCAAATATTATTGAATAAAATAAATTAAGGGTGCATGAAAATTATCATGTCGGTTCCCACAGCTTTATTATTGAAAGCAACGATCTTTCGATCACTGAAAGTGGTCATCTTCAGTGCAACACTATAACTAGTTAAAAATAAATAGGATTACATAAATAATCATTGTTGAGGGTGATAACCACTACACATAAGGTGAATAAACAAAAGTTTAGTAGATAAGCTCTAAGCTCATGAGGCTCATCTCAGGTTGGCAAACTAAAATGGCCCTAATACAGATATATGACGGTACAAAAAAATAATACATCCGCATTGCTTACTCCCATTGAGATGGATCGGTCAAAATGTCAAAACAAGCATTTATCAATACATCTCTGTGCACACACGAGAGCAACGAGTAAATATTTCAAGAATGTATGTTCCTCAAGATCACTAATAATGATTTATTTGATAACATTCTATAGTTCTTTTTCTGCTTTCTATTAGTTAAAATGTTGGTAGGAGCATCAACCTTGCACACTGGGTATTTTGTAAGTTTCCATTATCCTACTAATAGTCCTGAAACTTTTCAAGTGATGCTTTTTGTCTATCGAAGGTAACCTAAATAAAGCTATATGAACCGCACAAATACTAATACCAAACACACAATATATAATATCAAAAACGTGTAGCATCAACTAACCACATCTGCACATGCCATTAGTGACAATATACGTATAAGCACTCAAACCTACTAAAATACCATGTAACTAATATTGAATACAATGTTGTGGTATTAGTAACGAAAGTTAGTAACATTGTCAATATATGTATTTGATATTTAAATAATTGATTCATTAGCTTGAAATATATTTTCGAATTAGTGTATAGTTATTTTTTTGCGTAAAGCAAAACGACTGATAATTAAGGTGGCTTGATACTGTTATGTCCATCAGTTATCTGTATTAAAAGTACGGCAACCAGTGTGATGCTAATGTATGTTTGCATGTTTGAATCATTTGTACGACTGCTGAATAAGGTACATTATAATATGGGCAAATTACGTACCTCTGCGATTTCCCTGCAAAGAGAGTCCGTGTCGTTCTCGAAATCGTAGGCAACATAGGATGAAGTTTGACATTCCATAACGATTTATGCATATACACAATATATGCGTTTATGTATGTATTTTATAAACTTCGTTAGGTATACGGTGTTCTACTGGAAGCTGAGACAACTGGATGAATACGTGAAAAAAACAACGTTGGCGTTGACTAGTCGGAAATAGAGGGCGCTCGTTAACAATCAAATCAGCAAATTAAATAGAAAATGCATATCCAAATATTATAAAGGCGGCAAATTTAAAAATTTGAAATTCGAACTATACACAAGCCAACATCTGAATAATATTTATGCGTAGGAACAGAATTACGTTGTAAATTATTTAGGTTGCGGTAAATATGCCTGCATATGGTTGGTATAATACCCGCCAACTCTCATGGCACTTAAAGAAACTTCCTTCACTTGCCAGTTAAATCCAAATCATTTATTAAATTTTTATCAAATACGTAGTATTCTGATATTATATAGTAAATTTATTTCAATTTGTACAAAATGAGAAAAGCACGTTTCTATTAAAAACGCTGATTGATTTTTGTGTTTTTGATATTGGTAAATTATTTTCTTGTTAATGTATCGGTAATAGCTGTCTGTGTATGTAGTTGTGAGCTTTATTAATATCAAACGATTATTCGAATAAAATAAAACATCGCACGTCGATTGCCAATCTCTACTTTGAGGCCTACAGAAATGCAGGATTATTCAAAAGTTAGCTAAATCTCTAAAACAAAAAGACAATATAAAATTGTCAATGGAACACTTCAACTCACAACAAATAATAAAGATGAGTGTTGATACAAACAACCCTCTAAGTATTAATAGTTACCAAGATATATTATATTTTATATTATTATCGTATATGATTAAAGATGTCTCAGTACACACAGTGGCGTAGAAATAGGAGTTGCTCTATACTATATACAGTATTCTTCTAGATCTTAGATGAGATAAGTTGTTTCTCAAACCTGTTAGGGAACATTAGAAGACTAAATAAGAGAGCAATACACTATTTATTTTTAACTTGTGGCTAAAGAATATACATATATAAATTCTAATAATCCAAATTCTTCAAGACGCACTTTATCACTAACGGCAATCTAGATTGGTTAATTAAAAAAAACACAACGACAAATACTCCAGGTCAAATAATTTACACGTAATTGTAGTGTGATTTGAAAATTTTAAATTGGGGGTCATTAGATTTCCTTTTTTGTATATAAACCAATTTAACAACAGTAGCAACTTGTTGAGGAATTGAGACTGGAGTTCAAGGGAATATTTTTTCTTACTTTTTTCCTGTAGACGAGGACACTTATTTTTGAGTTCCAGCGGGGGTAGTTTAGAGCATCTGAGTGATTTTATGCGAACAATCGTTATTCACTGTCGGTAGAATTTAGTTCGTTTTAGTTAACGAATACATTCAAATGGTTCTCGCATGTTAATTATTTATATCTGTCTAGAAAGTTTTGAATAAGCTGCAGTATAACGGACACAGTTCGTTTTATCAAAGTTAGAAACGCATACCTTTTTTAAAATATGAACTGATGGAATCTGTATAATTATAAATGAATGTAAATATTATACACAAGCCATATTGTTTACAATAAGGATACAAGACTTTAAGTTTACACTTACGGAATACCCTGATGTATCTCAGAAATGGAAGCGCTTAGAAAGAAGATTTGCTTAGCTTTTTGTCTTACTTCAATTCGTTTGACATCTTCATAACATTTCGCCAGTAAGTTTAAAGAAACCTTGATTTACAGTGAGATTTGTGTTACGCACCAGTATTTAGCGAATTTCTAAAACAGCCAAAACAAATTCTTATCCATTGTACTTGTACATACATACCGTTTCCATTAATTGTTACCGTCCCAAATAGGTTTCGTCAATTACTATCGCATAATGAAAAGCTTAGTTCCCTAGTATAATATCTTCGTAACAGAGCTGTTGAGATCGCTTTCCCAAAAACTTAACACACATACTGCACTACGTTCTGAAATGCGAAACTTCTTTAACAAATCACATTGCATATAAATCTATGCAATATGAGTCGATATTTACCTTTTCAACGCAAGTAATCATACGTCACATAAAGAATGAATAATTGTAGTCGCTTTTGCCAGACGCTACGTCATATGCAAAAAATATGCGGTCAGGAATTCAAAATTTTTTGATAATGATGAATGAGCGATTGAAGAGCCTGTGGCTGGATATTTGAGGCAATTTATGAACTCTAAGCAAACAATTCTTTTTATATACCGGTATATACAAATAAGTTGCAAATTATTAAATACTTGTAATATTTATTCTGTCTTCTACCTGGAAAACCTAATAACATAATTTTGAAAAATCTATAGTTAGTAGTAAATTTGTTACATGTTTTATGTTCTCTGCTTCAACATTTCGAAGAAATCTGTAATTCTGAAGTCTCTAGACTTATGGGTAAACAGGCTGCAGTCATAATATCGGACCCATCCGAAATAAACTTTATGGTTCTCGAGGTAATGTTCTGTTTTCTGTTCTTTTGTAAATTTATTAATTGTTGTTTATGTCAAAACATACTTCATACTAAAAATTTAAGTTGGTACAGCGTGATTAAGAAATTTCCTGTATTTACCCCAATAGTTACACAATCTTTTCAGTTAGTAATGCTACTAAATTACATATCTCGGCTGCTTGAATCGGCCATTTTATATTACTTGTTTGGGAGTAGAAATTTCACGTTTTATTTAACCAGTTTGCAAGGCCGTATTTGCTAAAACAGCCTAAGAATCAAAACTTTGTTGTGAAGATTTGCATTTGATGTATTACTTTTAGTTAAGTAATGTTTTAAAGAATAAGCTACCAGTAAGCGTCAGTGTAGTACCAAAGTAGCCGCTTCATCCAGAGAGTGAATTCTACGATAGGCTTATTCAATACTGCTGTATCATTGGAAGGCAATTAGGTAAGATGAAGTCTTCAGCTGGTAAATTGGGACTTGTTTTACGAAAATGTACATAACACTGTCATTCACCCACAAAAGAACCGACGGAGATCAGATCGTTGATAGAAGTGTAATATAAAGTATTATTTCTCTCTGTATTTTATTTAGATGCAGCGCTTGTGTTGGTTATTTAGCAATCTTAACAAAGGTTACCATTAAATATAGCCTGAGTAATATTTCAACATACCAACGTTTGATTTTGTTCGCATGCTGTTATGAGTGTGATGTACCTATTCTCAAATACAATTCTAGCAATTCCAACAATAAAAGTATTTTGTAATAATTTAGTCAAGTATTCAAACGCAGTTTCTAAATTAAGTTGGGTAGGTGATGTTTTTGTAACAATTAAATTAATTAAAATACATAATATCTGTTACGAAACGCTATTAAGGGTTATAACCTATCATTTGCATATAATTTAAAGCCTTTCCTCGCATTTATTTAAGTTGCTACTTTAATCTTTATCTATTTAATGACCTGCTTGCAGTAGAATGGTTTTAAAATAATTTCTTTATGCGATTAAAAAAGAATACTAGATTTCACACAATATGCATTAACTAAACATCTATAACCTTATCAATTAAGAAGGATTGCGTATGTGTTATGTACCCGCAGAAAAAGTGTTTTTGTACATAAAAGCACATCTATACAGGGTGCCCTGCATTATCTGGGCAATCTGAAAATTGGTGTAAAAACAAATGTAATAATAATCGCAGTAGCAGACGACCATGGCATATATACTATGGCAGAAGTTGAGGTGGGGTTATTATTGGAAATGAATTTTACGCTGTAATTTATGTTTCGAAGCCAATTTGCAATGCAAAAGGTTCAGTCTAAAGTGATACATAGCTGTATTTTACTTTTAGCTTCTCGTTGACTAGAACCAAGTTGTCGAAGATAAAGTGTATTTGGGCAATTATCGAATAATAAGTTAAACGTAATTAAAAAATGGCTACGTACTCTCCTATAGCAATCTTTTATCTACATAACACAACTTAAGGTCTTTGAAGTATCTGAAAAATTGGGTCCGTGAGATGTAAATATCCAATTCCTTGGGTATCATCCAGCTGATGGAAAAAGGGAATCTCGTATCGAAACCTAATTATTATTATGATTTCAGAAAAAGTTACTAATTAAAGCTTTATTTGTTTATAATTATCTAGAATACTTTCTTTTATTAGCTTTTGATATAAATATTTGTTATATTCCTTTAATAAAACTGTTTACATTATTAGATATTCATGTTCCTATAAAAAATATAGTATTCCCAAGTTTTCAAGTGGTTGTCATGTGGGTATTATTGATTATGATAAACAAAAGAGACTTTTTTGCACAAACATTATTGTCTTTATTATTCAGTGATTTTTAGAACCGACTGTAAGAGCTTGGTAATCGCCTGTAACTCGAATACCAATTATGTCGCTTTGGCAGAATCTAGTACGTCCTCTGATCGCAGATGCTTCTAGAGCTTTGTCAATAGTTTCAGAAATAATAATACTTTGCCTAGTTATACGACTTCTACTATTGCTAATTATTTCGCTGAGAGCTTGTTTGTTTATAGTGATAAATATATGGCGGTCCTAGTTTTAGTTTTTCAAGAATTGTTGATTTTAATAACTGATTTGTCGGAGTCTGATGCTGCTAAACTCGAAAAGATAAGCGGCAGAAAAAGCAATGGCCCTTCCGCTGATAATTTGTTGGGGAAAATATCCTCCGGTTAAATCAAGCCAAATATTTCAAGCAAGATGTCGCTTACTTCACTTCCCCTGAAAATGGCGGCTTAGCTGCTGAAATAGTATTTTTTTTAATTACTGTGGGAAGGTTTTTTATATGTCAGTTAGATCTCAACCTATTGATAAAAAAGACAGAACTACTAGATATATGTACATAAACTACATAATTTCATAGTTTTCCTTATTCTTATTAAAATCATTACATTTTGTATAATTTAAATAGATTATGTAACATTAGCAGCAAGAATAAATACCTTTTTTGAACATTTTCACCTACTCTGCCTTACCTTTAGTAACACACAACATTTTATTCAAGTTATTATATGTAATATCAACAACTAAAATATAGCTAATGCTTTCTAAGTATCCTCTTTTTCCGAAAGGCCTTGTACAAAAGGCAAACAACTTTTATTTACTTGTAGTGATTGAGAATTCACTTGATGACCTGACCAAATATCTATTACTATAACCATTTCTTACTAGTGCTGCTTTAGGATGATAAATTTCTTTCTGCAATGATGGTTCCGACTATTCTTTTGTATGGGAGGGTGGTGACAATTTTTTCTTTATAATTTTTTATACATCATTAATCTAGAGAGCAAGCAAATGGATAAACACATACGAAATCACTAAAAGCGTCGATACCATCACGAAACAGCAACCTACCATAAACAGCAATAAATTATTTAAATTCGACGACTTTAAGTTCCTAAGGTGTCCTAGTGCTATTGTTATTGTGCTAGTCCTTACAGTGAAGTAGTTCCGTGTATCTAGGCAAGTGCATACAAGAAATCATGTAATCGTAGTACAAAAAATCCAAGCGAGACAGAAACTGTCAGACATACGTTGAGAACATTACCAACAGCGACACAAACACCGCGTAAGATAAGATAAGGTAAGAAGAAAAGATGCTAATCACATTAGACAAAACATATTGCTAGCTTAGAAGGGGCCAGGAAATGAAATGGAAAGAGACGAAACTAATACACACAGAGGAGAAATATCCTGTAGAACAACGTAACCTAATCTACAACTTTAGGAAACGAAGGGATAAACACACATGAAAAGATCCAAAGAAGCGTCGACACCATCACGAAAGAGCAGTGTAACAAAGAAACATGAATCGTAATTGCCACTTAAAAAAGACAAGCGAATAGTAAATGAAGAGGTCCTAAATTTCTACACAACTTCAGACATCAGCTCACACGAGGAGAAAAACAATGCAGCCTTGCTAAGCCAACATCAAACACGGAAACATCTAAGGAAAGCGTTCACCGAATGGACCCTGCAAACTAGTGCAAACCTTCCTATTCCAATCCTCAGCTTTCCGTAACATGCGCTTCGTGGGAGCCCACCAGCAACAAGCGTGTTACCCCTCCAACCCAACGTAAACGTTGCCGGCCTGGCGGTATATCCAGGAGCGGCAGAAATGCCTGCCGTAGGCTGGTTCAATCAATCAATAATTAATCGCTATCTCTAAAGATCTTTATAAACAAATTGCCCAATAGTATGATTTGTGCAACCTGATCTTTTCAACAAAATCAAGAAGAAAAATAAGAAGATTTTAATCAGTGCTTAGATAATTTAACTCGCCAACGTTTGTAAATAAAGAAACCACGTCAAAACTAAAATATCAGTTTTTAAAAACGCATTCTTATGGCAACTCAATAAAATATTTTTTCCAGATGAGGGTTCAAATAATTATTACAAAATTTGGATCGTATTTACTATAGATTTTAGGAAACACTAGTTTTATGGATTTTTGGCAAACGGTACAACTTTGGTTCCTTGCAGTCAGAGATTTTTCGGAAATTTTGGATCTCGGGTTAATTTTCTGTACCTTTCCTTATCTTCATTAATTTTAGTCACATTGTTATCAATTTGAAATGCTGTTAACAGATCTCTTAAATTCTTGGGTATTATTAAAACAATTGGTATAACCTGAACTGTATAAGAATTGCTTTTGATGTGTTGTTTGGTACATAATTCTATCAGGTATACGTACTTACCCCCTGGAAAAGTTACAGACAGATTTCTTAAATTTAAGTATGGAAACTAAATATTCGCAACGAAAATATTAACTGCTCTGATTTATGAGCTGGTGTAAAAGTTTTTTACATTTCAGGAAATTAGTATTATTTAATTATTATTGCTATTAAGTCTTATTATTATGAAACATTTTGAGGAGCATGGTACACATTACACTATGTATATACAAGTATTGCTGCTGAATATTAAAACAGTTGTATTGGTAATTCTGATATTTGAGAATACATACAGAATAATGCTGTCTGCATATAAAAACGAAAAATCGTTAATGAAAGTGAATAAGACCAATACTTTGAATAACTAAAGAACAGATTGGGAAAACTACTAAGTAGATAAATATTTACAATAAATACGAATAAAATCACTAGGCGCACGTATGCATTTTGTCGTCATGGCTTAGCACGCTTAGGTGTGCCGCTAATGTGAAATACTGACCGAGAGACGTATTAAGATAAACGGTCTTGTAATAATAATCTAAAGACTGAAAATGATCTTTGCCGAGCAACACTCGGTAGCTAATTAGATTGGCCAGTGTAGTCAACCTCAAGCCGTTGATTACAATGCGACTATCTCTTACTAACACTTAGTCTCTTTAGATGGCGGTGATTCGCGAGAAAAGAACTATCAAGCAGACTATTAAATTTCGTTAAATGAATATTGCTAAATTGCGAGTATGCACTAAATTGGCCTATTTTCGTAATAGCCACTACCAATACATTCATTATGCACACCGGTTTTTGTAACTGCTATTATGTTATTACAGTATGGAGGAAGATATAGCAAGATTCTGTTGCACGCATAAGCTTTTTGTGGCGCGCCACTTTATGAACAAATACTACTTTTACTCTTTTTCTTTGTCCACAAATACACTAGGAGAAAAATATGTAAGATCCATTTAAATACTGTGCAAAATTTTAATTGATTAATTGATGCAAAGTTTGAAAAGTTAAATATTAAAGTTCTAGCCTAGCCTGCAATATGTTTTTGAGGATAATTATCTGTCTAACTTTGTAGAGAAGGCAACTTAAATTACATCCTCTGTTATAAATGACAATATATAGTAATGAAACGATGCAGTCCATTTACATATTTGTTACGTCCGTATTTCATCTATTTATATTTTGTAAATATCCTACCTAGAGGTTTGATAGACGTTTAGAACTTGATGAGAAACATGTAAGTTTTAGTTGCAGTGTGTTCTCTAACTGTCTAAATAATAGTAGTGTATTCAGTCTTATTATGAGTAGTTGACCCGTAATTAAAGTGCAATAATTTGGATTCACATAGAAATTAAATTTTTCAGTTTAATTGCACTTTTGTGAAAATAATCATTATCAAGAGGTCATCATCAGTACTTACGCTTACAAACACCTGGGGGTGTTCAAAACGTACAAGAGAAGTCCTGGAGGGACTGGATTCTCAAGGTTAACAGCAAACACATTAATGCAAAAAAGGTTGTTCACAGCCTTTATAATAACATTAAAATTTAAAGAAAAATGTTCTGAAGGGGCAAATTTTATGGTTAAAAGCAAACCATCAATAAATAAAATTGGTGGTGTGCAAATTATAACATATTACAATATGCATTAAAAGTAAAATCTAAAGAGGTGTCCTGAAAGGACTTTCCGCACCAGCAATCTTCAGCACTGTATTAGCAAAAAAAACATGGTGTCTAATACAAATTGAGAAAGTTATGTTATCTAAAACGTAATTGTTTTAAATTCATTCTTAAAGTGTTTTTCTATAATTCGCTGAATCTCTAAACCTGACTTGTAAGTAAATTAGGTTTTTTGAAATCGTGTGATCGTATTTCTAAATAAGTAGATAGAGAAACATAGGAAGTAGGCAGCGTTAAACAAGACTCTGCTTTTTACTAACGTAAACATAAAGACTTCTTCAGTTTAGCTAATAGTAAACATTCGAAGTGTAAAAAAATAAAAGGTGGTCCTGCATTTTTCTGCTACTCAAATAATGTAATATTACCTATATAATCAATAGATAGTTGTCGACGTAACATACAATAACATGTGATTATTTAGCATCTGTTTGCTTTATTATAGCTACTAAAATAAACATATTTTAAGATAGACATTTAGAGCACTATTGTATATGGCTAAAATATTCAGATATTGAGCTGTTGTCCTGATTCGGGTCTAAAAGCCGTCGGTTGGAAATGTTTCTTAACGTTTCGCTAGCACGAGAGGCAAGCTTCTTCAGAGGTCCTTCCACCTCCGGTGCTGGACGTAGACAGTCTACCGACGACGGCCTTTAGACCTGAATCAGGACAATCACCTGGCCGCGAAAGCCTTAACCAATTCGTCATATTCAGATATTTTTTAAAAATTAACATAATTTTTTTCCTTTACTAAATTATATTTCGTTTCAGTCGATTCAATGATTTAAACAAACGTAATTAAAATTAATCATGCATTTTGTATAAAACTTAGCTTGCAAGTTTTATAGTAGATGTTTTATTTATTAAATAGTAATGGCAAAATTACGTAGAATGTCGTAGATAATCAGGGCGTCAGTAACAATAATATAGGTTAAAGCTGACATCACTTTCCAAGAAACCATTTTTACTTCCATATTCAACGTATTGCATCGCGAAAAAGTTTTCAAAAATTTTTATTTGCTTATTCGCTTTAAAATGGTCGAAAACGTAAAAAAAGTTCCCAATAAAGTCTATTCGTATCAAAGTGGATAATTTTCTGCCGTTCTCATCAAGTTATTATTATCATCGGTAGTAGTCAAGGAATATATTTAAATTACTTTTTAAGTACCTGCCTGATTTATATATTATGTATACTCAGTTCTTCACGTTTACTGACCGAAGACTTTTGTCATTAATATTACTCTTTCTTGTTTCTAGCGTTTTGTCTCCAATCTACCTAATGTCTGTCTTGTTTGTGTCGTGCTGAATCCTCTCTGTCACCTATTGATTTTCTCTTTTTTTCCCCACCCCACTTATTTTACTGTTTATTAACATTTTTATATTCTTAACAGTATTCGCAGCATGTGCCCTAACCATTTCGCATCAGGATAGATCCATGACTTAGCTTTCTAACTCCTTTAATTTTTTCATGTATTCCTAACTGTCGTTCTTCTAATTTTGTTATTAAACATACTTCACTTTCATATAAAGTGCGATCTGAATGTGATTTAATTAAGATCTACCTAAAAGATACCATAAAAAACTCTTGACTTACCTTCCACTGAAGATGACAGCTTTGTTGCCGAAATCTTTGTTTATTTTTTCTGTCATAAGGGTTTTCATATATCATTTCGATCTTATGACCGTTGATCGCAGTATCATTTTGTATGGTCTTAGTCTTGGATTTCTGGGTATAATCTTATCTTTGAAAAATCTTCGCCAAATTATAAAATATACTCCTCTGCTATTCTCATCTGTATTTCTTCTTTCGTGCTTCCATTATTGGCAAATACTGTGTCCGGATATAATGCCAGCTGCACTTTTCTAGTATTAGCACTTCTTGGTCTTGCAGATGTATCTTTAGTACATATACTGGTTGCTTCTCCTTACCCTACACTATGAAATTAGGTTTAGTGTCTTTGTGTTTTTAAATCTGTCTTGCCTTAATAACGTAATTTTCAGAATTTTATTCCGATATTTTTTTATGGAGCAACACTGCACTTTTGTTTATTTCCGCCAATGTCTCTGTTATATAGAGAATATGTGATTCGTGGTCGATCTTTTCCTTCTGAAATCACTTTGGTGCTCGCCTACGACGTCGTTTGTGTAGGTATTTTTGTGGCTGCTTTTTTATTGCTAGTATTCTATTGGCTATGCTAAGGAGCGATATTCATCTATAGTTTCCTTCTGTGTCCTTTCTGTGCAATTAATGCAAATAAGGTGACATATTATAATTTAAAAAACATCGTATACAAAAGGGACTGCCGTTCAGTCGGTTGTGTATTTCGAACCATGACGATAATAACATCATCGCTCTGTTGTGCTTGAATGTAGTGATATAGCGGCTTTATTATCGATAAACATCCATTTGCCTTCTCTATTATACATCAACAGCTCTTTTAACCTTTTAGAGTAACGTCTTTAATAAGTTGTTAATTCGAATCAAATTGGTGAAAGTGTGTAGATGAACTAATTTAGTATTATAATATGTAGTTTATAGATACCTTACGTGTGCTAAATCTCCTTTTGTTAATTATACTATCTTTATTAGTTTTGCCATACACAGCATGCGACCTAATAAACAGTGATTGTTACACAAAGCCATTTAAATGAAATGTACATTAACATTTTAATGACATGCCTATTATAGTGAAATGAGTTTCTAATTAATTACTCGGATATAGTTGTGATTACACATGGTATAACACAGCTTCATCACCATAATTTTATTTTTTTTAATTTGCTGATAAACAATAGTCTCGCGTAGAACACGCGTGACGAAAGAGTTAGATTGTATTGCCTTCTTGGTGCTTAGCTCATGTATTACCAAATTAAACCACAGGTTGAAAATAAATACACTCTCAGTGTTTTTATATATGCTTTCTTTTATGCTGCAATGAATTATTTATATTAGTTCTCCTGATAATTTTGAATACCTGTGTAATTTAACTAATGCTATTAAACGTATCATTACATTATTCTACCTCAGTAGACATTTCACGTAACTAATTTCTATAAATTACATAGAAAATGGAGCAACTTGCTTTTACTCTTTCAGAATTTTTGAATAGTCTTTATACGTAAACGATAGTCTTGCGTAGATCACGCGTGACGAAAAAGTTAGATTGTATTGTCTTCTTCTGGTCGGACTATTACAATTGTAGAAACAAGTTCACCTCAAATTTTAAGATAAGCTGCTATTAATTAAGTCTTTTTAGACAATTGTATACTTATAGATTTCATCTACGTACGAAAACACGGTTTAAATTTGAATATTCCTTGAATTCGTTTACTGGTGATCTCTCATTTATTGTATGTATTAAGTTACCTCAGAAAGAGCTGCTGAAAATTGACACAGGTTAGTTTTTTCAACAAGAGTTGCTTAATAATGATGTGATATATCATTTCTTCTTCTTCTTCTTCTTCATTGTTTGTTTTATTCGGAATATCTATCTTTTTGCGAGTGAATAATATTGGTAGGTCAGTAGGTACTCCTAAATATAAAATGTAGTTAACGTAGATTATTACCTCTTGTTGTTCTATGAAAACACCTCAGTAAATCAAGAAATTTAGCCGCCTTCGGCGAAAGCATACGGTAGGGATTAAATGAAATTATAAATATTAGACCTGCCAGATGCTGTCGATTTCTGATACCAATCCAAAATTATTTTACTTTCATGGCGTAAGACTTTAGTGTCTAGAAATGGTACTCCCTTACCATTTTCCCGTTCAACCGTAAACTTGATGTGTACATCAAAATTATTAAATATATTTAGAATTTCATGTATACCCTGAGATGGCAACACCAATATTAGATCATCAACAAATTTTTTTATAAATACCAAATTGAAGGATAGTTTAGGAATGCATTTGTCTAAAAGATAATCCATAACATACTGGGCTAAGATGGGGCTCAATTTGGACCCCATTGCACATCCAAATATTTGTTTATAGAATTGATTTTCGTACATAAAATAGTTGTTGTCTAAAGTAAATATTATCATTTCTAAGAAAAGCTGTTTTCTTTTATTACTTGATGACAAATTTGGACATTCAAAAAGGGAATCAATTTTGTTCCACCGTTCATTTATTACCTTTATCACCAAATCCTTCGATATATTACCAGACAAATTGACAACATCTAAAGACACAATCTCATGCTCAGGGGGTATTATCATATTATTTACAAAATCAACAAAATCAAATGTATCTTTAATGTAATAATCGTTATTTGTATCATAAGCTGCAGTCAAAATGCTACATAGCAATCCACATAAAGGATTTGTTGGACTTTGTATACCACAAACAATTGGCCTCAAAGGTATACCTGGTTTGTGTAATTTGGGGTTACCATATATTCTGGGACTAATTGAATTATAAATTTTATAGGTTTTGGCCTGTTGTTGAGTGAGATGTTGACACTTTTCAAGCTTACTAATGTATTTGTTAGCGTTTAACTGAACTGTGCGTGTTGGATCACCTCTCAACATTACAAAGTTATTTTGATCTGTTAATATGTCATTCATTTTTTGTTGGTATTGTTTTCTGTCCATAATGACCGTCACACCACCTCTATCACTATTTAAAACTAATAATTGTGGATTTTCTTTAAGATAATGCTTGGTTTTTATAAAAAGTTTATCTGTTTTATTTTTGATATTTTTGTTTTTGTGTATAAAACCTGTAATAACACTAGTTATTTTAGCTCTATAGAAATCTCTACGTTCGCTATTTATTTTTTTATCTCAGGGTATACATGAAATTCTAAATATATTTTTAATAATTGATGTACACATCAAGTTTACGGTTGAACGGGAAAATGGCAAGGGAGTACCATTTCTAGACACTAAAGTCTTACGCCATGAAGGCAAAATAATTTTGGATTGGTATCAGAAATCGACAGCATCTGGCAGGTATATAAATTTTTGGTCCGATCATTCAAATAAAACCAAAATTAATTTTATAAAACAGTTAAAACAACGAATACTAAAAATATCACACCCACTATATAAAAATAAAAATTTAGGCAGACTTAAAATGTTATTATTAGAAAATTCTTATCCCAACACACTTGTTAACAAATTACTGTACTCTACCACCGATCGGCCACCTCCAGATGAAGTGTTTCAAAATTATATCAATGATAGTCAACTTGTGAATCTTGAAGAGGATGAAAACCACCAAACAAATATTACAGTTGTTGAACCAAAAGGATGTGATTTTGGATCTCTTCCAAACATTACGGGTCTAACGCTCAAATTAATAAGAATATTCAATAAAGAAAATTTAAAAATTGCAGTAAGAAATATGAAAAAAGGTTCAAGTTTGTTTAGTCAGTTAAAATCTAAAATACCATTAAAATTTCAATCTGGAGTAGTATATTGTCTAAAATGTTTTACTTGCGATGGAAATTATGTAGGTCAAACTTCGCAGTGGTTAACCAGTAGAATATCCTTACACAAAAGCGATATAAATACAAAACGGGAAAGATGTGCATTAGTGGAACATGTATTACAAAACAATCATAAAATTGACTGGGAAAATGTAAATGTATTAGAAAAGGAGCAAAATATGAATAAGAGATTAATTTTAGAAATGTACCAAATTAATAAAAGTGTTAATGTATTAAACAAAAAATCCGATACAAATAATTTAAGTAATATATATACCTACCTACTATCTCCAGATTTATCTTTAAAATAAATATCCTATTATTACATCAATT
Source organism: Rhyzopertha dominica (assembly GCA_025024175.1). Lineage (NCBI taxonomy): Eukaryota > Metazoa > Arthropoda > Insecta > Coleoptera > Bostrichidae > Rhyzopertha > Rhyzopertha dominica. The sequence continues at coordinate 12,410,607 of QCXZ01000001.1, forward strand.
CTAAAGAAAATAAAGGTGAAATCCACAAAATTTTAATTACAATAGCCTTGGAGTGTCGATTTGTAATTTTGACATTGTCAGGTACTATAAACAAATATACAAAATTTTCAACATAAAAGATTCTCATATGATTAAGACTATTGCTTTATTTTAAAGCCTCAAGTTACTGTAAGTAATTCTAGTGTAGTTTAATGTTCCATTAATGTATTTGATGATTGTAGACGCCCCGAAGAAGACGTAAAATAAATGTCGAAAGCTTGGCAAAGTTAAAAGAGTATTCATTAACGATTTAATATATCCACCAGGTCGATATTCCCTTACTGCCTATATAATAAGTGTGCGACCGCAACCTTCCTTCAATATATATATACATATATGTTATGTTATAATTGTAATTTTATTTTAGAAGCATACTGGACTGGCTGAATTTTCAGCGTGACGATGAACGTGTAAGAAATCTGTCTGTCATGGTTGTTTTTGTACAGAGAGAAATTGGAAGTTTTGAGCGGGTCACAAAACCGGAAATAAAACTAAATAATTGTTACATATTTTGTTCATAAAAACAAAATGCAAACATATTATGAAGACAAACCTTATACGTGAGTAAAAGCGTACGGCAGTTGGAAGCATAGTTGTAATAAGCAGATTATAAGATAGTATCCTGCCCATTCAATACAACGTTAGTTAACGTGTGGAATGTGTTTAACAGGGGCGGGGATAAATATTTGATGAGAACTGTTTTTCCCAACTCAATCACGACTGGCAACGCCTACCGACGTTTAACTTATTATATTACAACATTAATTAAACCCTTAAACAGGTATCCTTCTATTAAAATGCCAAAGTTCTTATAAACCGCGGAGTATCATCAGAGCTTCGTGCTGGCGTTTCTCTATAAAACCTAATGTAGGGGAACGATAATAAATAGTAGGTACAATCTAATACGACTAATATTACTAGATTGGTGTTTTGACTCTGGTAAGCTTATTATACTCTACCGATACTTATTTATATAAGAATTAAAAWACTYCCTCTATAATTWTGTTTTATGTTTACATAATACTCGAAATGATAGAAATGACTAACTATTTCTGAATAAAAATGGAAGCGTTTTGAACAATTTAGGATTTATGTAGGTATCTAAAATATGTATAGTGAGTTGAGGCCGAACTTTTCTGGTACTGTCACCCATTTTTTTCCATAAATCAATTATACATGATGATCTGCCAATGATACTATGTTGCATATCTACGGAGTAGATTGTTAGGGTTGGTCAGACTTGAAAAAAAATTATTTACATTATTATTACTTAATTTTGCTGTTTCATGTAATATGTCTGTAGTAAAACGGTGTAAAAGCAATCGTTAGTTGTTTAGAAAACATAAGTGCCACTTCGAGCACTATTCTTTTCAATAATTCGGAAGGCGTACTACCTATGTGAACGCATGCTTTTGGGCAACCAGCCTTTGAGGACGGTGTTTACTATATGCCGCAGGGAGAACATTTGTCGGGCTAATAAACAACATATAGCTATTATGAAGTAATTCTTAAATCGGTTAAAGGACTGCTTACATAGTTTCAAGACACATTTTGTTGCACCATCCAGTTTTCATAAATAGTATTGAACAATTAATGTTCCAGGTGAAAAAAGTTAAGCACAGCTATTTTTGCACTTTAATATTAAGTGAAGTGTATTTGTATTCTGTGCTATATTTTGAATAAGTCTATCTGTATACCTTCGCCACCTTTATTATATGTATATTTTGTCCAATGGCATACTAGGCTATTTCGTAGCTGCATGACATACACATATAATTTTTAGAAATGTCAGTTTCCTCCGCTACTGCATGCTTCTATAAATTTCAGATGTTGCACGTAATATATTTTTAATAATATATTCGTAATATAACAACATTGTGTTTTATTTTTCTTTACATTATTATATACACAAAGAGAACATGAAAGTACTGGGTCTAATTCTCCAAATTGCTGTTTAAACAATTTTACATAAAAATTTGTACTTAAATAATATCTGTTACTAAGTTTTCTTTGTGCCCCTACGATAAAAAGTTAATAGTTGGCATCCTATTGGTTTCTGTATATCCAAATTTTTGTGTATTGCTTTTTCTACGACAATAAGTTTTTTGCTCCCAATAAAGACATTTTATTTAATACTTACTCAGGATATATATATTATAATATAACGAATACAATTAAGTTCAAGTTGCACAAGCGAGCAGATTATCGTTAATTAGAAATAGCAGCATGTAAAACAATTAAAAAATACTATTTCCTACTACCAAAAATTCTTCATTAGTTAACCGTTTATCATTATACGTATAAATACACCACCATTATATAATATTTAAAATAATTACATTTTTGAAACAAATCGTCTAAATTAGGTTACTTAGAAAGTCTATGAATACTTATACACAATCACAAGAGACAAAAATTTTACATTTTAAATGATTTTAGTAATTTTACTTCTCCTGTAAAAAAAATTAAATCTGCTTACTTTGTTGGCGTAGATAAAGGTTGCTTTTGTTTCAAGCCAATATTGTTTGGTTCTATTTGACTTGACAATATCAAAACAAAAAACTTTTTCTGCATTTAGCACTGATGATGGCTTATTAGCCAAAAGCCCTACATCATCTGCTTTTTTTATAAAGTGGATATAGCCTTGAAAGAGTTTAATTACATTTTAGTACAAAAATATATTAGTCTTTTCTTTGTTTGGTGTGAAGCTTAGCTTATTTAGCCACGGAGTAAACGAGAAGTGTATTTCTTATATTTTGTTTTCATAGATCCACAAATTTGCAAAATGAGCCATAAACGTCTAAGTCAGAAAAAGCTCGTGGCTGCCTTATATCGGAAACAGTCAAATAACATACGGTGGTTCAGAYCATCCAGTGATTCACTGTGGCAGCGATATACTTTAGTATTTCGCAATTATCACCTCTTCGCAGTATTTCATTAAAAGCAGAACACAACGGTGCTTGTGCTTTCCTAGTAAGGTATTTCAAGAAGGGGTAGGATATACGAGTACCAACCTTGCCGGTACATAAAGTACCTTGTATTTTATGCTATTTTCCAATTATTACACATATATTCATTTACCGAAGTGAGATCACATTGAGGGATATGAAGGAACATTGAGTCAAGCAGCCAGCTTATAAGCAAGAATATTATAGCCTTTCAAGAGATATAGAATAGAGGCATTACTGGAAACACTTATTGGGTTTTCACACGCTAACAGCAGTAAAGGGTTGTTTTGGTCGTTAACTCTAACATAATTTCATACAGCTGCTTTTTGCGTTATCTTTAAGGCACAACTTAGATTAACTTAAGATCGTGTTTTTGTGTGTAAGTGAGCGCATTTCTTCCATTTGCTACTACTACAATGCAGTCCTGATCTCGCAAAGGCGGGGAAAAAGTTTATTGACAACATAGGCACAAGTTTTTTTTTCATAACTAGTGAAGTAGTATAGCATAGAAGTAGGAATGGATGAAAGACTACTTCCACTATACGATTTTATTCGGTTGCAATTAGCTGCGATCCTGGGCCATCACAGGCAATTACGTCATACCAATGAATAACATTACAACAAATGGATGTGGATACCATTTTTTCATACTACAACTTGTTGATTACTTTGTTTAGTTTTCATCGCTCATGTGTTTGTGTCGTATTCCATTGAAGTTTACTGACCAATTTGTGACGTTACCTGATGGCCCAGGGTCAAAACTAGTTGCAACCGAAATAAACCTGTGTACCGGAAATACAGTTTTTCATTCATAAAGATTACCACTACTGCAAACCATGCTCCATAGAACTAAGAATGTTAGAATATCGTTACCACTGCCTTGCTTTGATATATATCTACTACCTATCCTATCATCATTATTTTTATTTATATAGGGACCAGCCTGGATTCCTGGGGGACTAATTTTTAATTTTTTTGCATGCGTTGATCCAGTACTGGCTTTACCCAATGTAAGAATCAAAAGGAAATAGTCTGAACCTTGACTTCCAGCTTTTTTAGTTTTTCTTATACAGAGTAGCTATTAAACTGATTATGGGACATAATCGAGTAGTTTTCAGTTCCATATTACAACAATTTTGATAGTAAATTTTGCAAAAATATGCCTGGGGTCTCTTCTCGTGGGAGAAGAGGAAAATCTGCACCTTATAATCTGATTATAAAACTAAGGTGGAACATAGTGACGGAACGAGCTTGAGCCCGCTGCGCAGTAAATCAATTACCAGCGGTGACCAATGACGTAAATCATTCATCGGCGTTTTGTTTACCTTTTTAGACACGTTTATTGGCCATTTTTGAGTTATGGTCAGTCCGCCTTTAAACTTTGTTGTAGCATTTTATTACAACAAAGTGTTCTTTTGCTTTTGCGGCTCTATTTCAAAAATTAAATTAGCTATATATCTTACGGGAAGTTTATTTCCTTCGTGATATAACTGTTGGCAAAAATAGTGTTGAATTTGCTCATATTCTAACCGTATTAAATATGGAGTGTTCGTTTTTTTTGTGAGCCCCTGAAATCAGACAAAGTAATAAATTAGGCTACAAAATCGAAAGGGAAAGGATTTATGAATAGGTAAATGAATCGTCTTGAAGAATTAATTAATGTATAAATAGAATGAGTTATAAATGGGGTTTTAATGCAGATGTATAATGCTCAAACTCAAATAATACCTGCAGGTATCTCTGATGAGGAAATAAATGAATCATGTAGCCTGTTATTGCGGTATACCTAACTATTCAGGTAAAAATGTAGATGAAATACTGTGAATATAATACTTTGGATGTATTAAAGGGTGGTGTTTATTAACATTGGAAATGTATAAGGAACTCGTAATGCAACGTTCTGTGACATGGTGCATAGAAAATGAAGTATAAGAAATGTTCGGTTATGATCGCTGATCGTTGAATGGTGATAAGAGTAGAGGTAATAATTCCTTCTTTTAATAATTGATATCTATAATTGACACGGCACACGGGATATCTGCTCCAGTTGAACAAATAATGATTGAGACCTGGTGGTTCCTTGAGGGAGGTGTTCCTCAGGTTGGGTATCCTAGTTGTCTAGCTGGCTAAGTTACCGGCAAAGCTTGCATCAGGTAGCTTCTTTAGATGGTCGATGTTCTCCAGGTCCCTACGTCAATCAAGTGGGTGGTCCAATTAGTTACAGGAAGTTACATGATGGTTTGCGCCAGAGGATGGCCAGCTCTACGTCTTACTGGTGAGCCTACCTCACAGAAAGATTTTACGAAGGATTGCTAGCACAAATTAGTGCCTTTACACAGGGTTCATAGACAGAGTATCTCCGCGAAGGCGGAGCTTGAATCATTTTCATTGTTCTAGTCGGCCAATTATGTTTCGTACTCGAATAAATAGCTTCTTAAAAACAATTTATTGAGTCCAAAATCTAGGGGAAGAGTTAAACAAGTTCTGTTCGTTACTCCATTGGAAATTCTTATTTCATGTGCAACCCATTTTTTAAGACCTGCTGCTTGAATATTTATAACAGGTCGTGTATTCATTCTTTTAATTGCGAAAGCTTTGCGCGCCCTTGGCAGTATCTAGGATTTTTATTTCATCTTATATACGTTACCTAGGTTTCGTTGTCCGTTCCTTACCTCGGGGAGTTGCCACTATATTCGATGTTCTTTGCACCGCTCTCTTTTTCCCCAGCTTTATTGTAATTTTTTTTCCTTGTTAGATTTACTACTTATATTTACTCGGGTTAGTATTGACCTAATCTGTTAACCTTAAATCTAGTTTAAATCTACATCTATTTCGTCTCCGGGTGATATCTGGCTAACACTTCTTAATGATGGCTATGTTTTCAGCATCACCGATCCCGGTATCATATCTCCTTCTTTATTTCATTCCCGGTGACATCTGGCTTTTAACATCCTGGGGATGTTGTTCCCTGGCCCAGGTATGACCTCGTCATTATTTTCCTGCTTAGTATACTTTTATTCTGTATTTTATTTGTGTCTTTCTATAATTTTCATATTCCTTCCCAGAAGCTCTGTTCGCAAGCCTATTTAATATATTTGCTCTTGCAGGGCATCTCAATATTTCTCTGGTGTTGGTATCTCCCAGCTGTTGTCTCAGGTCTTTAGTGGTGGCATCTGCCTGGGGACAGAAGTACACTACGTGTTCTGGTGTCCCTTTCTCACCACTTTCACAGTATGGCTGATCACGCCTTCTAAATCTATATAGGTTTGTGGGATACGGTCTATGGCCAGTCAGGAAGTGCATCATCCTCCTGGACGGCTGCATGTAACATATTCTTCCTCTCCTCTATGGTTGGGAAAAGGCGTCTTACTCTTTCCCCCTTTTAACATGTTTGCCACTCACTTTGCCACACATTGTCTATAGCTATATATGACTATATCTCTTTTCGTTGTTGCGTCTGTACCCAAGATGTCCCTTACTTTATCTGGTTCGTTTTTCCTTAGCCAGTAGCTCGCTGCCCTTTTACTTATCTAACATCCATGACCACAGCCAATGCCTCAAAGGACGTTGTCGAGAAGTCATCAGCTAGCCCCCTCTGTACTCTTCTTACTATGGCTTTCGGTTTCACTAGCTAAAGTCGATGCGCCCATACGCTTACTGCGTATCCCGCTATTGAAGTCATTATTACATTCATGTATATTTTTGCCGCCTATAGTGGAATTTTGTACTCCCTTTTGGTCATACTTGCAATTTTCTACATGACTGTTGCCGCTTTCCCACATACTTGTTCTACATGACTGAGGAATATTAAAATGCATGTCTATGCTGTGCTGTCTGCACTGCAACCAACTGCAGATAGATCTATTTCGCTATCATTATAGCTTATCAGTGTATTTTAGGTCTAGTGCAGGCAGCACAGCATAGAACGGGTTTTGCATATGTACTAAAGGCTTGGTATGATGTAAGTAAGAATTTAGATGGCCATGTCATCTGTCAGCATTACACGATATGATGACAAAGCCACCTAGCTGCCATTATGGGATCTACTTCCTAAATATTAATTTCTCGCCCACTGTAATTCCTAGGTACAGGTTAGTATTTCTCTTCCACAGCAACGCATATGTATCACCACCAGTGCACCCCGTTCCTCTTAGTTCTCTGAACAATGACGGTCACCAGAGGTTATCAAATGCACCCGCAATGTCCACGAATGTTACTATTACTAATTGGTTTACCGCGTCCTTAGTTGATCTTCATATTGGTTTGGATGGAACAAGTCACGTTCCATTTTTATATCATTTATTTTGTTACATACTAGCCTTTCTAGTATTTTCCCGACGTTGCTTGAAAGGCAAATTGGTCTATATCATTTGGCTTGTTCAGGATTCTTGTCTTTCCCTTTATACAATATTGTCAGATCACATTACATATAACTTTGTATGCAAACTGTTTTATAGGTAATTCGAAGCTATCAAATTCGTGAACAAAATTTAGTTACCCAAAACCAACTCTCGTTCTCGATTCACCTACACAATTTGAAACAATAGAGAACGGAGCTACATGTCTGCTTAGTTCTACCAATTTATAGAAATTAACATAATGATAACTATTATCTAGTTATTACGGATAATGCCAAACGAATTTTATCACATATATTCTGCAAAAAGAACAATTTCTTTTAAATTTGAATACCCAGTTACATAAAATTTTATTAAACTAGCATTCCTGTCAACTGCAAGGAATGTATATTGTTCCGTAATGAATTTCAACATAAATTGAATACTTTTAGTGTCAGTTATACATAAAAACACCGCTTAAACGCCAGGTTATTGATGGGAAGCATTTAATAAATGCAAATTGCTTAGCGTCTCCCCAGAAACATTCGTATCTCATATTTGTGCCAGGCATGTTGTTGGAGAGATCATTATTCCGTGATAGGATTGTATCCCTAAGTATAAAAATAGCACACTTTCGTTAATATAATAAACAAAATAAGAAATGGAATCATAAATTTAGTTAAGACGTAATGAAAAGAGGTATAGGTAAAGAAACTTTTAATTATTTTTATTATGTGTGTAGTATATTTTAAAATTAAATAGTCTATTCCTGTTGATTTTTTAAACCAGAGGTCCGTTTATCAACTTCCAGATGTCTGACGTCAGAATCCGACATAGACGTTAGTCGTTATTTATACTAAGAAATGTGTTGGTGTAAGAGCCTCAAGATCGGATGGATCATTGGAGAAGTGGGTGAGAGGGCGAGAATTTAGGGTCGTTTCAATCTGTGCAAGTACAATGCACATTTTTCGAAACTTAGATTTGCATTATATATAACAGACTATAAATAGAGAAAGATAACTATTGCCTGAATTCAGTTTTTAAAGAACATAGATGATTTTTTAATGGGTTCTGTTAATCAGATGAAATGAAAAAGTATTGCCAGCCTTGACCGGGATTTGAGCTGCCAAGGCCCTATTCAGTATCGCGGTCAAAGCGACATATATGCGTCAAAGTTTACTATGTAATGCTGCTGAACGCCATCTAGCGCATTTGTAGCTCGTCGCTCGGTATTTTCGAGCTTCGGAGCGTAATTCGCTGCGGAGGCCAGATTATGGCGAGCAGCAGCTAATTGCAACCCAAGTAAAGGGTTTCTATAAATGATTCACGCAACCAGGGCRCTTATGGYAATTAGCGATTAAATCAATTTGCCGCCTCTCAGGAAAGTGACGTATACTTATCATCTGTCGGCTTTAAATTATTTGATATATTTTAATATGAGAAAACGCCTGGAAGTGTGTATTTTCAATATATTTTGTAGTGTTTTGTGGGGTGTGTACAGGCATCAGTTTAGACCTCCGGACTGGCATGCTGCCAACTGGTTGTCCGATTTTCGACATGTGCAGTTTCGTGAGTAAATACAACGGCGGCCACACCTCGAACAGAACTTCCCAAAGGGGTTCTGGCACTGGCTGCGTTAGTAGCCATTCTGGCCTCACCTCCAACTTACTGGTATTGATGCGACAGGATGTGTGTTCACGGTGGCGGTGTCTGGGTTGGCTATCCTGCTGCTGGAGAATTGGCTGTGGTTGTTGCTCCGATGGATGTAAACATCGAGTGGTGCTATCCTGTAGTCGGCTGATTTTCGGTGGGGTTTTTTGCTTCGAGTGGTATTCCTGGGGTTGTGTTTACCTCGGTGGATCGTCAGGTTCAACTGGAATCCTTGGTTTGCAGCCCTTCCAATCGTGATGATTGTTACGGTACCAGGTCAGAGCGATACCGATCTTCAAGACTATTGACTATTGGTGGCTAGGTCGATGGTGAAGTGGACAGTGGGGTGGCGGCTTGTACTCCTGTGGTGGTTACTTGGAGAAGCGTGTCGCAAAACTGTTCAATGTCAACTCAATTTGCGCATGCAATCGGTGGTGGACTGAATTCTCGATCCTGTCGTAGGGTCGGTGGCTGGTGCAACTCCTCAATCGGAACTGTCTTCCGCTGAAGGTCTACAATCGGTGGCCGGATAGGAAGCGTTTTCAGCGGACTGAATATTCGTTGCTGCTGCTGGATCACTGGCTGGGTTGCAATTCTATATTCTGAGACGACTACGGTCGGTGGTTGAAGTTTAACTAACTACTGCGGTGACCTGATGATAAGTGACTTTAGAGCTACGGGTATCGGCATCGGTAGTGGTTGTCGTAGACGTCATCGTAGTGGAGACGGTATAGATTCGCAAAGGGGGTTGATACAACGGTGGGGATAAGAACAGTGGTGGGATTCGGAATTTCTTGTCGGAGCTGTCGGATCATCCGCTGGCGAAGCTCGGGCACGACCCCTTCGGTAAAGAGCTTCTGCCTCAGTTTCAAAATCAGGTTCTTAGCTAGCGGATCAGCGGGCTGAAAGTCGGTTCTCAGTGATTAATTTATTATATTATGTTACTTGTTCTTATTATACGGTAATTTTATACTTATGACGATAAAATTAATGGTTGGTATTTGTAGCTTTATTATTTGAAATGAAAACAAAGTTTAACGTTCACATAGTGGACAAGAAATTGTGTCTAACTTATTCAAATATAATACTCTTGGACATATGGCGCTACTTATCAGCAATCAGTAAGAACTTAAATTCGCCGGCTAAAACGGAGTCGCTTCAGAATCGTTTGTTCGGTATCCCTAGTGTAGTTATAGGTAGTTATAAATTTACTTATATGGTAATTTTTTTACTAAATATGAGCGTCATCCTTTGAAATGAAGTGAAGGCCAAAGACTCAGCTTAAACGTTGTATGTACTAAGTAGGGTAGGCGACACCTTATACTGGTATATAGTATAACCAATTATAATTATTTCTTCGATCTTGGAATATGTGTATTTTAGTGGTCCTGCCAATCATTTATTTTCGTTCGTATAACACCGCACATTTATTCATTTTCTGCTCTAAGCGACATTAAATTTCTCCAAATCGAATGTTAAACAAAAAAATTAGCAAAACTCAAACTATAATAAACTCAAAAAACGCTAAAAAAGTAAACGAAACTAGTGAAACAGTACTTAATTTAAATAATAGATCACCTAATCTTATCCGTATTGTCACTGTTCAGAGCATATTGAAAGTTTATATAACATATTCCTGTGTTACGTCTTCCTATTGCATGATTATTATGATGTTTCATTTTAAATAAGACGATAAAAAATGTAAAAATCTTACACTTGCAAGTTGCTACCATCTACCGGTGTCATTTAAAATCTCTATCGCCCTGTTTCGCAATGCGAATAGCCCGAGTCCATACAAAGTTTGTCGTAGGCGACCGATCATTCCGCCTGAGACGCATCTATACGCGCGAAGATTTTACTACGTCAACCGTCAACTGCGGTCGTTAACGGTGCAGATTCTAAAGGACGTGAACACAAATACAAATGAATTTCAGTTGGTCAAGCTGTGTCGCCTATTCCCAATTTAAACGTTCGCCGTAAAAACGCGGTTCATTAATTTTTAGCGGTATGGGTAAATTTGAGATGAAATATTAAATAAACACTGGTATAAAAACAAATTGCATTAAAAAAATTATAAATTTCTAACTAATTATTTTTTATTTTCTATGGCATTGTTGATTGAAATTGCAAGGTAGGCGTTGCCTACCTTGCCTACCCCGAGCCGCCACTGGTACTAACCAATATATAATAATTACATAAAATTTAAAAGAACGATCGTATGTAAATACCATTTCGTCGTCCATTTACAAAAAAAAGCCCAACATGTTGCGCAAGGATAGGAAGCAGATAGAAAGCACGCTAATATTCTTACCTTGTTGGACTGGCACTTTAACCCCACTGCAATATAATGACATTTATAATCAAACAACTTGCTGGTGGTATTAATACGCTTTTCACTATAATAAGATTACCTTATTTTTTACTTTTGCATATTTACATTGACTCACAGTTTAAGTGAAGCAGTTTTAACCAATGTAAATACTAATATGGATTCAAAATGCATTTTTAAAACAAGTGTCATAAATTAAAAAAATATGTTTGCCAATACATGATTTATTTATTGTAACGAAATATTAGCATTACGGGTTGCAATAAAAACAATGAAAGCTTTGAATGTCAGAGTGCGAACAACAAACAAAGCAGACGCTGGTTAGATTTAATTTTCAGTTTGACATATATTGAAAGTTGCTTTGTTATTTTTCAAGTTATCGTTCCGTAAAATAATAATGTGTCGACGAGCTACAATTGAAACACAAAATTAGATAATTATTTTAATATATTATAGAGAGATAATAAAATAAAATCCACAATAAACCAAGAGTGGCCTCTAACAAAAAGTTAACTGAATGTATAGAGAGATGGATTGTTACAAAAATACAAACAATTCTAAAAATTAACTAAGAGTTAAAGCAATTAGCCTATTTATTCTCCTTACAAATTTACCAAAGTTGCTACTTCACCTTTATGTTTATAGTTAAGTAATATGGAAGACTGCATGGAAGTTAACGTTGCTACAAATGCAAACTTTTAAATAAACAATAAGGGGTTTATTTACAGGAGATTTGCTCTCGAATGCATTTTTAACGAATGAACGGTGAACCGCAGGGTTCTCGATAGTCGTGGTGTTTTACACCTACGGGACAATAAAATCCGGTTCAATAAAACCAGCAGAATGACGATATAATAGCTGTGCATCACATAATCCATTTACAGCGACATTTTAGGTGAGCCTTGCTCGCAAGGAGAACAACGCGTCGTTTACCACCCGCTAACTGAAAAAGCATTATGTGTATTTCCACTGCGTGCAACCTATTTTAAGCGGGCATTATTTTATTGGTCTTGTTTAATTGGAAATACATTTTATAAGTGCATAAGTATATGTATGACTTATCCTCACGCCCAGTGTAGACTTCCGCCTTTATACAACGATCAGCTGCATTATTTAAAGAATTTAACAGTAATCGCGTTTGTTGCTGTCTCGGTTAGTTAGTCCGCTTCATTATCGACTGATAAATAGCGCCGCCTAAATTAGTGCAATTGTTCGGCTTTCTGTTGTTTCCCTTAGACAAATGACTGTTGCGCGTCATCCGGTTTCGTGCGATCAAAGCCACCTTTGAAAGGCTGTCAATTATGATGCATGGTGGCGGTTTGTTGAATGCCACTTATTAGATTTGTTGGTTTCTTTAATTATGCCTTTGTGAGTTGAGGTTTCTATGTTCACGGCTTCTGTGGTGGCGCTGATTTGGATTAATAGCTGCAACTCTGGAGACAGCTTATAAATAAGTCAAATTAATAACACTCATTTGTAGATTGCACACTGCGTTACTCTCTGAATAGTTTGCGAGGCTCTTGCTTCAATTAGCTGATCTACATTCTTAGCAAATTTTAATATTCAATACAGTGTTCTCTTCAAATCGTCTCTGCTACAGAACTTACTACTGTTTCATCATAAGTCGTGAAATAAATTTAATGTAATATCTCTCTCGAATTCTGTATATGTTTCCCAGCTCTTTTAGTCTTTTCAAATTGGAATTTTAAGCAGCTGAGAATACTTCAATGTAGGTAAAATGCTTTTAAATTCAGGGCGATTGCTTTTTAGAGTCTCTCGAACAGTGGAAATCTTTAAAGTAAATTTTATATACCTAAAGGTATACGGGATGTCCCACCATAGCCTTCGCAGTGCCTCATGATTTCACACTAGGGTTGCCAGAATTTTGTGTTACAATAGCGGGGCATTAGCTTATTCCCCCTCCCCCATGAATTCCCTAACCCTGAATACAAAAAAGTCTCTGTCGTGTTGTTTATAGTTGATGCGGAATGCAATAAAAGGAATATTTTCAGTACAATAATGACAATAAACAATATTTATGTGAAACATTACTCCTTCATAAACAAAGATGCTTTTTTTCGACTATACTCATCTGAGAACATAGAAGGAAAGATGTTCCCTGCGGAGTCAGCACTTTCACAGGCTATGTGCGTGGTTAACTGTATGAAAAGCAAATGTTGCTTCTGCAACAGCAACTTTCCTTTTTTCAGCCTTATTTGTAGATCTTGTGAAAAAACGAATGAATTTTTCTGGAATTTCACGGAACCTCTAAAAGTTTCTTATGTTTTTCGGTGCCAGCATGCTTTTTCCACATCGTTCTAACCATGGTGAAGCGGTGGTGACACATATGAGAAAACGCCATTTCAGAATTTATTCCAGTAGTTATCCAAGAACAAAGTTTGCGCCATTTATTATAAATTATTGTAATGGCAATTAATTACGCAAATAATTATCTGAATGTCTGTATTTTCTTATCTTTTCAATGTTTTGGGTCAGCTGGGACGGGACATTCTGCTATGATAAGGGTCAAATGTCAGGAAATTTGAAAGTAAAAGTGGGACATTTAGCACCTTCGTCGGGACGCGGGACATTTTAATGAAAATCGGGACTGTTCCGCAGAAATCGGGACGTCTCGCAACCCTATTCCACACTGAATAATTTAAATTATTTAAGATAACCGACTCCTAGATATACGGAAAATACAACATAACTTCCTTATTTTAAACAAAAAACTTCTTTCTCCATTGGACTTTTGGTTTTCTCTTTTAATTTCAATCTTATTTCAGTACATATGCGACCTATCCTGTATGTACCTGTATGATATTGTTATTGAACAACTGAAGGTAGATTTATAAGACCTATATAAAATATTTGGATATGGGGGTGTTGTTCCAAGAAGACAAGTATTTCTAGTACAAATGGCATAAACCTTAATACGAAGCAGAAAATAAGTACATAATAAATCAAATAAGAGAAAATAATAGCATTTAAAAACGGTACAATCTTTAGCTTTCGTGATCCTTTTTGCATCGCAGACTTAAAAGAAGCATGAGGTGTTAGGCATTCCAGAGTAATTTCCAACAAATCGACGGAGTGATATGAAAATACACACAAGACTTTTTAGGACTGGTGTCAGACAAAAAGAAACAATAGGTTAACGAGAAAGTTATGGTAGAGTAATTTCTCTATCGGAACTAAAAATTAAAAGCTTCAGGAAGTCCATTAGCAGAGCTTTCATTGTTAAAAAGTATAGACGGAAAAATGTTTATAAATCAATTGGAATGCTGAGTGTGGCCAGTAGCGTTTACCGTGGGCATTTAAAGCTTGTTCGGAGTAGGCGTTTCGCTGATCGCAGCAATTCTTTTATGTACAGCTATATGCCTTTGATAAAAGCAAACTACCTTTATACCTACTAGGGGTATTGAGGGCTGGAACGTTTTATTTGGGTTAATAAATAATTAGAACTTTGCTTTAAAGTAGGGTTACTAAAACTAACCCTTAATGAGTCCTTACATGAAAATAGCGTCTCGTTTAAAAATTAATGTTTTGCAACATTAATTTTTGTCTGGTAACTTCAAATATCTACAGCCGTTTGACTGTGGTACAGTAACAGTTTGCTGGAATTATTGGATACGTTACTCATTCAACTACAACACATCACTTATTTGCAATTTTTAAATATTACGCTGGACGGTATGCAATATTATAAAATATAATAAAATATTTTAGGCAGCTGAGAGTCCATGAGCCCTTCCTGTGGTATTAATCTCGAAGAAAACAGGAGGAATCCATGCCAGGTGTAGCTAATCTAATCCGCACAGCTAGACGTTCTGTATTTATTCTACACTTCTTTTACTATCTGAATATTATCAGCTGCTAGTACATGCTGCCGATAGAGACAAAACAGCCTTTACAACCTTATTTGGAAAATTTCACTATCCTCAAATGCCATTTAGACTGGTGAATGCGCCCGCGACGCTTTAACGTCTTATCGACAATTTTCGAAGAGGGTTAAAGGACGTCTTGGTTTTTGCTTATTTGGATGATCTGATTGCTATATTGCCAACGTTACAAACATATGCAAGACTTACAATCTGTATTTAATAGACTACGACAGTTCATGTTCAGTGCGTATCCGGTACTTAAGACATTTATTAACTCAAGATGGTACAGCTGTGGATCTCTAAGTTACAATCCTTTCTTCAGCCGTCCATTAAGTTATTTTACTGAAAAGAATGTTGTGGTGTGATGGCAATAACGAGCGTATGATACATTGTTGATCACCACTTCGGTTTTGCAACGAATGGAKAGTAAACCCTTTATAATCAGAAAATATGTTAGTTACTATGCTATAAGGGGAGTTCTACTCCAAGCTGAATATCTAGAACAACATCTTATGGCGTATTCTAGTCATTTGCTGACAAAATCTGAACATAATTAGGTACTCGCTCATCGATTGTGAAGCTTTGGCCGTTGTTTGGTGGTTGGATAAATTTCTTGGATATGTTGAGTATATTCTTAAAAATGTCGAGGGCTCGCACACAACTCTCTCAACAGACCATCAGCCCGTGCCCTGCTTGTTGATTGATTGATTGATTGATTGATTGATTGAACCAGCGTATGGTCAGCATTTCTGCCACTCCCGGATATACCGCCGGGCCGGCCGTCTACGCTGGGTTGGAGGGGTACATGCTGATTCCTAGTAGTACGACTGCCTAGCGCATGTTAAGGACATATAGGGATTGGAGCGGGAAGGTTATATAGGTACATTCATTTTATTTGAATGTTTTCTTGGTGTTGCTGGCATCATTGGTCCATTTCAGAGTCACTGATTTCTGGTATGTCGTATAACCTGAGGGATTCTTCGTTGATCGATTTCTTGTCTTTTGCCATTTCTAACCATTGTTCTTCATTCTTCCCTGATTTCTAAATTATCCTTTTTATAGTTGTTTTCCATGTATAGCACGGTCTACCTTTTTTTAGTTTGTCTCCGCTTAGCTCCCAGGCCTTTCTTAGTATGTGGTCTACTTCTCTCCTTTGGATGTGTCCCCAGTATTTCATTACGTATGTCTCTATTCTCTTTATGATCGTTCTGCCATCTAGGAGTTCTGCTGTTGATTTTTCCTCGTTTTCATTTATTGCCTTAGCTAGAAGTTGTACAATACCTTTTTCTGCCTTTCTCAAGCTTTTCCTATTTGCCTGTGTTGTTGAAGGATTTTTTACTCCATACGTCATGACTGCCATAATGATTGATGAATATAGAATCTTTATCAATTTCCAGTGTGGTTTATGTTTCTCTATAAATGGTAATATCGCCCTATGTGCAGTTTTGATTCTTTCTCTAACCGTCTCTCTGCGGCTAAGATGGCTGGTTATATGTAGGTACCTAGATATTTCATTTTGTGCCCTGCTTGTTAAAGTTAAAATCACCTACTGGAAAACTTGGACGAATTGATTTACAGTTACAAAGCTACAAATTTAAGCCATACTGAAAGTGGACAATCTTTGAGCATATACCATGTTGGTGTTTTGCAACCTTTTTGGGGACAAATTTTATTAAGAGTAGACAATATCCACTCTGTTTCCATCTAGTTAGGGACCTGCTACAATCCAAAGAATAAAAAACCTGCTTGGTCAATACTCGGGTTCGGGACGAGAACAGACCATGATGGAAGAATGTGACACTTTATACACCTCCGTATCGGTAGCTGAGACACCGATCGCCAATAACGGTGGTACGGCTGCGCGAGCAGCAAGAAGCAGGAAGGTGTCTGCGCGTTTGAAAGAGTAAAACAAAAAAAAGAGAGTAGAGTTTTTTTAATCTTGTCAAATGTCTGAAATTAATTTTGTTTCCATTAGATTTTTTTAAAATTTATTAGCGCTTGCGTTCATGAAGTGATTTCCCTGAATCGTCGTTACGGTTGCTTTTTGAGCCGTTGTATTAAAATTTTACATAATAAGAGATAATTATTGGCTGAATGCATTTTAAATGAACATAAATCCCAGCCAAAGCTGACAATACTTTTTCATTACAATGTGTCCTGTTAACCCAATATTTATCTCTTATGTTCATTAAAATTTTAGTTTCGCTCGGCTTTGTGCTAGATCAAGCTAACTGTAATGCCTTTTGAACTTGACCAGTTGTATTTTAATGCAAACCCGATGGCCAGTAAAACAATACAGATCTAATAAATTACTGTAGTATTACTTTTTTCTCTCTTATGGTCCATATTCTGAAATGCTTAGCGGGTAGGTCCATCGCTGTTTGACCCCTCATGTTAATATTAATTGAATGTGCCAATCACTGTAATGAACCGGGCCGCGGTGCCTTGTTATGCAGACCAATTATACCGGGTTAAATGATTGAGTCTACGAAGTTTTACCGTTGGCTACACTTTGTTTAAATTAAATAAATGTCATGCAAATTGCTTTTGCCCGAAGGGTACATCCGAAACATATGATAGTGTGGAGAAACCGCTTTAATTCCATAGTTGCACTACCTTTAGCTATACACGGTTTTATTACAAATGGAGGTAGATTTCTTATTGTGAAGCTTATGTACATTAAAAATTAAAAAAATTTACTTAGATAAGTGTTCTAATACCTGGTGGTAATTAACTATAGTAAAACAAACAAACACACCATCCCAAACGAATAAGTAGATGTTGTTGATCGCATCAATTTTACGCTAAGCAAATACTGACTTCATCTGTTACCTCTAGTTTTGACAATATTCTGGTATATGGCTAAAAACGAAAAAAGAAAACAATTTTGAGTTTTGCTTAAAAGATCACTCTGTCTAGAAATGCAAAAATTTGTATGAGATATACATATAGACTACATCAGCAATTCGTATTTTTGTGGGTTGCAGATGTGATAACCTTATTTCTTAATTATGCCGTAGACTCTATTATAGATGCAGGTTCATTTTTAAGTGTTAACATCACAAAAACGAATGTGCACCTTTATCGTTGGAGGTGGATTATTGGAGTATTTAGATAATGAGACCTCAGAACGTTACCTATAATTCGTTCATTTTTAGTTGTGTGAAAGTCAAATAAAAAGCTAAAATAAGTTTCTAAAATTTCCAGAACGTTCCACGTTGCTGAACAAAAATATTACATATATGTTCTGTTGTGAACGATCATATGTGTTTTTATGTTAGAACATTTAATTGAAAGAACAACAAAAGTGCCAGTTAAAGATTATTTTTGGTTATTAGTTTTGAGTGTTTCTCCTTCTGCTTCTTTCCTTGTGTTACATATTGTGCATGGATGTACCAATCTTGGTGAAAACAGGGCCATTTTGTGATGTGAGAGAAGGCGTGCATGGCAGGACGTTTCGGATCTAAACAGTTAGCCTTCCTCAACTTCCTCTAATTTTTAAAAGCGGAGCTCTAAATTAATAATGTTGCAAAGCAAACAGAATAATTGCAATAACTCACTCAGTTCACGACACTCATTGCGAAGATTAAAATAATAGAATAAACTGGTGTTCATTTATTGTGCAGAACTGTATGATGATCATGACAAAACATTTTGAGAAATATATTATGTCATTTACTTTTATATATTAAGTAACGAAAATGTTGAAACGGCGTATGAGATGTTTTTTTACAGTAAATATAGATGGGTAATTAAGCATGATTGTTTTTTTTATATATCAGGAAGGAAGACCATCCAATAGCAATAGATGAATATTTTATTGAATAAAAAAATTAAAAACCTATTCTAAACAAGTTTTAATAAAATTTCTTAAATTCTCTTCTAACTATACAAGTTAATTACTATGGATGTTGCAGAATATTTCTGCGGACGTCTTAGAATGAGCGCCAAAAAATAACCTACACAGTGATTTTAATAGAGAAAAGAAAAAACAATATAAAAAAACATTTAATGGTAATATGGTAGAGGGTTGATATATTTTTTTCAGAATGAACCATATCAAACTATATTAGTCCAATTTTTTCATAATTTCTGGGAAAAATGTTTAAGATTTATGGTTAAATAGCAAAAACTTAAAAAATGGCTGGAATTGGGAATTGAAATTTGGTGTCCGACATATACTTTTAATTAGAAACAATTTAAATATGTTAATTGTAGTCAAATTACAGTGGGAGCACTTTTTAATATCTTATAGTACTATCCTCTGCTTTTACAATTTAATAGTGATACTGAATGAAACATAAATTATTCTGAATTATAAAAACATTAGCAGAATAATAAATCTGCAATGCTGCATACTCAGAATTACTGGAGTAAAACATCAGTGAGTAACTATAACGAATGTGTAGTTTGGTTAGTAGATGGTTTCACGTTGTACCTTGTACTAATTAACAGTTTTTTTTTTAGGTTATTCGGATATACAAATAAGTCGATGTAAATTTTAAAGTTACAGCGTATAATACAGGTACCTTTACATCTTTCAATTTAAGAAGGTGTACAATTTTGGAAGGAGTGAATTAATAAAAGCAGAATGTTAGTTGAATACAAGTTGTCCCATATGTTATAAATTTGGCATTTAGTGCACCAGTTATTTGGTCCTAAAACTTTCTAACATTTACGAGTTTCATAACTTAGCGGGAACAACTAGAATCTTCATCTTATAGTAGTAAACTTTTATTACCGTTAAAGGTAACATACTGACGTTCACATTTAAAATTAATAAAATCATAAAAAGCTAATGTAATTTACATAAAATATTTTGACCGGCGCCGGTTTTTAATAAAACATGCACTATATCTCTTCCTTTGAGAGAACGTCGGGGCCTATAAATTCATTCGAATCATTACGTTTATTGTAGACATTAAAACAAATTTGTAAACAGTCAGATATAATAGTGGTAAATAATAGACTAACAGGTCGATGTAGGGTGCTGCTGCAACGCTCAGAATAGGTTATTAACATAACCGGACCGTTTACCTGGCGCTTTATTTGTTCATTTAGCACCACCGTACTTAATCGTTTGCGTTTACTTTTTACATACTCAGTTTCAGGAAGAGACACATGGATAATATTTAGCTGCTTGCCTACTCTTTAAATGTGACTTCGGGATGTAACAATCGAAACACCTAAAAACTACAGCGTAGCCCATAACTGTACATTTAAATTTCGTAGAACAGAAAAGCTTAGCTTAAATAAAAAGTTAACCTTTCCTAAGCTCTCATTTGATACGCAGGATGAGGGCCTTTTTGAAGAACTACTTCTTAGCATTCTCTTCGTCGTTGTAAACAGTAAAAATCAAACTACAATTTCCTATAAAAATATAGAACAATAAATATCCGATTATACGTATGTAAGTATTTCACTGTATATCAGTGACAATTTAGTGAATGGCACCTTTGGTGAAAATAAGAAAAAAAGAGACTTAAGATACAGTAGGTTACTACTGTTGTATTATGATATTGCAGAAGTACTAGTAGAAGTAGAACTATTCAGGAAACATGCAATAGATTTCAAACATTCCAACAAATTACTAAAAAGTTCAAAGGTTGTCGAGCGTTTTAAATAGTAGTTTGAATAAAAAAATAGAAGTTCTTTCATGTACATGTGCATGTACAACTTTAGAACCAATAAATGTATGCATGTTGAACAAACATCTACTAAAGTTAAACCAAAACAAAATTACACATTTGAGAGAATCCTGAATGATAGATTTTGTGTGAATAGTGGATAACGTACCACTTTTTTACGAAGTGAATATGTCCAACTACATGAAACACTTAATAGAACCTTGCCCATCAACTAATAGTGGTTTATCWTGGTGTTGCAGCTAATGATTAAGTTAAGAGCAATATATCATAAATTTCAGTTCAGTTCTATTGAGGAAAAGGAACGGCCATTTTGAATTTTCATTCATAATTTGATGATTTCTAAACTACATGAACAGCCGAAAAAATACCTCCAGTTCAAAGTTAATTCGTGTCAGCACTTTTCTGATGTTTAGAACTGCTTCATAGACATCTTTGAATCTATATTACGGTTCTTTAAATGAATTGGAGGATGCATTTACTTCTATCTCATCTTTTAAAAGACAAAATAATAACACTAGTAGTTACAATAAATGTGTATCCTTCATATACGTTTTGTTATGACACTCTTTCTGAACATAAGTACCCGTACGATTCTTTTGTAAGTGTTACATACAACAATACCCAAATAAAGAAAGCAAAAATTAAAGAAAGTGTATGTCACAGCCAAAAATTTCCACTGCTATTACCGTTACACTAGAAATTCGACTCCTCCGTTTGCATGAATGATTTTCAACTAATACAAACAACTGGCCGATACATCTGAGAGAAAGCATTCTAATGATAATAACATGTTTTTACTGCATAAGCAATAAGTTACTTTCAAATAAATTTGCCGAAAAACACTTCTAACTATTGTCCTGTCACTTTCTTTGACCTCTTCCAGTATGAACTGAAAACATTCATATTTGCACTGCACGCTTTATGTGATGTACCATTTTTTAGTTACTGTTACTACTACTACTCTACCCTCAAAAAATGTGTTTAGCATTATACCAAATGACCATACACTCCAAAGAAATCGTGTAGCGTTGGTATAAGTGGAACACACGCATAGTCGGTTGCATTTTCGTTTACAATATGTTAATAATTTAATTCATGTGTGTCTGCGAAATTATTGACTACTATAACAAGTTGAATGAAAAGGCCTCCGCTAGCTTCTTTTACATATGTTTTGTTAGAGTTTGCTTAAAACTGCAAATTAATATCTTTTAGCCTAGAATAGATTTATCGTGAATTGGAACAAAATAGGTAATTATTTAAACATTTTTTTTTAATTTCCACGTTTTTAAAATGGTCTAGAAAGTATGAAATAATTTCTCCTAACTTCTATACAAATTTATAACATCATAAAGAACCCAATCGCATACAGATTATCGAAAAGAAGTTGTGATTGTGAATGTTTAATATTTATAAAAAATGCATCAACTATCCATTGCATACAACCCACGTCTTATTGTTTTAAATGTTATAAATACTTTGGTAACTATTAAAAATTCATAATGACAAATTTCTAATACAATTTACATGAAGTTGAAAGTGTATAAGAGACTCCAAGAAATTATTTTTTGCTTTTTAGGGCGTTTACAAAAATGGTAAATAAAAAAAACATGTTTATACTGCTTTTTAGCCTTGTGCTTTATTATCAACTCGCCAAACCAAAAATCTTAGCTTCCCTAATGGAACAGAAAATAGCTCACTAGTCTAGCTGTAGATATTTGAACACCTCCATTTTAAATACCAAAGTAAAATTATTTTTATCAGTAAAATGAATATTCCTATATTGTAAGTTTTTTCGTATATAACAATTAGCTTTTTAATTATTAGGAATGTAACAGAAAAAACAAACTCACAAGAAAGCGAGTTAGTATTGCATTGTCAACCACTTCTGAGTTGTGTTAAAAATCTCAACAAGCTCATCAGGAAATTAGTCTAAAATCGATTGCAGAATTAGTACCAAACAGATAAACAAGAAGACGAATTAATAAAAAATACGATAGATAATTACATAGAGTAGAAACATAATAGTACTTCTTCTAAAATGATTATAAAGGTATATATTTTCATATTTCAGCTATGAGTAAATGCATCCTCCAATTCATTTAAGTAACCGTGATATAGATAATTCTAAGCCACGTCTTCCAAAGATGTCTATGGAGCAATTCTAGATATCAGAAAAGTTACTGACAAGAATTAATTTTGAACTGGAGGTGTTTTTTTGGCTTTCATGTAGCTTAGGAATCACCAAAATATAAATAAAAATTGAAATAGTTGTTTCTTTTTCTCCTGTAACTGGGCATATTCATTTCGTGAAAAAGTAGTACTTTACACAATATTAACTTAAAATCTATCGTTCAGAATTCTCTCAAATATGTAATTTTGTTTTGGTTTAACTTTAGTAGTAGAAGAAATACTGTTATAATAGAAGAACAGACCTAGTGATATCAATTTGAAATTTTTAAAAGATGCGTAAACTACTGTAAGTAGCACCATCTACAAAAACCGATAGATTTTATAACAATACGTTTTTCAAATTCTTAAAAAAGTAAAAAACGAAGTTTTATTTCCAACGCTCTGTTAATTCTTGTGACATCTTGTTATAACAACACTGATGGTTTACCTGTGTTCGTGGTGATTTTATAATAGTACCCTGAAATATAGGTAGGTATATAGTTGACGGGTTTAAGCAGATTCTGAATGGACTATATTTCACGGTGTGTGTCAGGGCCCGCCTGTATACCTGAGAGCTTTGGGTTCGCCTTTAAGCAATTATCTAATTAAAATTAATGCCCGTTTAAAAACTGAACTCATCAGAGCAGCAAACCCATAGACTAAATTAATCACAGAATAATCGAGTTCACGGTGATGGATATTTTTTAATTTAATAAATAATGAGATACGCACTAGGGCCTAGTTAGCAGGTGTACAAAAAAGGACGAACTGGATACAGTTTAAATAATATTACTTTGGCTCGATATTTATGGACCAAGCTAATTACTTTGACCTGTACTATATAATACATGTGATATCATGTATACTCGTAGCTATTGTTTATATAGTAACTAACATGTAGTTGTATAAATTATACATCAAGCCAAATACCTTCAACTTATTATACAGGATGCGTCATTACAGCGAAATTCGTCCATGGCGTTCCTAGTTTAAGGTTAAGTGTATGAAACCTGATATTTAAAAAACATATTAACATATAAGAGTAGTCCATTTTTTTAGGCCAGTGTACAAGTTATATAATTATTTGTTAATATAATAAAGTCTTTAAAACAATGGCACCTCTTCTATCCAACACAAGGCCAAATAAATTTGAAACTTATTTCTTTGGAATGTCTTAAAAAAATATTTCTTTAAGGTTTAGGGAAACAATCGTTCCAACAAAATGTTGCACAATTTTTTTTACTTGAAACTTGACTAAAACAAACATTTCGGGTGTTCAATCTTTGAAAGTAATTTTAGTGCCCACTTCATTGTCATCAGTAGATTGTGTGGAGCTTCGTCCCGATATTTCGATGTCTACATCCTCATTATCACTCGGTCCCCGATTATCATCAAAAGTAATTTCGTTAACGTCCTCATTTTGCTGAACAATATGCTTCATGAAGCATACACACACTTTTCCCTGTTTCCACACAAATTTTTCTCTCATTCTTTTAGGCATAGTTAGTGTGTTAAAACTCCTAAAATCTTTTAAAACCTTTATCAATGCAGAACTACTCGCACTTTCTATTTCATCTACATTTTGTGAAGTTTCCTCTGTTTGATATTCTGGGAGTCTCTCTAAAACCTTTTGAGGATTATATGAATATATGTATTCCACATTTTTGGAAAATTTTGGGAAATTATTCTTTCGTTAATGTTCTGCTTTTTCTTTTTAGTGATAAATTCTAGTCGTCCAGAACTTGGCGCCGGTACTTATGTAATGCTCCATTAAAAGCGACGTTCAATGGTTGGCACAAATGTGTTGAATTAAGTGGTAGACAACGGAATATTACAGTTTTCCTCTGCTAGCCGTAGAACTAAAGTGGCTAGATAAATTATCCTCTATGATTACTTTCGTTCCTTCTAGGTGCTTGATTACTGGGAGAAAGAGTATTCAAAACCGATCAGTAATAGTATACGTATAAAACCAACCGCTTTTGGTTCTACCATACCTATAGTTCTAGGTGGTCTTCCCCCGCACCAAGTAGTTGCACAAGTGCTCCAATTTATAAACGATGTAAGCCGGGATCATACCACTGGCGTCGGTTGCTCTTCCACAAAACTTAAAAGAGATTGACGTTTTAGAGCTGTCTTGTACTCTCTCCGGATATTTGGTCCCTCTTTTAAGTATACATTTTTTTGTGCATGGATTGGCGTGGCGGATAGATTTTTTTGTCATAGTTGTATATGTTTTCTGGGAGTATCCATCTAACGGCTTTTCTAAATTAGAAAAATACTTTTTTTATAACTTCAACGTCTCAATTCAGCTTTTGAGCGCTTAATGTTTTGACAGTGTCCCTTTAGGAAGTTTTGTAGCCAAAAGCTAGATGAAGTATTGTTTCGAAATTTCCTTACTTGTTTGCCCGTCATCTTTAAGAAGGCACGAATGTAGTTCCTGATGTCCATTCTATTCAGCGGGAAACCCCAAGTAGCAGTTGTTACTGTATATGTCACTAAGGGCATTTGGATGACCTGGGTTTTTTGTGCTTTGAATGTACTTTATTCCACAGTGTACCAACGGAAATATTATTTCTTGGGCCAGTTTAAATGACAACTTATTATATACTAATTGATTTATTAATCTGACAGCCTCATTGAGCTGAGCCTCCGTATATTTAGTTTTGTAGGTTCTGGCTCCTAGTTTTCTTTGGTACACCCTAATACCATAATCCTGGTGATAAAAAAAAGATGTAATGAAAGCAGTTATTTTAGAATCAAGAAACAATGACTTGTTTAAACAGTATGGTTGAAACCATAGGGTAACTTTGAACTTGCTGTCTACTGTCATTTTTCCATTTTAACGTTCGGGTTGTGTTGCCAGTTGTCATGGATGCTTTAGCAATAACTTTAACATCTATGTAGATGTGAATGCACTGAAATGTGCAAGATTCATGAAAAAATGGTACATTTGCAATTTTTGTTCAAAATAGCCTCGTTTTACGTTACTGCAGTTTTTACGAGTGTGACTCAAAATGTTTTGATTTCTCAGTTACAAGTCATTCTGTGCCACACCGATCCAATAGAGAAAGATCAGGACTGTTCATAACCCATTCCTGCTCCACTATATTCTGAAAGCAACTGGAATTTTTTTAGCTGTGTGTGAACTGGCAATCGCACGGCAACATACTCACATTAGAATAGTCTGCTATGTTATTATGTTGCCGTGCGATTGCCAAGTTATTTATTATATTTATTATACAGGGCTTCTATAAATGATTCATGCAACGCAGGCAGCGTTGTGCCGCCTTTTTGTAACTGCTGCCAAGCTACAATATGCACGGCGATAGTAGTTAAAGGTTGCAGATCAATGTCACACCACAGCTCCGAAATGTGAGCTTTCTGCAACCTTAAAGCTAATTGTCCCACAACTCTCATATTAAAATATATCAAATAATTCAAAAATCGACAGCTGACAAGTATACGTCGCTTTCCTGAGGGGCGGCAAATTGATTTAATCGATAATTTTCATAAGCGCCCTGGATGCATGAATCATTTACAGAAACCCTGTAGAACTAAAGATGTCTAATATTGATACGGTAACTACAAATGTTGATAGGTAATTAATTAGGAAACAAATTACGACAATGTTGTTGAACAAGTATTTCCATAGATACTATCTTAAGATCTCAGAACCTTTGGCGATGAAAGGACTGCTTTGTGAGACTTGCAACTTTGTATGTTTTATGCTTTTGATAGAATATCACTTCTTTTTGTAGGTAGTTCTTTTTTCTTTTCGGGTTATATTTCTTGTCGACCTACTTATTTTCTTAAAACCCACTTCTCGTCTCTATTGGTTATTCTCAGAGGTTTTGATGTCACAATTTTTTCTAGACGTTAAGTGATTATAAGTCGATTACATTCAGCTATCAGAAAGCATGATTGAAGTTTAGAAAATGGGACTGAAATTTCGGGATGTTTCAGTTTTCCTAGCTAAACATTAAATAAATGCAAAAGTTTATTTTGAATGAGTATGTCAGTGACTGGCAATAGCTGGTAAACTATAGGTATAAATAGTATGTTATTTGGGAGTTAGTTATGGTGTGTCTTCTTGGATGACTGCCAACTCAGGCTTCTAACTCTATCCACAACGAAGTTACAGGAGTGTCGGGAAAACCCTGAGTGGCTTTGGGAAAAAGTTGGTACGGCTGTGCTTTTGCTCGACTTGGTAAATGTGCGAATATTATTCATAATCATAACCTTAAGTCAAGCTTTTTTAAAAGATTTCAAGCCATGTAATACAAAAAGAATGGCACCCAAAATATATAAATGGACTAAGCCAAACTTCTGTAACAGGGCTGGCAAGGGAAAGTCTAAACTTATATATTGCAAAAGTGTTCATTTAGTGTATCACAATGSGCCTGTGCCTGCATGCACTGCTCAAATGGTAAAAAGTAAAAACCGACATTGTGATCGTGGTTTCTAGCAAATCAATCAATTTTCGATAGTGCAGATAAAACGAGGTGAGGGTTTGCTACCCGTAAAGTGCATAAAAATATTGTTGAGTGAAACCATCATATTATTATGAATTAGGGGACGGAGTTAAACTTGCAAGCAACGATCTATGAAATTGACTCATGACATTTACAGCTTGATGATCGACCATCGTAAACTATTGTATTGTAAATGAGGGTTTTTACAGCCTTATGGTCGGCCGTCCTAAACTATTGGGATTAGTGGCAGGCTTCAAAGTTCCTAAATGGGCCGTATTAAAAAAACTTGTTGGCTAAAATTGTAACTATCCCACTATAAATTTTTGAAATTTGTTAGTTGTCATAATTTAGCAATCAATAAAACATAGAAGATTTTATTTAATGCAAACCTGATGCTAACTGGCGCGACCCGCGACCTATTTTTATGTGATACTTTATTGGGTTTAAATTTTCCGATGTATAAAATAAAAGCCTTCGAACATCAAACGAATTTATATAAATTTAATATAAAAAATTTAATTTGTAATTTTTTATAATATAAAACATACAAATTAGTAAGTAGAAAATTATTTACACTTGTTAGAAAAAATTTACAACAGTGCAGAATAAAATTTATACACGGCATCGATTATGTTCATTACAGCTTGTTAATAAGAAAGTCACAAACTAAAAAAAATTACTTACTATCACTTTCAGTGCTAAAATCACGATTAACTTCTATCATTAATTCTTGTACATGATTCGCTCGGTACCGATTTTCAATGTCCAGTACATGTCGTACTGAATTTCTCCATGCATTTCATATTTCAGCTTCGTGTCTAATTTTTAGCGGCATTTCATTGCTGAATTTTCTACCGGTGTTCCCTCGTTGAATTTTTTTTTTCAACTGCCCCCATATCATTTCAATGGGGTTGAAAATGCAATGATATGGGGGTAATCGTAGAATGGTCCACGTTCAGAAGCAAGAATGTCAATTTTAAGTTTCTTCGAAATTTTTTTGTCATACATTAAAAGCTATTAGATGAGAAATATTTGTAGTTCAAATAATAATACCAAATAATGCTCATTGATTTATGTGTACGGAAAAAAATCTAAAATGGCCTAAACACAATTTTTGGATACGGTCCACTCCGCTGCAAAACAGTGGAACGTGCCGAACCCATCTGTTATTTACGGCAGCTTCAGGTAATACTTGTAAACCATTGTGAGCGGTAATCGGCTGTTTGTATAATGAGTCTCGTGAATCGTTGCTTGCAAGTATACTGCCGTCTATCTACCAACTTTATAGCCATGCAGTATCTGCTATAGGCAAGTGTAGTGAACTATAGTGTTAGAATAGTGGTGAAAACACAATTAGTGAATATCACTACCTACGTATTTAGTAAGCAAATAAACAAAGTCTGGTAACAAATTCGCATTTTTTGAACATGTACGCAATAGCTATACTAATTGTACTACAGTTCGAGGTTGAGGGTATAGAACATTTCAAATTTCTACTACGACGTAATTCAAATTAATGTTATTGGTTATATATTAAAATCAATGTTTGTAAAAATATGTAGGCAAGTTTATCTGACTCCGTTTGTGTTATGCTAGATGTCTTTAAGCTTGAAGAACCTCGCAATCATATAAATAAGTAAAGTATATACTGTAAATAATAGAAAATAGGTACTAACACGACAGAAATGCTTGTATTTTTTTCCACTATATCTAATTAACACCATCTTGTACTCAATTACAAGGAACCTCTGGTCGAGAATCTACGGTAATAATCTGGAATAATTTGTAAAAGAAATTTACTAATTAGTCCTATTTGTTGGCCGTCTACCTACTGCAGAGGTGCCAGTTTATTATTAATGATACCTGACTTGATTTCCACGGTTCATCACTTTACATAGAGCGTAAACACATTTGTTTTACAAGACAATTGGTTTGAGTATTATAAGCGGGACTAATAAATCACATTTTGTAAAATACTGTTCGGCGTTTGAAGAACAATAATTAGGCTGTATTTGGATCAGTTGCAAGAGAGAGATAGTGTGTACTAGATGATTGAAAGATTCAATGTCATTCAAATGTAAGGAATTAATTGTTGTTTGATTCTGTTCTATGCTTGTGGCAAGGAGATATAAACATACCCCTTCCAAGATCTTACATCTTACAAGGCTACTAGGTTACTTATCCTTACTTAATACTTAATATCAATCATATTATATGAACCCACATTCAGTTTGTTGTATGTACTTGGAACTGGAAGGAACGTTACACCATGATTATAACCAATACTGCACTCTATTGCACTTGTAATGGCTCTCATTTTCATGTTACTTATAAATCAGGACTGCTAAACTATAAATTATGACCGCTATTGCAGTAATTTTGACGAACTGTACTCGAGTAACTGTTATTATATATAGCTTTTAATAAAAAATATGTAAAATAAAAAATAAATAGGATATAACAAATTTAATCATGACACCTATGTTCTAGTGGTTTAATTAGTTCGAATATTTGCATAGACTAAGAAAGTTATGGAAACAATAACGCTAATGTCCTTAAAACTGCAGGAAAACAGTTGTAGCTAATTTTTTTTGTTATATACCGATTGCATTTAATAATGTACATATAAAGAGAATTATGTGCTGATTTATGACTAATTAATAATTTTCTAAGGAGTGATGGGATAGTGAATGAATTCTAATTGTTGCATTTTATTAGCAACATTTGGTTAAATCTACTCAGCGAGGTAAACCAGTTTCGTTACTTTTAGTGATTTGGCTACATGCTGTGTCCATTCAGAACCAAACAGGGATTACAGAAATATCCTTACGCTGTTTATATCTAAAATATGATTGTTGTTGACCGTCACATAACAGACGCGCATATTATAAATATCTGGAGGCGGTATAAACAAAAGAGAACCCATGCAGAGATCCATTCAATGTTTAATTTTCTTTATACTTTATATAATTGTCGCTACAAGTATAAAATTGGACAGTTCGTGTGTCGCATAATATACTAGCTACATTACTACCGCGTAGCAGAAATATAAAAAGCAGAATTTATTAAACATGCTGTCTCATTGTGTAATTAAGAATATTTTCAGACATTGCATTTCTTGCATCGATTTTAATAATGGTATGTTTTGCGCTCTTGTTTAAAAAACGATTAAACGGATTTATCGGCATAAGAGAAAGCAATAATCTCTCCAATAATTAGTAAATAGAAAACGTCATTGGAGATTAAGCATTGACGAAAAGGAATGCAGCTATTCGTATTGTGTGTTATATTTGGTATATTTATTCCAAAATATAGCAGTCATCATTAATTCCTTTGTCATTTTTCTCAACCTTATATGTATACAACAAGGGATGTGTCATTCATAACGCTCGATGGATCGATAAGGTGTCACTGCGTAAGAAAATTTATAAAACTAAAGGCTTATCAGAATCTTTAACATATAAGTCTGGAACTATAGTATAGATTTTTCATAAAATATAGGTAAAAATAGACGTGATCCTTTGTGCAGTTCTTCTGGGGTGTACACTTAATTACATTTCCTGATTTAGTATACAGGGTGTGTCAAAAGTGATGGTCCAAGCCGAAGCATGTGGTAGAGTGGGTCGTTTCCAATCGAAATAACCACTATAGCATTATCCAATTGTTTATGGTTTAAAAGTTACGGGTATTTCTATAAATTTGCTGAAAATCACTACCCTGACTCACCATATCAAGTCTGTCATGAAAACTCAGGATAATCTTTGTAATTTGTTTCGTGATTAGTAACACATGGTATAGTAATAACAATTTTTTGGGTCCATTTTCCTTGCAAAAAAATACGCCTAGTTTTTTTGCTCATTTTTGTTCAATATGTAAAACACGATTTATGTTTAAGCGTATTTATCTTGTTAAAAAGTACATGAACCAAATGTGCCCCATTAGTTCAAAATCTTTTGCATTTTATGTTTATTTAAATAAGACTACTCTCACTTTTGTATCTGTTATAGTACTTGCATAAGAAAAGCTGGCTATGGATGTCTTGGCGTCTATTTCCTTGACTTGTCAAAGTCTCTACTGTTTTTTCGTGTGATTGTGAATATCGTGATTAAGATTATTGTTGTACTTTTCAGTGTTTTGTTCTTATTTTTGTTTCTGTTTGTTGTTCCTGTTTATTGTTATTTATTGTCGTTGCTGATCACAAAAATGTCTTATACGCCACGTAAGTAAGCAGAAATGCATTTCATTTATGGAATATGTAATGGAAACGCTCGATGTGCTGCGATGTTTACCGTCAACGCCATCAATACCAAGACCGATTTCTCGATCACCAAGTATTTATGCGCGTGCACAACGCATATTCGGAAGGCTGAAATCCTGGTGAATCCAGCAAACCCTTAAGAGACAGCTGCATTATCCATTTCATGTTTTGCAGGCGAATGTTGAGAAGGTACCGAAGAGACGAGAGCTTCTTTAACAAGATATGGACTGATGAATGCCATTTCAAAAGGGTGGGGATACTTAATACTCGCAATCTCCATAGCTGGTCCATCGAAAATCTCCATGAAATACGTAATAGTCGCTTTCAGCATCAGTTGTAGGTGGAACTCTGATCGGATCACATAAGCTCCCTGAAAGACTAAATGCCGACCGATATCTACAATTATTAAAAGATGAACTAGGACCCTTACTGGAGGGAGTTGCTTTAAATGTTAGGCAGAGAATGTGGCTTCCATTTGATGGAGCTATAGCGCATTATGCACAAATAGAGAGTTTGTAGAGAATGCACGTACGTTCCCCGTACCTCAATCTTTTAGATTTTTTTTGTGGGTTTATTACAAAGAATTTGTGTCTCTAAACGAGCAGCATTTACGAGATAGGATCAAAGCTGCTAAACTCCAAACCAGAAATCATCCTGGGGCTGTACAAAACCTCAGGAGAAGTTTTATTAGACGATGTAGGCTGTGGATTAGAACTGGTGGACAATTATTTCAACATTTATTGTAAGCGCGTTTTTCTGAAGTGACGTTACGTCCTTGTTAAAATTGTTTTAGTTGATTTCTTATGCCATGCTATGTTTAGGCATTTAGCTTTACCAAATTTCTGTTAAATAGCTATTCAATATATTTTGTTCATATTTTTATTAAAGTTAAAATAAAACTTGTAAAATAATATGAGTTCGCGTATTTTTTTATTTTTTTATGGTTGGGCTTTAGTCAATTGCGTTTTAATTTATTAAATAAAAATGCAAAAAGTGAGTCTTTTCTTTACGCAAGAAGATGATTTACAATATGTACTAGATGAATACTTACTTGCAGTAAGTTATATCCAAAGCTTATCTTGTGAGTAATTGTGTATACTTGCATTACGTAATATTTCGTCCTATTATGCAAGATATCGAAACGAGTGTAGTCTTATTTGAATTGAAATAAAACGTAGAAGTTTTAAACTAATGGGGCACATGTATTTTTACTTCCACACCCAACGGATTTGAGCAAAAAAATTTCTTGTCTGTGTGTCTATGGTTTTGTTTGTGGACAGGATAACTTTCGAAACCTACTGTTTTTGGGGTAAGTAGGGTATAGGGAAGGGGGCGAAATTGGGGAATAACTACTCTTTTTGCAAATTTTTATTTTTTAATTTTCTTTTCGTTTTAGTATGTGATTAGTAGTATAACTGCGAGTATTATTCGCCCTTATAAACCTTCGGTGAAGCAAATTGTTTAGAAGATATTAGCAAAAAAGCGTCACTTAAAGAAAACTGTTTTTCCTAAGTATCTCCGAATATATTTAATATATTCAAAAAATAAAAATACAATCAGATAGGAAATAAAATTTCCCACAAAAAGTGTTTTAGAAAAATTATCCAAAATTTTGACATTTTCGAAATACTTCCAAAAAACTTATTTTGGTCCCTGTTCGTACGATTTTTTTTAAATTTTGATATTATATAGGAAATTAAATTTCTGATCGGAAAGCACTCTTGTATTTTTTTTGTTAAGTTAATACTTTTCGAGTTATTTGGAAAAAATGGATTTTAAAAATTTATGTATTTTTGCTATCATGACCACCGTTTGTCTTAGAAAAAATGTGTAGAGAGAACAAATGCTCAAAACCTGATTACTAATCGTATAGTATAAGAAATAAAAACGTAAATGTCTTTTGACAATTGGATGTGGAAGCAGCTGTTTTTACAAGATAAATACGCTTAAACATAAATTGTGTTTTAGATAACGAAAAAAATATAACAAAGAATTAGGCGTAATTTTTGTTATAAGGGAAATGGACCCAAAAATTGTTATAGTTGAATACTAACTATACCCTGTGGTACCTACTAATAATGAAACAAATTACAAAGATTATCTTTAGTTTTCATGGCAGACTTGATTTAGTGCGTCAAGACAGTGATTTTCATAAAATGTATAAAAATATCTGTAACTTTCAAACTGCAAACAATTGGATAATAGCAAATGTTGCTATGTCGATTGGAATGACCCACTCTACTACGCGCTTCAGTTTGGACCATCACTTTTGGGACACTCTGTACACCCTAAAACAGATGCCGCTTACGCACAATGCCTCACACGACTAAGGTATAAATAATCTAATTATGAATCAGGGCTCAAGTGGCGGTTCACTAATCAGAAACTGAGACGGTAGCGGCGCATAACTTCCTCTCAAAATTGCATTTTAAAGGACAACAGCCACATTTTGGCACCACGAGGACTATCGACCCTCTCAGCTTCACCGCTCGTTAGCTCTGTTGCTAGCAGAGGACGGGCGATAGGAACGTGGTGGTAATTGGGGTGGTAAGTAATTTAATTTCATCGGGGTCGAACTGGGAGGAGCACACTGACAGTCTGATTACAGGGCAGCCGCACTCGGTGCACTTCGGGCTTATCTTGGGCTTTTAAACGTGCTATAATGTAAGAGGCTTCGATTAAATTTTGCATATCAAGGAAAGGTTACATCAATATATATTATAATTTGACGATATGATCTGCGCCTCAGATTAAAGCACTTTATATTTGATTTATGATAATTATTATCGATATCTGCTTGTTTCTTTATTTCTGTAATGAATCTGACGTTGAACGCTTTTAATATTTGCACCGCCTAGTTTGTATTCCTTACCTGCACCTGCTTCAGAGACAAGTGTAAGTAAAAAGGCAAGTGTTACTTTGTCGTACTACATTGCATGACGTTGCAAAGTTGTAACTATTAATATATCAGCTACATTTGATTAATATGTTTCTTGATAAGAATTTTAGTATTTCGTTTCGCTGCAATAGGTAATACTTTGAATTAAACCCTTACAAGATGTATGTGTGTGCTCTATTTCTAATAATGTTATAGTTTTTGCCGTCTTCAAAACGTGTTTGTATAATTTGGTAAGCTTAATAACGTGTGTAGTGCATCGGCCTGTTTTGTATTTTTGGTTGTATTCTTAAATTGGGGAACTAAATACATTTTTTTGTTGCGAACTTTTGGCTAAGCACTTCTTATGACCCAGTGGCAAACCCAGAAGATTTGACTGTGGGGTGGTGGGATGAACAGTACACGCTTAGTGTGGAGGGAAAGGAATGATAGAATTTATTAAAATAAAATGTTTTTCTATTTTCGTTCTTCAATTTGGGGAGTTTTCTAGCAGCTTCAATTTTTTTATGAACTGGTAATGTTTTTTTGACACTGCAATGAGGAACCTTAACTGATAAGGTGTATCGACAAAAAAACAGCAACATAGTAAATTTATGCCTTTTATACTTGTTGTAGTTGTGGGAACAGGTTCCTACTTTGGTAAAAACGATTATGTGTTGGTGTAGCTCTTTATTTTCAGACGCTTCGGCTCCTGTATGGCGTCTTCCTTAGTGATCTTCTTGTTTGTTAAGTTGTTTATCCTTTTCTGAAGGTTGCACTATAACTTCAGGTTTCTGCATGTGTCTTCTCTGCATTGACTGGTTAATTCGGTGAAGAATGCCATTATTTTCTGCTCCTCTTTATCCTGACAGTGTGACTAAGTTTTGGTTTTTTGTTTGCGGAACTTCCGTTTAATTTATTTATTTGTTGTAGTTGTGGGGAAAGGTTCCTGTATTTGGAAAAACGGTTATCTGTTGGTGCAGCGCTTTATTTTCAGACACATGCTTGTTATTTATGACAATTTATTGAGAATAACCCTCATTGATAGATGATTTTAATGTTATAAATAATGTTAATATTCAGGTCAGAAGTATTTAGCAATATGGCTCTAACTAAATTTTTTTTAAATATTTTTCATGTGATATCTACTATACTTCATTTCTAAGAAAAACTGCCATTTTAACATACGCATAGCTAACATAATATTTTAGGGGGGGGGGCTTAAGTCCCTCGAGTAGAAATAATAATAATTATTTACGATATTGAAATTAACCAGGCAGCTGTGGAGATGGCAGTTTTAGCGCATTTCATAAAAATTTAAAGGCAATACATATAAATAAATATTATATTTAAATCTTGAGAAATATTTTTAGGGGGGCTTTTTCAAATACCAGTAATTTATCTGTTTTACCTGTAAGACTGTGTAAAAGTTTCTTTCTAGTAAGTAATTCCCATAAATTGCCAATTAGATAAGACAATCTTATCTCATTACTATTGAACCAATTTCGTCARGACTTAATACAATGAAACTACCAACTATTAAATCATTAGTACTCTAATCGCCTCCATAAGATTCCCATCGACTTTGTAACAGGTTCTAACTATATAACAATTCCACTTTACTGGTTGTAAGTGGCATATTATATAATAGAGGAAAAAGTCTTGGATTCCCTATATTACACAGGGCAAGAGCTACAAAGCACTTAGGTTAAATTAAGGCAAAGTTGCCATATAATAATACGTTTTCAAATTATAGTTATCCGCAATAGTTTTTGAGATATTAAAAAATGAAATCGCCGATCCCTTTTAAATCGCTTGCAACTTTTGGTTTTGAACTATTTTGTAGAATTTCGAAAAAAATTATGACATTTTTTAAGAAGTATTAATTTAGATCCAATTTTCTTCTACAACTTTTCGGAAGCTTGTAATCATCATTAAGTTTATTTCCTCATATGGAGCGTTATTTCATTTTGAAGTTTTTTAAAGAATCCTTTTCTGAATTCAACGATATGTCACACAAAAAGTATTTTACTGCCAGATTACATTTAAAATTGCAAAAACAGATTTTTTTATTGACAGTTGTTCATTTAGAATAGTTGCCATTGTAGTAGTACGCTATAATGGTTAAACAAACGGTTTTATGTGTATTGTGGTTGCAGTACTGTATTACAATTTGCACTTGAAAGTTTAATTTAGCTATTGAAGAAAAGGTTGACATTAGAAATAAAGATTTAATTGACAAAAGAAAACCAAACCAATTTTTTTTAAATTACATAGAATTTTTCAAGAAAACGGTAGCATAGTAACCATCAGAACTCTACATTTGATATTAGATTAATGACAATAATCTGCAATTAATAAAGTAAATGTTTAAATAAGTTGTCGTTCTGTTCTAGACAAAAATATACTGTAATTGCACGCTGGATATCTCGATGACATACACTTCTGCAGCCACCTAGGACATTCTGCTAGTAATCTTGTTTGATTTAACCTAATAAACTTTGGCCTTTATAATTAAAATCATTGTGTCGACTAAAAAACTCATTTAAATGATTTCTAACAACACAGTGTTTTGTGGCGATGCACCGGCTTGTTTGAACCAGATTTCTGCAAAACTCTCAGTGAAATTGCATTCCAAAAATGTAAATACGTGCTCGTTAAATTTTCTTCCTGTATGTAGCGGTCTCAAAGGTCGGTCATCCAATATCCATTTAGTGAAAATCTGACTACAATGGCCGGGTTTCACAATTTAATCTTGAATGCACGCCAATGGCATTGATTATCTTCCGCTTTACTTCTATTTGTTTCATCCTATCTAAATAACAGACACCGTCTGCTATCGTAACTTTAAATCTACCTCATCTGTTCCGACCTCCGGAGTCCCTCAGGGATCAACCTTAGGCCCTCTTTATTATACTTCTTATTAATGACATTTTTGATGTTTTGGGGTGTCAAAAGTTCCTTTACGCCGATGATCTTAAGATTTTCTGCAATGTTGCTTCCACATCTGACTGTTTAGCCTTACAGCACGATTGAAATGCCTTATCTCAATGGTGCTTGCCCAACAAACTCCCTCTTAACATTAACAAATGTGTATGTATCTGTTATTCTCACAAACTCTTTCCCATATATCATCACTACAGCGTCGATAATGTCACTTTACAACGTGTTTCGCATTTCAAGGATCTTGGTATTATTTTTAATGAAAATTTTACTTGCTATATTTACGTTTCGGAAACAGTTAAAGATGCCTTTAAACTACTACAGAAACTGTCATGACTTTCAAAACTTCAAATCGTTACAATTGTTGTATTACTGTCTAATACGATCAAAATTGCAGTATGCTTGATGATTTGGTGTCCTGTCTACAGGATTCATAGTGACTTGATTGAAATTGTTCAAAGGCGCTTTCTGAAATCCTTAGCTTTTATCTTGAACGGAGTTTATCCCGATAGAGGATTGGACCAATCTGTCCTCTTAGCCAGATTTAACTTGGTTTCTCTCCAAACCCTTAGAATCGTATTCAGTGTTAAGTTTCTCTGTAAGCTTTTACACAATCAATTAAACTGCACTTATATTTTATCTAAAATCATGTTTTCTGTCCCTCAATTTAACTCTAGACGTGCTCCAACATTCTACTGCAGGACCAGTCGTACCAATGTACTAGCGAAAGCTCCAGTAACAACCATGTGCAACAACTTCAATCTGGTATCTGACTGCTGCGATATTCACGCCGAAAGCATGCCTTTAGTTACTAAGAACCCTTGTAAACATCTTGTGATAAATTCATAATTTTTTTGTTGTTGCTTGGTGCATAAAACTATGGTTTGTTTATTTTTTTATGTTACTGTGTACTCTAAGGTTTTTTATGTAATTGGGAGTGTATCCTGTTGGAAATTGAAATTTATTATTATTATTTTCAATCGATCATAAAAATGTCCATTTTTCGGTTAAATATTTCACGTTAAGCAAATTTTTATTCCTTCGTATTCCTATTTATCATATAAGCGAGACATCTGCAGAACTGCCGCCGACCATTTTAATTTTGTAAGGTTTGTTATTTTTTAAATTGGCCAAACCGTTGCAGTTCGAAATGTAGGCTACCTGGCGAATAGAATGGGTTGAATTCTCAGCAGAAATTAAATTCTCTCAGAAACTGAATGAATACCTACTTGTTGTAAAACACGTTGGCGCAGATTGTTGTCATTGTTCAATATCAAATTTGCAGTTCTTAGTTTTGACACAATTTGAAAAAGCTAATATAAGTTAGTTTTATGTTGTGGCCTTTTGTCGAGTCAGTTTTGTATTTTTTAACAAAATAGTATATTTGTAATATATCAAATTTCTTGACTAGTGTGCCATGTAAATAATTTTGTATGCATATTTGACGTATACGTCATTTATTACATTAATGAAAGAGTAAAATTCTGTTACTGTTATCTGTGAATACAGACAACGCTGATTTTGCAAAAACGCTTACAAATCGTGACATTCACTTCACAATCGGCAGAAGTGACAGCTGAGTTTGTTCCATCACCACTGCGACATACGTTTACGACGAAAAAACAATTGTCGGCTAACTTCACCCGTTTTTTATGAACGCCCGTTAGTACTGCACTGATACAATGAATAAACAACAATAACGACCTGTCTAACCATATCCTACTGTTCTAAATCGACAACTCTCAATGAAACTGGTTTTGTGTTTGTTTCTCACATACCTTAAACACAGAATAAGATGCTTTTTAAAAGTGAAGCAATACTCCATGATAAAAAAATAAATTTGATAAATGATATCGGAAATACAACGTAGAAAAAATGTATCTTATTTAAAAAAGCACTTTAAAATGTTTCTTTCGGATTTCCAAAAAAAGTTTAAGCAAAAGGGTTACAAGTGCAGGTACTTTAAATTTTAAAACGTATTATTGTTAAGCATAAAATTTCGCAACTTTGTTTCCATTTAAGCTATTTCATAGCTATATGGACACCCTGTATACAGCGATATTTTAATTAATTACTTACCTAAGCAAGTATACCTATGTATCCTACCTATACACTTGCATTATGTTATTTTCTTCTAACTGCCATGTAAGTAGAGCCGGTTCCATTTTGTCGACTGATAAATAGTAACGTTTAAATTGAATAGTATATTAAAAAACTAGTTTCATAATGCGTCATTTTGTCGCACGCATCCAATGTTTACAAAGTGCCTTATGAAACAGTATTTTTTATAAATTATTTTTAATTTTACGTGATTTCCGCCTTCTACACAAGACAATGTGATAAATTTATTAAAAATAAGTTTAGGGAAGTTTAACCTGCCATGCTTAGGTTGTGTCAGTTTTAGCAAGACTCATGACAGTTACGATGTTACCAGGCGGTGTTTTTCTGATGTTCCCTCCCTTTTAGTGATAACAACACTGGAAAATAAAAAATAATCGTTTCGAAATGGCTCTTCATCAAGAACGTAAAATAGAAAAATATAGTTAAAGGTTAAAGTGATCCCGCGAAAGATAAAATTTTGTATTTAGTATTTACGACAGACATGCTCGTCGTTCTTCCTGGATCAATCCACCTCCCTTTTGTTAATCGCAGTGCGCAATTTTTCTCTTCAAAGACGCCGCCGGCTGCTGGTTAACGACTTAATATACGGCACAGTGCAACCGAGAACAAAAGTTTTGGTTCATCTTCTTGTCGTTACTTATCTGCTCGTATAAAATACCGTTCCCAATTAATATATCGTTATCAAATGAAGATCAGTATTAGTGAGCGTATAACGAGGCGAGCAGCCCAGCTATAATTACAAGCATTTACGATTTTAATTATTCTTATCTTGAATTAATATAATAACATGGTGGTAATGAGAAAATGTTGTAAGGTAAGTTATTGCATGCACGTTCAACAGGTCTTATTAATTAGATTCCGTTAAGGGCTGCTGCTGTGAGATCGTGTAGGAATAAATTCTGTAAACAGTGAAAAATATTATTTTATTTTTCGTTCTAAGTACAAGACAAAAGGACGGATTCGTTTACAATATTCACAGTTGACAATAAATAAACTATTCATGCAATAAATTCGTTTCTAACTAACTTCCTAATTTTTCAATTGCAGATTCGCTTAGTGTTAAAACCGTAGAATACAAACAAACAACATAGTAAAGCCTTWATTATTATATAAAAATTATATATATTATTTACAAAAAGTAAGTACGCTCTCGACAGTAAAGGTAAAAACATTAGCAAAAATAAAAAAAAAACAGTCTTGGAAACTGGCGGTTTCTAATAAGAAATCAAATCAACAATCATGTTCTATTTACTTATTGCACCTTGTTGAGTGTACATAATTTAAGTGTTTTCTTCTTAACGCGTACACCACATCATTTTAAGTAGATATTGAAAAAATATATATAATATAGAAATTTTCTTTAACGAAACAAACTTTAGTTTTGCCTTATAAGAGACTGTTTCATAGCCAAGTTGAGTTTTAGTCTACATAGTGTAGAAGTAAAAAAATCATCAACAATTAATTATATAAGGTTCTTACAGAACTTCTGTGTTTTCGGAGATAGTGGTTGCAGATAGATCAAAATATTTATTTCTTAGGATTGTAGCAATATTGCTGAGAAGCTAACTTTGGTTCGAGAAAACTTTAACTAAGTTAATAATGTCTTCGTCGTTTACCATAAAGAATTTATTTTTGTACCTAACTAAATATTTGACAACTTCCAGGCAGACAAAATACATACGATATAAATCACAGTGCAACCTCTTTAGATCAGACAGCGCATAGTAAAAGCCGAAATACTTTATGCGTTTCCAGGAACCCACGTGGGAGGGCTAAACGTATTTGATACAAAATATTTTATTTTAACAATTCTAAAGCAACTTCTGGGTGGACGAAAAATTAATTTAGTATCACACAAATGAGATTAATGTTTTTCTAGTAACAATGTTAAACAGAAAAAATATTACGAAGTTATTTCACCCTGGGTTATTATTTTAAGTAAATAGTAGCTTATTTGATGTATATAATACATTGTGGACATCTTTACTACTTTCATCAGCAGCTCTTCAAGACCTTCAATTTTATTGTAGTCGTGCGAGGCGTTCTTTCTGTGTGTTTGTAATTTGTTGCGTTAGCCGTGGAAACTAATTAAATAACACAGGCATAAAATATGCTAAACTTGGAAGATCGCGATCAAAAAAGAAGATCGAAGAAGAAGCAATCAATATCGAAGGAACGTTTCTGATCTAGATACGCAATATATGATTGTGAAATAAAAACGAAGTCTTTTATGTACAAATTCATATAAATCAGTACTAAATCATAATGATTCACAGAAAAAAATCCATTTTGGGAATGAATTTCGGAAAATGCAACCATCTTAAATTGCCGTGAATAACCGTTTGAAGCATAATAATGTACGATATTGTGAAGGAAGGGATAATTTGGCAGGCTGAATATAAATTCAGAACTTGATCTAGATGAAATGAGGATTGTGTATGAATATAAAGATGAAAACCGCATATGTTCAATTAAAATCATTCACAAGAAGCTAAAGGAGATTAATGTTGTTCATAGTAGTGAAAAAGCGTATATTTGTCAAACCAATTGGAATTTAGTGCATCATTGAAAAGGCAAAAAAAAAGGATAAACTGCTGTTGCATCTGGAATTCGACTGTCATTCTTCAAGATACCTTAAGTAAAACGACTACACTGCTTATGAAATAGTACCCAATTCTTCCAGATGTAGAGCTAAAATTACTTAATCATATGAATGAATTTTGAATTTTGACACTGCCACTTTACCATTATGAAGAAACAGTTCAGCATTAAGTGGGAAGAAGAATATAGAACGTACTAGAAGTAAAATCATGCCGAATGCAAMTAGTCGATGCGCTTTCATAATATTTTTTTGTTTAATAAAATAACACATCATCAGGTCAAAAAATACTTCTTTTAAGTACTCGTCTTACTAAAAGTAAAACTGTAATGAATAAATATTTCGAATACAGGCCTAGTTCAATGATTGCCAACAGAGACACGCGCCATAAAATATCTGCCAATGTATTTAACTATTTTGTTTGACTTGTACCCGCTCTACAAATTTAGAATATATAAACCCAAGATATATCTTCTGAAAAAATAGATACACACAATACATATAGGCATAATTTTTGGAGTACCCTTCGCTGCATATAAAAATATGCCATGTTATGTTAATATAGATATAGATTATAGTTTATAATATAATTATTTTATCCAGTCTTACATATTTCCTTCATTATCGTTCATACTTATTCTGCACGCCATATTAAAAGACTTGTCACGAAATTGGGAAATCCCCATTTCGTTCAGTTTAAAGTGGTTGCACTGTAATAATTCAGCAAAATGAAATAATTGATTTCGATGTACTCTTGAGCATGCCACCAACATCTACCAAATTACGATTCAATCGAGAACGATATCCATTACCGTTTTCTAAGGTAGATGTTTACCTTGGACGGAGTAAAATTTCTGGAACKCAATACAAAAGAAACCCACACAAAAATCCTAACTGATCAGATCACCGTTCTGTCTAAGCATCTCCAGCCTAAGTTCGTGTTCTCTMGCTTTCKGGCGCAGCGAAGCGATGCTGGAGCTTCTCCGGTCGACGTCGGGGGGAGTAGCAGCGGTGGACGATCCTGGTGACAACGGCGGCGACGCCGTGAATTCAGGCGTCGGTAGCTTGGGTCTCTGCGCCGCCGAAATGTTGGCCAATAACGTCTGGAAGGAGCTGGCGGAAGGGTAAAGCCCGACGGACGGGGGCAGTAGCGGCGGTGCGCCGCGATGGTAATGGGGAGGGGCTGGCAAGTAGCCAGGGAGTACGTGAGGCGGATAACGGAAGCTCAGGGCGTCGAAGGGCTTGCGCAATCCGAACGGAAGGTTGAAGGGGTTCGGAAGCGAGGGCGCGACGACCGATGGCGCTGGGCCACCTGTTGACGTTGTTAGATATGGGTTGTAGGGATGGCCTTGGGGACCAACTTTCTCCTGCTTGCGCCATTTGGCACGACGGTTTTGGAACCAGACCTAGAACAAGAAGAAAAGGCTTTTTAGTGAAGTTGACTTCTTGTAAGTATGGTAAGAGCAAACATTAAGCACAAAACAAAAAAAAAATAAGGGTTTAAAGGATATCATTAAACAAATAAAGCATACCTATAATTAATTTATGAGTTCACTTTAATAATTATACATTTGAGTAATTATTTTTTGCATATAATATACATATAAACGATACTATAATATGTCTATGTTGCGATAAAGCATGTGTGGTACATATATGGAAAATATAGGACTTGGTATTTACATATAAACCGAGCGAACCACATCCATATCATATTCATTCTAACTCATTTGGCACAAAAAAAGACTATACATGATAGATACTAGTTAAAGTAGTGGTAAATTAGATGAACCAAAGGATGACATCTCTCTCCGCTCAGAAACTAGGAATTCTTAAATAAAAGTAAAACTCACGTTATAGTACGATATAAAACAACTTTATTTGCTAATTTGCAAAAATTTATATGTTTTGGATCTTGAATATCGTAGAATACAAATAGTACATGCAGAAACGTACCTTCATTACCTGTAATTAAAGTTCTAGATAATTAATGCAAAAGGTTTGCTTAAGTACTTAACCAATTGCTTAAATATTATTTGGAAAATGTGGGATWCATAAATACACTTTTGAATAATCCTTTTAAAGATTAGTGGATGCCATTTAAATGAAATACACATTTATTATGTATAGAT
The DNA here is from genome assembly GCA_025024175.1 of Rhyzopertha dominica. Lineage (NCBI taxonomy): Eukaryota > Metazoa > Arthropoda > Insecta > Coleoptera > Bostrichidae > Rhyzopertha > Rhyzopertha dominica. Next base: position 12,455,011 of record QCXZ01000001.1, read on the forward strand.
ACCTGCAAATCACTGTAACTATATGGAGGATTTCAGTCTTGTTTTGAGTAGGGCTGGGCAAAGTATCGATTTTTACTCAAAGTATCGATACATTTGGCGGTATCGAGTATCGATACCAAATTGTCGTGTATCAATGTACCGAAAGTATTCAATAGTATCGAAGTATCGAAAGTATTCAAATTATCTGAAGTATCGAAAGTATTCAAAAGTATCGAAGTATCGAACGTGTTTTAAAGTATAGAAGTATCGAAAGCAAGATTTGCCCAAAACTTTTTAGGGGTTCTAGGAACAAGTGTTTTTTCTGAACGCGTTTTTAGTAGGGGTGGGAATGTCGTAACCGATTTACGTGCATCACTGACAGCAGATCATGCTGAGAAGTTAATCACTCTAGAAATGAAGAAAATAATTGTCCCCAAGTAGAAAAGTAAAAGAGAGAAATGTCAAAAAAGTTACTTGAAAAAAAATATACTCCTTTAATTTGCAGTACCATGTTTAGGAATTATTCTTTCAGTGCGTTGTATAAAAAGTTATATAAACGTATAAATTTTGCTTCGGTTTTAGGTATTCAGGGTAACAAGGAACATGTGGGAATATTATTGTAGTAGAAATATTTAATTTTAATAGTACTATTTAGTTCATTTATGTATTTCTTACGTCCCTAACATGCGTAAACAGGGTTTGACAAGGTATTTAAACACAGTTGTTTAAAAAATACTGGTGAGTTGTAAACAAAAACGTTGGTTTAGGTAAATTCTTATTATCATTATTATTTAGGAAGTTTACCTAACATGAGAATAACTGACCTATTGAATTGTTTGTGAGATTTGGGGTAATCAATTTTTTTTCAATAGAAATCGATAGAATAGAACTTATTCAATACAACGATAACCCATATCTATCTACTATTAAAAAATTATGAAGAGTAATAAATGCCCTATTAACTGTCCTATTATCATGAGGATTTATAAAAGATAAATGAAGATTGTGGAATATACAGAATCTCCACTTTTTCTAGGCGTAACCAAACGTTACTGTTTTCCTTTCAAATAGAACACCCCATGTATGGGTTCTCATCTTATTTAGAATAGAAAATTCTATCGATTCCACTTAAAAAAGTTGTGGCTGCTATTTTACAGAATCGCTCATAACATTATATCTTACAAATAACTAAATATTAGATAAAGCCTGCATCAAAAAATAACAACTGATCTGTCCAAGCGTTTTTGTTTAATACTCCCTAGATTTTTCAAACTATCTCCGTATTTTTTACACCCTCTATATAGTTATATACATAATTACATTTCTGCTTATCGCAGAGATTAATTTCCTATTGATTGACTTTTCCTTTAATGTAGTATTTTCACGGATGTAGTATCTTTTATTATATGTATACTTAAATATAATATATGATATGTGTAAAAAGTTGATTTGTATTTTTAATATAAAGCACCTTTGTGTTTAATAAAGTAAGCTGTAATCCGTTACTGGTTATTATTTATTAAGTGCTATGATTTCCTACCACTTACATATACAGTAGGCGGACACTGGACACAATAAATGCATAACATACCACAAGCATAAAATAAATAAAAAGTAGATAATTTTGCTTGGATTAGGTTTAGACTAGGATAATTAAATAAGTAGATGATTAGTACTTATAACTGGATTTAACATCTGATATACAGTACATGCTACAACTATTGCTATTTCAATAATTTAACCATTGATTTATAGCACCTATATACAGTGAAGCAACTTCGATATCTTTGAATCAGTTGATACTTCCATTACTGCGATATTTTCGATACTTCTACACTTTTGATAAGTTCGAAACTTTTGATACTTTGATACTTTTGATTCATTCAATATTTTAGGTACTTTAGATACTTTGATACTTTCGATACTTCGACACTTTTGAGCTGTACCGATACTGTACCGGTATCGAATATCGATACCTGTCTAATGGTATCGCCCAGCCCTATATAGCTTTGACCTTTGAGGGAAAACAACGGGTTTGTGTTTAGTCGCTGAAAGTGTCATTTTTTTGCGTCAAGACTTGTTAAAATGATTATGTAGAATGGAAACAGTCGTAACTTGGCAGTGAAAGTTGCATTTATAAAAGGGAGAAGAAGAAATTTTGGTACCCATGATTCTTGTGGAATCTTATGCGAAACGTAGTGTTAAGTTACTCGACGTTTCCGAAAAAACTGCCCGGAAACTGACACAAGAAATGGATTGCGAAAAGCCTACACCATTTAAGAAGATAACGAAAAAAATCATACGCTCTTGACTTATCAATTTTCAACAATTTCAACATGGTTGAAATGTCCGAAACCGGGACTAATGGGCTACCACCTGCCGAAACTGTTACCTAAGAAAATTTTTGCGTATTTTTGAATATAAAAAATCTAATTAAAACTAGCCAGAAGTGACTGAGAGGTCTAATTTGTGTATTTCCTAAATCAACAACAATCAACATCAGCTCTCAACTTGCAAATTAATTTTCTTATTCCTTTCCCTACCAATCCTCTGGCAGGTCAAATTCCCTGTAAAAACTTGCCTGAACTGCAGGCTGTCTCCAGTTCACCTTCCCCTTCTAGAAACGACTAAACGAAAAGATTCCATCTTCTAACGCCTTTCGAAATGTCTGATAATAATAAACCCTTGATTAAATGCTTACGTAAGAGAACCTTGAAAGATTAACTATCTTAGTGGAACGGAAATAATTTGGATATCCGTTTGTACAGTTTTAGCCTATGTAACTCTGCTACATAAGAATGCTTAAGCTAGTTCAAAAGCGAATAGAGATCCTAATGAACTTCGGCGAATATTTCTTACAGTGGACGAAAAATCATGGCTATAATTTTTATTATTTTGAGGATTTAAGTMTCATGGACTACTTTTGTCCTGCGAAAACCAAAACATGTGAACTAATATTACACGAAAACTGAGAGGATGTGGGTTTATCCACAAAGCAACGCCCAGATCTATATTATTTTTTTCAATGGCTGTTATTCACAATGCTTAATTTAAAGTTTTCGAACGGGAATAAGAGAGAGGGAGGGGGGAGGGGGCAGCTGACTGGGGAACAAAGGTTCTGATTATTTTTCAAGAAGAGTTGTCGTTTTAGGCAATTACATAGAAAAATAAATTGGTCTCGTTCTCCTCATTTCTTACACATTGTAACAACTGAAAATTTTTACTGTAGTAGCAGGATCTGGGATAATCAATACCCTGCACTACCTTAAAATGCCATAGTAGGAGTCTTTATGCCGTGTATTAAAAAATAGTTTTATCTCTGATTATTTATTTAATCTGTCAGATTTAAATTTTGGCCAATCACATTCGCAGCGATAAATTAGATTTGCGTTGTCTCAATTTTCCTCGAGTGCAGTGCTACAAAATTAGACTTGACCAAATTGGCATTTATAATTTTAGACAATAGCTCTCGTGCTAAAGCATTCGGTCATTTATCAAATTATTAATGCCAGTTTGGTATCGTCAAATTGAGAGTGGCGCACTCTTAAAAATTGATGACAATGTAAATAGTCGACTATTTATCAAGATCTTGACTGGAACATATCTGCCTACCTGTTCATGCTGTTGGAAACTATTTAAATAATCTTTTTAGAACAATATAGAGGTTTTCTTCATAAAAACAAAAGGAATCCGGTACATGAGATTTTGCAAAATTTCCTGAAGAATAAAAATCACTATGCTGATTTGTCGATCCTGGGTGTGTTTTACAAAATGTCTTTCTTTAAAATTCTACAGTGTATTGCATACAAGTTCCTATAATTTCTAGCCGATATGGTGGGAATAGGTATAAATCGCCACTCGCTAGACCGTAATTGTTAATTGTAATATGTTACTGTAATTAAATGGTCTCAGGATACGACTAACTGTTCTTGCAATCATAAAATTAACGGACTTACAATGTATATGGCGCCATTAACTAGTTTTTCTCGGAATAAGTGAATGTACGATGCATACTCCAAGAACTTGCATGATTGTAATTGGCTCATTCATACAAATCTAACTATATGTGATGATGTTGTCTTTAGGCTATCATTTCGATTGATTGCTAAACATCTGCGTCAGAGTGGAATAGAACCATTAATTACCGCATTTCGTATTATGCAATTAGTGTCATTGAAACATTCGATAGGCGATACAAATTTTAAATTACTTATCGACACGCCACATTGTTCCAAAGCTAATTACTAGCGGTTTTTATTTGTTTTCGTAACTTAAATCTAATGTGTAACAAGGAAGTGTACTTTATTTAATTAGGATTTCGCAAAAACGGAATAGACAATGGTTAATTTCATTTTACAGGTCTGCTATATATTGCTCAAGTTTCTTATCGGGCAGAGCCGAAAGAATCCATCCAAGTATTTGTTCTGTTATATACGCAATACATGTAGATATAATTTTAACAAATTATAAATTATGTGTATGAACCCTTAGAGCTACCTACTCATCAGAGTGTAATATTATACTGAAAACTATTCGACGCTTTTCTGGTTAATAACTATGCGCTTTTAGATATAAAAGGCTTTTAAATGATTTGATCTAACCAAAAGGTTTGGTTAAATGCTAATGTTCTACACAGGTGCGAGAGCTTGCACGGCTAACATGCTAGGGTGTATTAACCCTGCCGGTGGCTATAAAATTAAATTTTTATAACTTCCATATCAGGGAGTGTCTATAACGACTTTATGTAATAAACTTCTTCAATCTATAAGCAGGAATAATAGCTGATGGTTGTTCATGAATGAACAATTCGCGTAGGTTATAATTTAATAATAAATAATGATACGTTGGCGAACCCGCATAAACACTTTACCGAACGACTCACCTGGACATTTTAATCATTCGTTTCCTTTCTCATAAAAATAATAGGCGCAATTAACTGTTCTGAGGTATCTAAAGAGTCGTTTAAATTAACCAATTATAGAAACTCGACGTATGTACCTGTGTACTGCATTTCCCATTCTTTTTGTATTTTTGTGTTTTACAAAACAGTAAATTTATTTAACGTTTTAAGAAAGCTAACAAGCCGTCCAATAGTTGGTAATAAAACACTGCATTCTTTCTTAGATGAAACTTTGCAGTTGGATTAACTATAAGTGACTGTAAATACACTGAAAAAAGTTACTTGTAAAAAATTGCTACGTGATTGTAGTGCACAGCTTTGTGTTACTCATTACTAATATTGTAGGAAATCTTACATAAACGTCTTGAAATAGGTCTCTGGTTTTTGTAGTATAACCATTGTAGCAGAATGTTCTACACATTAAGTAAAGTTTAACAAAATAATATTAAAGTATTTTATAATTCGCGTTGATAATGATTATAAAGTATTGGGTTATTAGGTTAGCATACTAATTAAATTAGAAATAGTAACTCGCTACGGTCGGGACTCGAACCACAACCGAACGAATCTCTGGTGTTTACATTATACCATGCATCTTAGAGCTATTCTAATTAAAGCCCATATATATAGACTCAGAGACCCGTTCTGGATAGAGTTACTTTTTCAAATTTGATTAACCTGCTTAAATCAATACTTTAAAAAATAATATCATTGTAAAAAATATAACAAAAATCATTTAGTAATTATTTATAAGTTTTTTTGTAGATTACTCACTGAAGCATATTTTTTACACGCTTAGAACATTCTCAGGCATTATTAGTTAAATTACAAAAAAACAAACATTACACTAATTATAGATGATATCATTATTAAAAACGAATAAAATGCATCAACACATATTGCATGCTACAAATCGCATTATTATATACAACATTTGTTAGTCTACAAACAATGATAAATGCAAACAACATCCATAGGTAATATCAATAATTTAAAGTATAGCTTTTTTCAAAACTATGTCGAGCATTGGAAGTTTTATTAATTTATACCTATATTACAAAGTCTACCTATGTTTTCTAGACTAAAATGCATTCAATACTGTAATTGTCTGGAAATTAGGGTTTACGGTATAACGTATAACGACAGATGAATAATAATCTCACAAATTTGATCTGTGGTACAACGTTAGTGAGAAAATTAGTAGCTAAGGGTTGGCACTATTGTTAAGTTGGTACTTATAGTCGCTCAGCGGCAGCGCGCGCGCAGGTCATCACATCGTGGCATCACGCCATCCGCCATCACGTAAGCCTCATCCACTCACGTTTTTGTTTTAGTTGTGCGGAAGTGTTAGTGGTTATTGTGTTTTATATTATTATATTGGATTTTCCTTATTAAACAGCCCCTAATTGTTGTGTACTGCAACATGGACGATTACGTTAAATGTTTAATTTACAGGTACAAAAATGTAACCTTGTTTGTCTAATGAATAAAATCATAATAATGCTGCATTGGTTTCATTTATTTTTGCACTATATCCACTATATTTTTAGTAAATTATAACATTAATTTATAGTAAAGAAAAGGATTTAACATAGTAAAATTTAGCATACTGGAATATTAAATTTGACTATTATAATATGTTACAATAAACAAAACACTAATAAAGTACACTACATCTTGTAGAAAAAATTGTGATACCCTGCCTAGTAAATCCTACAAAATTTGTATTGAACTGTACTGCATTCTCTAAGAACATACACTATAAAATGGTAAGTACTGATTTCTACATTTTTAGTAAATACAGCTACAATAGTTAATCTACAAAAATATAGTATAATTTTCTACAGTTTGTATCTAGTCGTATTTGCACTATATTTTGTGGTAAAGATTATTACAATTGCAGTTAAATTTATTATAATTTTTTTTCAGTGTAGAAAAAGGAATAAATGTTTCAAATGCCCAGAAAATTTTATTCAAAGGAGGAAGCTTACACGAGTCTATAAGCGAGGGACATGCTTCAGAATTTACTTAAGTAAGTTTATTTACTTTATACTTAGGTTAGATTTTGGTAATAATAACCAATGATCTAATAAAGGTAAATATAAGCTCCTGTACAAAAAAGGGTGACTATAGTTTTACGTAATTTAGGCAACAGTGGATTAAATTAAAGGTCAGCTATTTTATAACAGTTGGCAATTCGAAATTCTACATATAAGTTTAGCGACAGTAAAGGCAACTTTAAAATATAGATAAGACCTAGTTAAATAAATAATAGCCATGGTGATGTCTACGCTCTCGCTGAATCTGCGATATGCTATCCTTTTCTTGTGGTTCGTTGGCTGCAAAATAACGTAGGCTCTATTCATATTTAATTTTATTTGATCTTTGTGAATAACAAAAGTTGTGGTTGTTGCTGGGTAAGCGCAAAATATCTAAATAAGGAAAATTGACCTACGCTACTGGAAGCACGCTGAGACCCGAATTGAAGTTTGTTCATATTTGCGGAAACCAATTTTTTCATTCCAGCTCTTGCACTTACAAGCTGCATAGAAAACCATGTTGCACCACTATGTTTGTTTGGGAACAACCGTTTAATACTGCAAAATATGGGTAATATTTACTGTGTTTAACAAGTCTTGTCAGGCTCCGTTGAAATGGTGGCCGCTCGTTTACGGTAACACTTTCGGAATATGTACCAAATGCTTAGTTACTTGTACCAACTTTCCTTATCTAAGGAGTTATGATTGAAATAAAATGTGCGAGGTGCGGTTTGGTCTGTTTAAGTGAAACCAATAGTATCTTTGGAAAATGTTCAGCTACTATAATATTCAATAGTAGAAAAAATTAAATTATAATAGAAGAAATAATCAGATTTAAATGATATTTGTGATTGCAAAAGAATGATTTTTAAATTAAAACTGCTTCATATCCACTACTATTGCTTATATGTAGTTAAACTTGGCAATATAGGTATTTTTTTCATTCGCATTCCTTTGGTTGTTACAGATTCATTTGCCACTCTGTAAATAAGTCTGAGCGGCGCGTTTCGTGAATGCTTGCCTCATTTGTTATAAATAATCCTTTATATTGTTTCAGATTGAACCTTCATAACCTTAGGATTTGTTATTCGATTTCAATTTTTTAAATGCGAGCGTTTAGAACATGAAGGTGGCTTTCAAATGAAGTGTAATATAATATCCTTTGGTGTTTAAAACTGAAAAATTCTTTAAAAAGCATATATCTTGTAAAACCATATCAATTTTCAATAAGCTTGCCCAAATTTTACTCGAACGTTCATCCAAACATTAGGATGGAAAGGGGGGAGGTTCTAGTTGCGCAGTGTGTAATATGCAACCTTTCGAAAGCATCCTAATTCGGTATTGTAAAGTTTCAAAATATAAACGTCATAAATATGAAAGTACAGAACATTAATTTTGTTTATAAATTATTCAGAACTGTAATTACTTCAAATCTAAGATAGCATTCAAATATAAAATCTGAACGATGTTTTGTAGTGTCGTCATATACTATCTAGATGGTATATTATATCTATTCTGAAGACAAAAATATAATCATGCTGTTTATTGCTGAAGTTCATTTACTAATGTTGGTTAGTTAGTTAGTTGGCTAGTTAGCAACTGTTTATACACAGTTCTTTTTCAGGCATATGTACAATAGGAAAACTGCTGCTGCATCGTTTTAAAAACCTTTTATGTCATGCAATTTATCATCCACCATTAATTTCATAAATTTAATAATGCCTATTAATACAAGCCGGCGTTGTTATAATAGCTAGTCAGTCTAGCCCGTAATAAAAGTAATTATTGGCAATACAACTACTGTTAAACGCCATGAGCGTGACTGCGCGCATTTCTGCCGGTTACAACTCATCTTAATCGAATCCTGCCAGCGATACCCGCGATTTTATCGATATAGATTAATTGGCTGCCGACTACGCAACGCTATTGTGATTGGCTGATTGGATGGGGCATTATACTTTTATCACATGAACATGATCTTTCTTGGTCGTGATACGGGCAATTTTGGGTTTTGTTCTGCCGACTGTGGAACTATTCCGGTTGCTTCTCACAAGCAGGGGGTTGGAGAACTATAGCTCCGAGTCAGGATGATACAATAGTATTCTACGTGTGTTGCACTTACTAATTTTTTTGTATATAGAAAACTTAATGCAGTTCTTGACGCTGTACATGCCCTGTTGCAAAATTAAAAACTAAAAATAGAATAGATAGATAGTTTCATATTTTTAATCACCCACTGCTTTTTACAACCTAAAATATGGGAAACTACACTGTTTACCTGACTGCTACAAATCAGAATTGCGCATTTCGCGAAAAATGTATTTTCTTGGATTCTTATCTTTTCTTATTTCTTTTCATACTTTGTCAAATATATTGAACCTGAACCTAAAACTTTGTAGGCTCGTATGTTCTCAATTTTTTGACGTGCAACTTTAAGTTATATGTAAAATTGAAGCTCTTTTTAAACTTCTAAAAAATAGCATAGTGGGTGTCCAAAAATAATGATTTTTGTAAATGTCTTTTTACCTTACCCCGTATAATAAATATTGCTTCATAGCTGGATGGACGGCTTGTAATAATCATATGTAATATGATAGTGTTGAAGTGTTTAGGCGACCCCTTAGAAGACAGTGGTTGGACGTCAGCTCAAGCACACATATAGCTTCAGCTAGAGTAATTGCCAAGAGGTTAGTGTTAAAATCCAGCGTATGAATATGAATTGTTTAAAAACTGTGCTTTGTAGTTTTAAATACCTATACAAAATATGACTGTATTTATATCAAAGCATTTCATTATAAAATAGAAACGTACGTTTACTAATTTCTTTATATATAATGTACCTGCTTTATATGTGTTTTGTTGCAAGTAATTGCAAGTAAAAAATAAAACAGCAGAAGAAAGAGTGAACATAAATGTTAATTTTTACCCAACTTAATTTAGAATAAAATTAAGTAAAAGTTTGACTGAAAAGCATACTTCATCTGTCATAATAAACTAGCCACTATAACTTAAATAACAAAAACATTTCAAAAGATAATACCTTATTATGCTACTAAATAGTGTATGTTAGTTTAACAGAAGAATGTGTTAATAATAGCATAACTAATAAGTCACATTATAATTCAATGATGTGTAGTATTAAATCACTAGTAGCAGTTAATTAAATATAATGGTTAAGTTATTATAATAAAAGAAATCGTATATAAAAACAACATAAACAAGTTATACATTAACTAAAGTAATATGTACATCTAATACAAAAAGACGGAAGTGGCATTTATTTTCAATTATTTATGCTGCATAAAGCGTTTGAGTTGAAATGGACCAGCCTGGGACAAGCAAAAGGTTTCAATAGTGTAAGCGCAAGACAATTAATGTGTCGATTTGTCTACTGTCAGTATAACTATGATTTTCTCAGTAATCAATTCATGGTCATTATGACGAGATTTTCCATTTTTGTATAGATTCTGTCATAATTACACTTGAATTTTTATTTAAGATTTTATAGTGATCGAAATGCCGGATTGATTTTTTGTTAGTGTTACTGCTGGTACACCGATGTACACTGGATTTAAATCAGGGAGTTAAATATCCATTGTTAAACTGCCCGTCATGCGAGATTTCACTGTATTTCCGAAACTTGTGGAAGTACCAATCCCGATGAAATGAATTCTAATAGAACTTTTAGGACGATTTTTCCTTGTCTATGTTTGTATTCATGAGCTTTAGTCTGAAATCTAACAACATTCTAGTGTGCCTGCCTTTGTCTTAAACGCTGGCGTATGGTTGTAATATAGCGTCTGGACAAGTCGTAATTAAATCGGCGTGAAATGCTCATAATTAATCCACGGGTATTACTGAAACTTTTACAACGAGGTTGCGTGTCTGCCTTTTTATAACGTACCGCATAGGTTCACGCAACCATTAAAAATACAATATTTAATTAAATTAGAAAATCACAACAGACCCATAATTATTACCATCTCAAAAGAACCGGCGTAAATTCAAACAATATGTTAGTTTGTTGTAATAGTCTCCGTGGGGATTTGAACAGCGGGGCGGCATTGAGCTAATTTCGTACACAGCAGGCGCCCTCTGCTCAAACCCGCCCCTGTTTAAACGCCACATGATCGTGCCCAGTCTCACATWTGTCAAATTTACACCACGAAATATCTTTCCCCATGCTGGCCTTCTTAGACATCCCAAATCGCAAGGTTGAAGTGGCTTTACAACACTTAAAGGTATTGTGTGGATAGGTACTTATAGTTAATAAGATAAATGAACGAATGAATCACATGCATAAGCAATTTGTTATTACGTATATAAGGGGGTTTCAAAAGAAATCCTGTCAATGTTCAAACATGATAGCGCAACATGAAATAAGCATTATTTTTCTTCTGGTTATTGGTTTCGACCCTTTCCTTATAGGTACATAATATATTTGAAAATTATCGAGACTCTTGGACAGGAACAATTAAAATTTCAGTAAATTCTTGTCGACAGTTTCGCTGGCTTATCGATTGACAACTTCATCAGGACTACGAATAACTCCACTAAAAATGCCGAACAAACGATTCGCTAGGGTTCCTGTTTTTGCCGCCGAATTCAAGCTTTTAGGGATTGCCGATAGGTGGCGCCTCATGTCAAGTGTATAATTTTTTAATAAGTTATGTGACCCTTTTACTAGGTAAACGTTAGGTTTTATTTTCATTGCAAGTTATAAAACCACAAATACCAACCATTCAGTTTATCGTCATGGGTATAAAATTACCCTACAATAACAATGTTTATCGTAATGCAACAATTAAAAAGCTGTGTATTACCGCACATTTATTTGTTTGTCTGCTCTAAGCAACCTTAAAATTCCCCATATCGAATGCTAGATAATGAATTTAGCAAAACTCAAACTATGATAAGCTCAAAAACAGTACCATATTTAAAAAATGGAGCATCTATCCTTATTCCGTGTTGTAACTGAAAGCAATTAACTCCCTGAATAGTTCTTGCGTTATATACTCATAGTATGTGTTACCGGCCATGCATGGCAACCATTTCCAAGTCTGTATCTATATCTAACGCTTTGATAATAGTGGCAGTAGGTTTAACCGGTTCTTGTAATTAAACCTAAAACTGTTATTATAATGAATATTTATTAGTGACAAAATGATTTATTCGATTACCTCCGTTTTTTCAAAATAGCTATTTTTAAAGCACCCTAGGTAGGCTTGCGAGTGGTACCCACTGTTATTTATAGAGCTGGACAACTAGTTAAATAGGAGAGTAACATAAAAAAAATATATTGTCGCATAGAATTTTTCTTATTATATCAAGGTGCATACGTATTTTTGTAAGTGATATTGGTTATTAGCTAAAAGAAATCTATCTGGCGTCAGGTCAGGTCAGGTCTGGTCAGGTCAGCAGGCATCTGGAACCTATTTTCTGATACCATCTACTCATGCACATACAGGGTGCGCCAACTCGAGCTTCGGTATGGAAATATTGAATAACTTTGTTATCCATTGTCGGTATGACTTGAGAAAAAATAATTTGGAAACGTCATTTCAGTACAATTTTAACCATGAATAACTTTACACCTAAAGAACGCGCGGAAATTGTGACCATGTATTTGGAAAATGGTCGTTCAATTGTGTTTGCTCAACGTGCATACCGTCGAAAATACCGCGGTTGTAAAGTACCTTCTGATAACACCATACGCAATGAGACTAAAAATTTCGAAGAATCGGGGTCTGTGGCAAATCATCAATGCGTTTCAGTTCGTAAAAGACGCTCCAATGAAGTTGCTGAAACTGTCAAGCAGAGTGTTTTGTGAAGCCCAAATCTGTCGTATCGTCACCGTGCCCAGCAGCTAAACATCAAAGGAACCACTCTTAGGAGGATTTTAAAGGAATATATTCACATGTTTCCTTACAAAGTTCAAATAACTCAACGATTATTGCCTACAGACGAGCCCCGGCGCTTGGAATACGGAAAAAGCGTGGTTCGAATGGCCCAGGTTGATTCCGAGTTTTGGAATCAAATTTTGTTCACGGACGAGGCCCAGTTTCATCTCTCTGGCGGAGTGAACAAACAAAATTGTCGATTCTGGAGCACAGACAATCCTCACATTATCCACGAGAAGCCATTGCATGACCAGAAAGTCACTGTTTGGGCCGGCGTTAGCGCCAAAACCATTATCGGACCATTTTTCTTTCGTAAAGGCGAAACCGTCGATGGCCACCGTTATTGAACTTCTGGTTTCAACAAGACGCCGCCCCATGCCACACGGCGATCAAAACGATGAACGTTTTGAAGCGAAAGTTCCCCGGCCGTTTGATGTCGAAAGGTGGCGATATTGAGTGCCCTCCAAGATCGCCGGATTTGACGCCGCCGGATTTTGTTTTGTGGGGTTATCTAAAAAGTAAAGTATACGCCAACAAGTCCACGACATTGGAAGCTCTCAAGACCAACATTCGAGGTGAAATAGAGGCAATATCGCCCGAAATGCTGGCCAAAGTATTGGAAAATTCGAAAAAAAGAGCAGAATATTGTGTGACTCGTAAAGGTGGTTATTTGTTGGATGTTGTGTTCTAAGTAAGTTGAAACAAATTCTAAAGGACTAAATCAAATAAAAAAACACTAACAAACATTCACTTTCACTACTTGCTGAAGTTATTCAATATTTTCATACCGAAGCTCGAGACAGCGCACACGTTATAGACCCTTTGCTGTTGTCTAAAATGTGTATAGAGTTAAAAGGAAACACTGCCAATGCATTTTTCACAATTATAAAGAAATGCTTTAGAACTGATAACGTGTTTACTAGTTGGCATTAAAGTAAAGTTAAAATAAGCTTAAAAAGCAATTTCATTTCGTATCTCAAAAATAATATTCACAGATGAATTGTTAATGGGATTACTGCATCGCACGGAAAAGTTCACTCTTAATAACTTTTATCAAATTGAAGCTATAGGTACGTATAAGCTTATTAAAATGGTTTCAAATTCCTTCCTTTTCGGTCATATGTGTCTACTGCAAGCGATAAAAACGAATTATCTTTTTTTCTAAGCTTGTGGTCCGGGAATTTAAATTTCAAATACAAACAAACTGAAGAACTTTTAAGAAAATCAATCAAGCGTCTCACGCGATAGTTAGGAACAAACTATAACAAAACGGGCCCATAATGAGATATGGAACAGCTTATTTTCGGTAGATTGTTGAATTTCACGCCCGTATTCTTCGTTTACAAAACTAACAAAGACCAGCGCACGCTGGCAAATTGGATAAAAAAGGTTCAACAATAGGCACCTGTGCTAACGATATCGTTGCGTTGTAATTGCTTCGTTTTTCTTGTGCCGCCAGATACTCACGTATAGTTAMTAAGAACCCTACGTTCCAGAAAAAGTTTTTGTCGTCACACGTGGCCCTAACTCACTCACGCGGTAACCTTCTAAGCGATGGCTACAATGAAAGCGTTTAAATTAAGAACTCACGCTACTCATTTCATGTCCTTGGGAAATAAAGTGCGATAAAGGAATTACTCCGTGTTGTCTACACTAGACCTAAACTGCACTGATGAGCTGTAATGACAGCGAAATAGTACTATCTGCAGTTGGTTGAGGTGTAGACAGCACAGCATAGTACATGCATTTTACTCCTGAAGTGTTTCATAATACACTGTCTGCAGCTTTACTTCCAATTTGTCAATAGCCGCTCCTTAGGGATGCTGCATCTTACTACGCAGCCTTCACAAACCACAATTACTCTTGTGAAAGAGAGACATGTAATTTATTTAATTAAGCCTAATCACTCGGGTCCGTGACTGAGGCACTTCGCTTGCCCAAAAAGTCGGGCGGAATTGTTCATTTCCTCCAACACTGTCATTTTGTGGAGTAACAGGTGGCGGTATTGGTACTAAAACCTTCTCTAATGCTACCTGTCACAGCAAAACGATTGTTTCTTTCCACCAGAGCTGGCTAATAAAAAAGCCTGAGCGATTATTTCTTTGAAGCCCAGAGCGTGTAGACGCGGACAGTGGCACAACACGTTCAGTGGAGAAATATCAAAACTAGAATCCAGTGTTTACTTAAGTGTCTGAAGGTGGACTGCATTTGGTAATATTATTAATTATATTATAACACGTACAATTTTTACATATTAATAATTTGTATTTCTTAGCTCCTTAGTTATCATGTTGGAAAAGAAACAGGCAGTAACGATTATGAGGTTAGCTATGTACATACTTAGATATTTCGTTAATAGTGTAACAGCTTCTCATAGGAACGCAGGAACGCAGGGTGCAGGTTTGACAAGAAGCACTAATGGTTTCAGGTGGCCTATCATGTGGTGGCATATCATCATCGTCATTTCTATCGTTATTCTAACTTACAATCAGTATTAAATTCTGTAACAGTACGTATAGTTGTGAAACTACCCATATCTGTCAAGCAGACAGTGTGATATATTTTTTTCGCAGGTTGGTCAAACGCAGTACTAAGTTAAGCCAAATGATAAATAATGGAAAAATTGAAAACTGATTCATTTCTCTAAGAGGAATTCTTCAAGAAAGTATTCTTGAAGTTAAATCTACTGTTCAATTAATGGTAAAGTGTTTTTAGCTAACAAATAGCCATCCACAGTACCAGTAAGATAACTTATAAAAAAAGGAACTTATACAAATATTATTACTTGTAAGAAATGTAGAAACCAGCAAACTTGACGTCAAATCAATAACCAACCTACATGCCACAACACAAACGTAATATTAATTTAGATCAAATAAATAATTTAGAACTGGACAATTCTAAATGATTTTTATAATTTTAAGCTCCCTTTTTTTCTTTATAATTTATCTTGCTGGTACTGACGATAGCTATTTGTTAGCCTAAAGCGCTTTCCCGTTAGGTAATTGAACCAAGTGGATATAATTTCAAAGATATTTTGTCAAAGAAGACTTAATTATGATAAATACTGATTACAGTCATCAGTATTTATATGATTTATTTACTAAATTGAAAACAGGCAAAAGTCTGTAGCCTGTGCTTAAATCTGTGCCTGACAGTATGTTCGGAGGAATCTGCACGTTCTGAAGGACTGGATGAAGAATGGATGATATAATAGATTTAATATATAAATATATTAATATATTCGTCCCCTTGAAAGAAGAAGTAGTCCACAGAGATCTACAGCTACAGACAGTCGTGAGAGCATACTAATTTTGGATTTTCGTCACAAATCTTGTCTTTATCTCTTTATTATTTGTATATTATTTTTTATATAAAATATTTCAATAAGAAGTTTCTAATGTACAAAACTTTATTATGAAGTATAAATCTATTGTTAGGAATGTCTTTACAATCATATGGTCGAATTTTACTTAAATTGGTATCTAACCTCTGATAAGATGTAATTGATGACATAATGCAAGAATCCGAAGGTAAGCGACATCCAAAAAAGGCTAATATTCTCTCTGGTAGGTTTAACTTATACGTAAGCACGAAACATTAAGGAGATCCAAAATTAGATGTACCTTCAACACCTGCTTTAGGAAGTAAAATAGGTTGCTAGCCGTTTGCTAGAGAAAATTGAATTGGAATATACCTATGAATATATTCTTTCTAGGATTATCTAGTGCAGCTACAACTAAAAATTAATAGCAAAAACAAAATTTAGGACTGAGAAAATGAGTTTTAGAATATTAAGAATTCACACACGAAAGAAACATTTAGGTGTATGTTATGTGTTAAATTACATTAATAGTAAGTTTCCTATAGGTCGTCACTTTGAGATCATACAAAACTGACACAGTCAGATGTTATAATCCCAGCACCCTCAAAGTAAGCATTCCATTTTCTATAGTTTAATAGACAGACTTGTAAATATACCTCTTAAAGATGAAAAGTTAAAAAAAAACCCATTAAACAAATAGCCTTTAACAACGGATACCACACAAAAATTGTGGCTAACAAACA
The DNA here is from genome assembly GCA_025024175.1 of Rhyzopertha dominica. Lineage (NCBI taxonomy): Eukaryota > Metazoa > Arthropoda > Insecta > Coleoptera > Bostrichidae > Rhyzopertha > Rhyzopertha dominica. The sequence continues at coordinate 12,471,897 of QCXZ01000001.1, forward strand.
ATATAAAGCAGGAACACAAAAATGCCGTATACAGTGCTAATACAGGTAAATGATAAAGAACATATTTTCACCGCAGGCTCAACATCTATCACAGCCTTACATTGTGAAATAAAAGGTAAAAAGAAAACATTTAGAAATTTAAAAGAGCACATCAGAAAAAATTTGGAAAACGCGTCCGTCCAATACGTCTTTGATATTACCGAAACTATAAAGATGACTATGCCAGGCCAGATATTTTTACAACCCCTGGGCAAAACTGTGCACATCGAAGTTCAGTGGTTTTGATGCTCTTTGAAAATAACTGTTTATGAGCGAAACGATCGTCAGAGCTATATGACAAATCTCGGGAAACAAAGCACATTCAAAACAGTCAGCTTGTTTCCAAGCTATCTAATTAATGAAAGACTCTGCTTTGATGTYAAAATGTATCATTTAAATGAGATGTAAAGGCATTATGCACTCCTCTATTAACAGTATTTAAGTGTACCTTTGCAGCACTATCTTTTTTCACCTTTTTACTTTTTAAAGCAGCAACTTCTAGGACTTCTTGGGACTTACCACCACAACTACTGTACTCAATGGCCTTTATCAGTATGCACTATACAGTTTTAGTAAATATATGGAGAAACAGAGATGTTGAAAAAAACCAACTCTTTTATTGAACATTTATAAACGTACATGACTTCCTGGATGTGTTTTAACTATTATTGTTTTGTTTTAATTATCATTGTTTTCTGCTAGGGTGGACTGATTTTATTTCCGTGTCTCCAGGCAGACTACTGTGAAACAATAACTTAATTCTGCTTGCAATGGCGAACCTGTACTTAGGTTTGAATGTAGGCGATTATGTACTTTAAAAGCTACAATTTATCAAATTGGACGCAAACTTCTACGTACCAGGCATGCACACCTTGAAGCCGATAGCTGTAACGACGGCTAATCAATTAATTAGCCATATTTACTTGGTAATAAATCTATGTTTCACCGTTATTATTATGTTAATTGCCAATAAATTTTCATGTTGTCGTTTTTATGCAACTCCAAGAGTAAAATAATAATTAAGCTTATCTACGCAATGAAAAGTAATTGCTTATTTATGCTGTGTTTAAAATCCTCACAAACGCTATTATACTCGTACACTATTATTTGCAGATACCGATGAAAAACTGAAAGTAGTGCCACATTATAGTTTGCTATGCAATTGTTTGAAAACAATGCAGTAATTTGATGCACGCAGTGCAGTATGATGTATATTTTATATAGGAGCCCTTTTCTACGATAATTTGTAGGATGTTACTATGTTAGTACTAGGTACTATATTTATATACTCAATAAAATGACTTTCATTAAGATGCCGCAGTAAGAAAAACTGTTAAACACATCTCATATTGTAAGGATTGCAAAGCAATATTAATACTTTTCATGGCTCTCACTAGAAAACACCCCATACTAAAGAAGAGATACGAATATTGACATCGAAGTAACAAATTTCTTCAGTATTCAACACTCTTTTGTTAAATTAGGATTTTTAGAATTATGTCATCCAATATGTCTTCCGAGGGGCACCCAGTGCGCGCATAGGAAACCATGGAGCCCCAAAATGACCAAGTCGTGCAAAATGAACGACTTTCATAGTAGTGGTATTCAAATGAACTAAATTTGGTACTTTCAAGACTTAAAAAGTACCCTGGTACAATTCGAACAAATTTGGTACTTTTCTTTGCTCTTCTCAACATTTGTTTTAATAATTTTTAATATTTATAAAGTCTGATTTATTTATGTATTCAGAATACAATTGTATATTGAGTCAATATTTATACAAAGATAGTATTATTGCAATTTGTGTGTTAGTGAAATTTGGTAGTCTCAGTTTAAAGTTGGTACTCAGAATTTAACTAAACTGGTACGTCTGTCTAAAGCATTAGGATATTAAGAACATCACATTTTCACATTGCATTTGTAACGAATATTACAGCTGTACTCGCAAGTATAGTAAACAAAAAAGACTGCTGGTGACATGTCGGGACACACATTGAGTTGTCTACGCAGGGCTAACAGCTCGGTAACTCGTTCTCGGTAATGATTCATGAACGATTTGAATGATCAGAATCTAGGGATCGATTCAACGATTTGAATCGAATCGAATGTCCCAGCTTTAGTGACTGACGTTAGCATTAAGTAATAGTGTCCCTATATCAGCGCGTTAGAAGGGCGATACATCAACACGACGTCACATAAGCATCTTCGTTTACACGACACAAGTTCCTGCTAAGCGCTATCGCCAACATGACAAGTTACGTTTTTGCGGTTGGTTGCAGTGTTTTGTACTTTAGAACTACCAGAAACGCAACTACAGTCCGTCTTGTGTGTTTTGTTTTTGTTTAACATAATATAGGTTATATAATCGTAATCGTATTAAAGCATCATTTATTTATTTATGACAAGAAAGAGTGAATATATCTTATCCTAACTCTAGATATCATCATGTTCGAATTTATAAAAAAAAAATCGAGAAAAATCTATCAAGAACAGAGTAAAGCATATTCTTTGTTTTACACCTGAACTTCGCTCAGAGATTTCTTTTTGTTTCTCCAGTTGCAATTAATTTTTTTGTATCTACTACAAAATATGTTCTAGTTTATACTTATTCTGTATATGCAATGGGGAAAAAATAATAAGACTTTATTATTATAATTGATATTATTTAACATAGTGGTAAATTTTTATTGAAAGGAGACTAGAAAACTAAACAAAGCAATTTAATTTACTTTAAAGACTAAAATCAGAAACAGCTACTGTGCAAAGAGAAGGGTTTTTAGCAGCAACCATCAGTATTAATATACAGGGTGTGGCAAGACAAGCTCCCTATATTCAGTGAGTCCTTGTGAAGGGCTGAGACGTCACAGAAGGTCGGGGTTAAATTCGAACGTGCCATAATGTATAAGTGAACTACAATATAAGCAGTTCTGAAAACATCGACACAAAATTCGCAGCTTATTGTGTATCGTGTGATTTTTATGAAACGTCGAGTTGATATAACGGCACTGAGCAGTTAGAAGCTGCATTGTGACCGTTCAAAGGCATCCATCAAATGCTAATCGACAGCCACTTTGAAAGTCATGTGTTCTAAAAAGCCTAATTAGTACTACAACCTACAATAATTTAATAAAATTGAATTTGGAAATGAACGTGCAAAATTTAATAAATAAAGTGATAACGCTTGGTATACTGGCAGCAAAGAAGTAGGGTAAAGCTTCTTTTTAATTAAATTATGCAACAATAGGAATATGTACACACAAATACTGCTTTGTATAAAAATATAAGGATATAAATAGGTATTTAAATAATGAAACGTTTAAGAGCCGCGAATACGCGATTTTAGTTAAAGCTAAAGCGTCTTTTGATTAGGTACATAAAACAGATTTTTTTAAAGTTCTGGCAAGACATGCGAATAAGGCAACAGGTGCATGACTAAAACCGGAGCTAGACTATCGTCGTATCTTTAGTAGGACCTCTCTTTCCGGCAGCTTTTTCATGAACGTCCAGGCTTCTATGCGAGACCAAAAAAATTGTTATTTTATTTGATTCACTGAAAAATAACAAAGATTTCAAAAAGGTCCAACCACAAAAGCTCTATGAGCCAAAAATTGCTATTTCTACAGCTCTGTACATGGATTATAATTATAAACACTTTAATAATAATACTTAAAAAATATGTACTTTTGATAATTAGTCGTTTAGGAAGAAAACGTAATTAATTTTGAGGTCAATATGTACTTTATGTCCTTACGTTTAGGGAAGCCGCAGAGAACAAACAGCAGTGGAACAAAGATAATCGTTATTTACATCGCGCATCAAAAACTGTAATTCTATTGGTCGGCTTTATTGAAACACAATTAGCAGAGCCATTTTACAGAACGCACCATAAATATTGTAGATATTCTCGTTTTCCGATCGGCAAAAGGGATAGAGAAAGACGCAGTATCAATAATGACTTCTAAAGAATCGTGCTGGTCCCATTAGAGTTGATGAGAGTTCTGTAGTCGGTTAATGACGGACCTCGCCGGTCCCGTCCTCGCTTTTTGTGCCTTACCCAGCAATCATGAAGCTGTATCACTTCAAAAATTCAATAAAATTACGCTTTCTTATTTATTATCGCCAGKTATAATGCGTGCCTTATTTGAAGCTCTGATTGTTCGGCCATTCGGTGTCTGCCGAGTGCTGYTTGTATTCAGTCTTTTGTTTTTTCTTGGTGCGACCTAACGAGCTGTGAATCGTGTGTTGGCGAGTGAGGTATTAAGTTATGTGTGTGCTGTTTTCGGCAGCGAAAAACGTGTCTCACATAAACAAAAGCATGTAAAAGCTGTGATTTTATTCTACTGCTTGTACCTATAGTAATAATAACAAAATCGTATGTCCTTCTTGAAAAATTGCCGAAAGTAATGGATTGCTATAGTGACATGTAATGAAGTTCAAAAATATTTATGTTAGTTCATGTCAAGCTGTGTATTTTTAAGTTAGCTATTATTATTTGATGTCGTTTGTGATACAAGCAGTTTCAACAAAATCAAATAAAAAAGAACAAAAGAAGAGCGAAAGTATATACCCGAAGAAAGTAAATTGATACATAAAAAAATGTAAATTTCTTTGTGATGACGTGAATTACAGAAATTGTTGTGTAACCATTGTATCGAATATTTGCACCCCTCCTCTCTACGAGACTAATAGCTGATTTAGTTTTGGCGTTTGGAAGGGTTAAGCGTTTCATGGGTCCATCTTAATGTGGTTGTAGTTGTAAAAAATAGTTCGCAATGTATAAAAATCAAATAATTATGTAATTATAGAATAAAATAAATGTCCGGAATTAACAAGAACATATAGAATATTGCCTTGTGTATTATCTGTATGCACAACAGCGTAAAAATCTTTTAAACGACGTGAAAACATGTTTAAATGAATCCATATTTCTATTTCTGATCGTTTCTGAATAGACATTTTCCATGCTAAATTGATTTAGGATTTTCAACAACTCTTACAACAAAATTGACAATTAAATCAGTGGTAAGCACTATTGCAAGATATGGATTCCAAAAGTAGTAGATATTGGATACTGTATTTGATAATGCAAACTATTTCCTTTTTACCAAAATGTAGAATTAAACATTTCATCAGTTAAAGTTTGAGATAAACTAAATATGACGAAGATTAATAATCTATTAATAATTTTAAATAAAAATAACTGTTTTTTACTGGACTTTTCCAATAGGCGCACCAAACGCTTATTGGATGTCGGTTTCTATACTTAGTGACCGTAACAACCTACGCATACAACAGTTCGTATAGGCACCGGTAGATGACGTTACCGATTCTCACAAAATTACTGGGAAATCGAAAATGTAGGTTTCTCTACTCACAGACCGCACCAACCTACGCCGTAGTTCGAAGAGCCACTACTAGATGACGGATAAGCGATTTTTTACAAAATGATCCCCAAAGTGCGGTGTAAGACGGGTCCACGTCAAAGAAACTTAATTTTAAATATAGATTTAAGCCTTATAATCTCCTTTACTATAGTCTTCAGCTAATGAAATAGCGGTAGAATCTGGTACCTACGTCCAAAAGTACTGAGGTAAAAATATTGAAAGCACATACTTTTGGTCTATGTACTAGCTTTCGATTATTCAAACGTTATATGGTGGGAATGAATACCGGTGTCTTGAATTTTATAGATGGTTTAGCAATTTGGATGCGGATGACAGTGTTTAAAAGTAATGTAGTTGAACTAAACCAAATTTACTATTTGCGGTACAAGAGACATAATGAACATGTTTGGGCACAAGAAAACCATCACGATCTAGATCAATAAAGACGTCAAGTCAAATCGAATTTTGGTTTAACGTTCCTATATGGTACCTAATACTGGATAGCCATTGTGTGCCCATACAGATTTCTTTTTAATCCTGTGGGCGCTGAATGCTGCTGTTTTATTGTTTAGCGAAATATATTTGATCATTATATACTCGTACATCAAAGGCAGCAAAGAATTCAACAACACCATGAGCTTCCTTTAAAAAACCAAAACGTGCGTTGATTTAGCCTCGCAAAAGGCAAACCTTTTCCTGCTTAACCCACTTCTATTTCTGCTAGTTTCATAGCTTCGCATTCTAGTCATAGAGGAATTACCGACCGCCCAATGTAATATAAAGAACCACTACGTATTAAAAGGTTTACATCTTTAATTAGCCTCAACGTTGTTTTAGTACGCATGTTGTTACTTGAGTTAAGCTTTTAACGTCAGTATACATGGGAAATCTCATGTCATGTATATTTTCCATGATAAATCTATCATGGAAAATATACATGACTTAAAAAATGAACTACCCATTACAATTACGTTACAAAAGTTGTGTGGTTTGATGTTTATAAATAACGCCCCAAGTAAACCCACTGCTTCTTCTGGTAAAAGATTACAAAACTTCAGAGTCGTTAGAGTTCAGGCGCGTTTTTTTACACAGAGCACAACAGCTTGCATAATTTATTCTTCCAAAACGTCTTCATCCATACCCCTATAAAGTTAAGTAGGTTGATGATGTTCAGTGTTGCCAGATTTCTAGTACTGAACCAAGCTTGCATTTTTTTTAATGGAACCACCTACGTTTTATGCCGGATTTTGAGTAAAAAATTATTGAGATACATGTCCCCTAAAATTAACGTTTCGGTTTCGGAGACAAGCACGGGTGGTCCAGTTATCGTGCTCACCCAATTGACGGCTTTATTTCAAATCTTAGAGAATAATGTTTCAAATAAAAGTGGTAGCAGCCAAGGAGTACTCGATAACGCATAGTATAGCACATTTACACTGCGTTGCCAGATTTCGACTCCTGAACCAAACTTGATTTTTTTTTAAATAGAACCACCTATTTTTTATGCCGGATTCTGATTATACATCAAATTCTAGCAAAAAAATAGTAAGATAGTGTGCCCTAAAATTAACGGCTTACGAGATACGTATGGGTAGTCCAGGGTTTTCTTGCACATCTAAAAGGACATTCAAGCTACTATCCTCACTCGTAGCAACCATTGGACGTCCTGGTTATTGACAATTTTTAACACCGCCGGTTTCGTCAAAATGTTGCAGTGTTTTAATAACTGTTGATCTGGCAATTGGTTCACGATCTTTATAAATTGCATTGTAGAGTGTAACTACTTCCGAAAAACTTCACCTTCTATCTCCATAACCAATCATCATCAAATTTTCGATGCGATCATGTTCAGTTGACTGGGGCATTGCGATTGCAGATAACAAAGTGAATGAAAATTATCGCCAGTCAGGAGGAAAATGGAGACACCTGGAGTTTTTGTTCTTACTTAGCGATAACGTATATGGTATTTATCTCGAAGGTTTTTGCAAGACCCAAGTCTGTTATCACACTTTTCTCAACTCATAAGGAATAAATTGTACAAGTGTGATAAATTTTTGCAATCGGGAAAAATATTCTTTTCAATGATGTGCCTTTTGACTCCCTTCCCATTTAAAAATATATAACTTGTGCTCATATGTCGGAAATGAGAGCTCACACGGAGTTGAAAAATGCATTTTAATTACCTATAGGCCCATGCACAATTTCAGAAAAACAGAACCTGAAATATCCTGCTGATTCCATACTTTGTAGCGACCAGTATATAGCGTATACGCTAACCTACCCACCGCACTGAATCAGCTCAAAGCAATATTAAAAGACGACAACGCATGAAAATGTAATGAAAAATCTGTCAAAGAAAGCCGCATTTGATTGTATACAGAAATACTTATTCCCCAAGCATGAATAAAATGTAACTTTGGTTTACCAATTACCAGTCTTGAAAAATGTTAAACCGAAGCCATAAACCCTTTAGCCTAAGAGACAAAATAATGTCCTTTCGCTTTAGGATACAATATCTGCAGTTTTGCCAATTAATATATCGATCAAAATAACTAGTCAGAACCACTTAAGTACCTACCTAACGATACATTTTCAACACACTCGAGGAGTAAATAATGTGTTTGACTTCTTTTGTACAATGCTTACCTGTATTCTAGCTTCCGTTAGACCTATTTTCATGGCTAGCTCCTCCCTGCAAAAAATACCAAAATTAATTACCTTGCCAACGGCGTTCCTTCTAATTTCTTAAAGTACGGGCTACCACAACACAGAAATAGTTGAAATGACCTGGTTTCCTACCAACAAATTGCAAACAAGCAAGCTGGTATCTTTGTCTGTCTCGTCGCCCAATTACTTTATCTAAGTTTGCGGCAGGCTAACACGATATAGCAATTTAAGGAAGGCAAAGCTGGGTCAAACGGGTTAGATTTGAATTTTAGGACAGGTGCGGAAGATCAGGAAAGATTTTAATAATAACGGTGGCTTCAAACAATGTAGAGAATGCACAGGGAAAATATTTAATTTGACACAGAGTGTAGTGTGTTTTAAATCATTTAAGTTCGTGTTCAGGATAAATTGTTCGGAAAATGTAGCACTATCTTTTACTATGAATTCATCATATTTTTATTTAAAAAAACCTATTTTTTTAGTAGAAAATACAAGGTTATTTCGAGGAATCAGTTGGATGTCAACCGTTATTACACAAATCCGCTTAAAGTCATAAAGTCTATCATACATAACCACTGTCTTTCGAAATATGTGATAACCAGCTGATCTGATGACGACATTCGTATGGTTCTTGACGATAATCACTATGTAATTTCAAGCATATCAGAACTACTCCGCGAATATCATGTAACTTATTAAACATATGTTAGATAKTTATATTAAAAAGAAGCTAAACATGATTACTGTACTGAAGACAACATCCATATGTGTTAAAGGTGAGAGACTGAGTTCATTACCGGTAGGTAACGTAATTGCCGGAAATCACCGGTTACTACCAATTATGCACGAACATGCCGCTATGGGTTAGGTCAAAATTATACGGCTAATTTTGCGTCGTTTTAGTGGAATATTGTAATGCTACTTGATATACCCATTTTTGTTCAACTTTTTATAGCTCTCGGTCAGTTCATGTAAATTAGAATACTTATATTGATATTGTGCTTCGGTCAGAACTAGTAAAAAAAGTTATCGTAAAAATGACATTTTTTATGATGCAATAAAGCTCTTCATAAATTTTGATCATTTGCACATTTATGCAAGTGTTCTAGAAAGTCTGATCATAGATGCTGATATAGTATAGCAGTATACTAAGTGTAGTAACTCTTTTCCAAGAGTTTGTGTTTTTTTGTTCACAAATTAAGGTGTATAGCTATACACTCACTAGCATAGATTCTTTAATAATTTCTTTACTGCCAGTTTAGAAAAAAACACTAAAACAAACCAGTTCGCTATATAAACCTAATTAAGAAAATGTTATTTTAACCTTATTCGAACGCCAAAATTTGATGTTAAGAAATGAGGAGGTAAAAATGAATTTCTGGGCTGATCGTCGTCTCTTAACCAACGGATCATGAAATTGGAGACCCAGACGAAAAACAATTACATGAATTTTAGGAAGAAGCAGTAAATCGTTACTTGAACACCAAATACAGAAAAAGTTCGGACGAACAAGGACAATAATGGGATATTAAACTAATAGAAACAACTTTAGAATCTGATGATGTATAAGTATGTGTAAGTACCCAAGTGTTACTGCAGATGAAACCTGTACAGTGTTAACTGGAAGCTTGCTAAAAAAGGTCGAAAATATTAAATGAGGACCTTCTTTATGTGTAGCAGGTGGTTCCGATAAAAATGTAGTTGTTCAACCAAAATTCTTGATTTATTGAGGTGTAGAAATTGTGCTCAGGTGCTTAAAAACCTTTCATGACAGCAATTTCCAGCATTATGATTCCAAAAGTAAAAGTTATACGGATTTACCATCTGCATCTAGGTCAATATTTGCTGCCTAGGGAACTAATTCTGTCGACAATGGTTAAGTCACGGCTTTCTTCTAAAAAGAAAACATTACGTTTTTATGGCTAAAAAGTCTTACAAAATTATGGTCAATTAGGGTGATATTGCCGCAGGAAGTATAGTACGATTAAGCACATTATGTGTGCACCGTGTATGTACCGAAGCTGGTTGAATTTAGAGGATAGACTACATGCCATGTCGCCTGCGTCAAAACAGTCTGCGGACAGCTGTTTCGGCTTATAAAGCCTTCTCAGCACAGCTATAGTCCCAACGCAGACAACGCGGTATAGATCATATATATATAATTCTAACAGAAAACTAGCTTCGATGTTAACTTAAACAAAACAGGCCTATGCAATCTTATCACAAAGTGCAAAAAGTCAATAAATGTTTACATTTTTAATAAATAGGAATCAATTGAAAATCTGCAAGTATGTTGCCAGTTTAAGTAAAAAACTAGGACATAATATTAAGTATCACTTATTATTATCAACTAACAAGGTTATCAAACTCCTGTTAAATCAAATCCACGTTTATGTTGCATATTACTTCCACATCCAACGGATGGAAAGTACTGTGTCGCGGAAACTTTTTTAAAAAATTATTATTTGCTCAATCGCTTTAAAATGACCGAAAACTAAAAAAAAACATAATTTGAGTAAAAAAAATTCTTGTCTGTGTCTGGTTTTGTGTGTGGACGCAATAACTTTCAAAAGACTTAATATATGAACTTGAAATTTGGCATACATATGAATCTCTACTACCCAATGCGACCTATTCTTTTTGGGGTAAGTAGGGTATCGGGAAGAGGGTGAAATTGTTGGGTAACTACCCTTTTTGAAAATTTTTATTTTTTTAATTTTTTTAATTGTAGTATGTGATTAGTAGTATAACTGCAAGTATTATTCGTCCATATAAATTTTTGGTGCAGCAAACTGTTTATAAAATATTAGCAAAAAAGCGTCACTTACAGAAAACGGTTTTGCCTAAATATCTTAAAACTCTTAATATATTCAAAAGATGAAAATACCATCAGATAGAAAATAAATTTCTCACAAAAGGTGTCTTAAAAAATTTATCCAAAATTTTGACACTTTTGAAATATTTCCGAAAAACGTATTTTGGAATACTAAGATACGATTTTAAAAAATGGTATTATATAGAAAATAAAATTTCTGATTGAAAAGCACTCTTGCAATTTTCTTGTTTAGTTAATATTTTTCGAGTTATTTGGAAAAAGCGATTTTAAAAATTTATGTATTTTTGCCAATATCACGAGAACCGTTTGTCTTAGAAAAAAATGTGTAGAAAGAAAAAATGCTTAAAACCTGATTACTTATATAGTATAGTGTTAAAAAATAAAAGTGTAAATGTCAATTTGACAATTGGATGTGGATTCAATTCGCACCGGTTTTTTTCTTTTCTTTACCTTGTGAAGACATCAGGATAATGCGTTCTGGAGAAGGCCTTTTCTAGTTCTTCCAGCTGGTAGCTGGTAAATGTGGTTCTGTACCTCCTCTGTTTTCTTTTAGGCGCGAATTCGTCGGGCTCGGGGTCACTACCGTCACTTTGATCCGGTCCAGCCGGCCGTGGCTCCCCATCCGCACTGGGTGTTACTACTTCCTCTGATACTCCCATCGTGTCACTATTTACCTCAACAGGAGCCGGTTCTGTAACAAATTATTTATTTTTAAAAACACATCTCTATGCAGGTCTTGTATATATGAAAATTTATTTGTTTTGTATGGATACTACTTGGCGCAATTTTATTCAAGATTTAGTGAATACGTTTAAATTAAGATTAAGTAAAGACAATAGAAGATGCTGAAGAAATGTAAAAAAATTGCAAAAGCACAAGGTGCTGAACGTGATGATTATGCAGGAAAGGCAATATTTTCGAAAACCCCGGCTGGTAACACCTGGTAAATTTCTTTCTTAAAAGATATATTTCAGTATTTAGTAATTTATTCTTTCAACGGTTATCGKAATCGTCTAATATATTTTATAGGTTTATAAAAAAAAACTAATGGTGTAGTCTTTGTGTAAAATGGAAAATGGAAGAATATCAAGACATTTATTTACAAAGACTACAAGAAGTACAAACCGCTTCTCATAAAAGGACAATAGAAAACAAACCTAGTGTTTTGTGCTCAATGCATCGAACATGGTTGTAAAACAGCATTTGTCTKACTTTATGGACTGACAAAGAAAAGGGTAGAGATATTCATCTGCTAAGCTGGTAGAAGTCCTTGTATTATGCGCGCCAAGAACGTAAGTGGCAATGTAATTAAAGGCGAGGTAATTGTCGATTTGCGGAACCACACTAATTATTATCCGATGAAGATATTACACTTCACCAGCAAATAGATTTGTTTTCTGAATTCTAAGCTCACAGTTAAGACAATCGTCAACTTTTATATATACAAACTCTTTTCGTCATATTACAAAGGCAACCGTCAACATAAATTTGATAGACCTGTAAAAGACAGCTACATTACCTGTGTAAGAAACTGTATACCACATAATACTTCCTCTAGGAAGCAGTTCCCATTAAGGGAGCTAGATGGCTTTGTTATCATGTCAGTTTATAGCTGACAGATGTCATTTTAATTTTCTCTTGTACTAATATCAAACCAAGCAATGAATGAATAATTTCGTATCCCATAATTTATAATGTGATTAAATTTGGTCGTAAGATCATGCACAGCGCCCAATTAAAATTAAACTACAACTTCAACTCTAGTTGTCGTTTCGACGATGTATTTTTTCTTCCTCAAGACTTTTATTAAAGTTAAATTTTAGGTTCGGTCTTGAAAAAGTCGAAATACAGCGCCGAAACATCGACTAGATTTTATTTTATTTTATTTTAACTGAATACTGTCCTACAACTACCCATGCTGTCTGCAGTCTGCACTATACCTAAACTACACTGACGAGCTATTACAACAGCACAACAGATTTGTCTCCAGGTGCTTGCGGTACTGACAACAAAGCATAAACGTGCATTCTAATGTCCAAATTAAAAGTCTTCGCCTAAATAATCTGCTACATGAGTGTTGCTGCCGCCGAACTTATGATATATAAACGCAGAAACAAGGAATTTAACACTTCCTTGGACATGTTAAGCGACTAAGTCAAGAAGACACCACAGTAGCGGCATTTTTGTACAGCTTATATGGCTAATGCTTTGATGCTTCATTACTATTTATTAATTAACAATTTGTTATTTTGGTATTTACAATTTTCACAACGGGCAAATGAAGTGGTATGTTTACCATGAAGGAGAAACTGTCAAAGCTGGAAACGATGTAAGTTAATTCGCACAAGATTATATCTATCACAATATTGACGAAATTAAAAGAACACCGAATTTGTTTTGTGACAATTACAGATCCGATTATTAATGAGTTTGGTAGAGATTAAAAGATTTGAGAAATTCAGGTGCATTATTTAGCGACTCCTTCATGTTGTGTGAGAGAGATTTCGCTCTGATTAAAAGATCTTGATCAGTACTTATTTAAGATTCCGAACAATTTTTTAGCAGGAACAAATTTCATAAACTCGCGTGTAAACTATACATTCTGATTAAGAAACACCACAAAGAACATTACCCACCCCACCAAAAAAGCTTACGTTGTGAAGCTACTGAGAAGTGTAAGAAAATGAATGACATCAAGAATACTATGAATGAGTAGATACAACATTCCCCTCGAATTCTCGGATTTTTGGCAAACAATTTCTACCTGGACAATAAAAGACCACCCCAAGGGTGAACATTTTCTGCGTAAAATGAAAAATAAAATGCTTTTCAAGTAATTTTTGATGTTTTGGAAGCAGTGTATTTACTTCGGAAATGTAACTTTTCTAATTTCAAAATTGATAACTTTTGCATAAGTAGCAACACCGTACGTATGCTATTTTTTTTTGCTTACGAACGGCTGCTGACTTCCTCATCAAAATTGTACTCCTAGTATTGATGCATGTCCCCCTTCTGCAGTTATGTCTATTTTTTTTGTTTTTATATTGATCAAGCGCATGTTCCTTGCTGCTTCTATCAGTCTCGTTTCTTGTTATAATTTTTGTCCTCCCAATGTAAGAGTTGATATGTTAATACTTTCAACTGTCCGTTTAATGAGTTATAAGATAATTATTTCGTATGTCACATCTAACGAAGCAATTACCCTACCCTTTTGTAATTTTGTAACAAAGCAGTTTTGCCTCCAACAAGCTTCTTAATTAATATTTGATATTCAAGAAGGTATACCAAAGTACTGAATATGCCCGTGCAGTGTAGTACTTCTATACCTGACCAGCATATGACGTAACTGCAGGAAACTGTTATTCGTGCTAAAGTAGACCTTGCTAGAATTAACCATCTACTAGATTCAATAACGCGTTCATCTTAATGGCGAGGTGGGATTTAACGGTAGACGCATTGAAAGGCGTTGAAAGCGTTGCTGGCATCCGCTTATGTTAATGTCACATGTCTGCCAAAACAATAGAAGATTAAGCAAATTACTTCCGAATTTTACGCCCCTCTAACAATCACACCGTGAAAATTATCATTTAGTTAATGATTTAATTGCAGCTAGTAAACAAACTGCCTGATTCTCGTCTGTCACGAATGTCATCCACCGTGAAATTAACTTTTAATTACTCTAAGAAATTAAATTTTTGTGTCGCGTTGACTTGGACAGTTTAAAGTGTAATTACGGTGTAACGCCTGAGGACGGAACTACCGTCATCTTTAAACGCACATGAATTATTTCCAGGTAAACGAATTTTCGGCGTTCGCGACCGGGCACCTATAACTGCGTAAAGTTTTCAAGTAGTAGGGTGCGGCAAGAATGTTTTACATCTTTATCAAACATCATAAGTGCGACTGGTTTTAATCCGCTACGTTTGACGATAGCCCACGTGCATCTAACAAATTAAGATTGCGTGTAGAACGCCTCTTTAGCTGCCACTGTTTTAGATTTTGTACAAGGCGCGAGCGTCCTTATAAAGGCGATGACAAGCAAACTCAAAAGCTTCCTGAGTGCAGGATAATATAATGTACAGGGTAAGTCGAAAGGAACGGACCAAAATCCTGGWACGTATTATACGTAGGAAAATATTGTAAGAAAAAATTCGAATGTTCTTGACCGATTTTCATTTGTTTTTAAGTTAAAGCATAACAAATACAAACAATTCATCTATTTGTCCCGATTGCAAACATTGACACTTAATTATATGGTCMTTATAATAAATGTTCAAAWATCRCGCCATTGACTTCTAAACGTTTTCCACTCCGTCTTCGAAGAGCGCRTGTTGCTCTCCTAATTGTTTTGTGTATGTCTTTGTGTAATGTTGTCTGAAGTATAATTAATACATTGAATTAGTTCACCCCAAGTGTTCATTTTACGCTTCATTTTTAAACCAACCCTATAAACAGCAATCTAGTGGTGCGAGGTCTAGAGATCATGCAGGTCAATTATTAGAACCTCCACGACCAATTCAACGCCCTGGAAACCTTCCGTCCATGTATTGTGTGATCCGACGAGAGAAGTCTACAGAAGCTCCATCGTGTTGTCAGTACATTTGCCCTCTGATGTTTAAAGAAACATCCTCCAGAAGCACTTGTACTTCGTTCGTTAAAAAAAATAAGTAATAGTTTCCTGTGAGGCGATTTTCCAAACTGAAACGGCCAATTAAACAATTATCGAGCATTTTACACCACACGTTTGGCTTATGCAGAAAATTACTTTCGACTGTCTCGACCATAGTGGGTGAATGTTGCTTCATCCGTAAAAAGTATACACAATCCAACACCGACAAAGTTCCACACGGTTTCCGAATGCAGCTGCTGCACTTTCTGTAAGTGGTATGGATATACAGGGTCCGCCACCAAAAACTCCCCAGGCTCGTATATTCATTATTTTTTTAGGTACAACCTTAAGTTATATGTCAAATTGCAGGTGTGTCTAAATTTTTTTGCCAATTATGATATTTTGCAAATAAGGCTAATTTTTGCAAATATTTTTTTACCTTACCCCATATAATATATACTGCTTTATAGTTGGATGCCGACTTTTGTCTTCTTCAATTTGTGTCATTAGAGTGTATGCGTAACTTTTACTCCTTCTTAGCGAAAAACAAAAAGTATTTGCAAAAAAGAACTATATTTGCATATTTGGACACTCATTATGCTATTTTTAAAGAGTTTAAACAGAGCTACAATTTCACATATAACTTAAGGTTCTACCTAAAAAATAATGATAATACGAGCCTGGGGAGTTTTAGGTGGCGGACCCTGTATAGAGTGTTCATTACTCCTTTTTTGTGGATTGCCCAGTTGAGCCCTAATTTTTCGTGAACTGTTCGTTGCATATTCTTGTACTCTTCTTGCGGAATATTATTAACTTTTAACTTCAAAGTTTGTTCAGTACCTCGTTCAGATATTACTTTGGCACTGCTTGGGAAATAATCGGTCTCGCATAGAAAACTGAAGCCTGTCATAAATACATTTTGATAGGGTGTCTCTTTTGTGGAAACCGTTAACGATACTTAGCTGTAGTACTTCCATTACAAAAAACAAACACCATATTTGAATATTCCAAATTTGAATAAGTGTTTGGCATTTTGTAGTATTCATGCTTTAATCATACAAACTTCACAATAGGAGTTCACTCACTATCACAATAAACTGAAAGATTATCAAAACAAGAGACTAATCAATACCGAATACCAGTGGATAAAATTTATTAATTACTGAATAACTTGTAAACAAATGAAAATTGAACTAAGATATATGAATAAGTGCGGACAGGTTTTTTAAATACTTGTTGCTTCAGTAAAAACAGTAAAGGATAACGCTCATTCAGTAATAAACTCATAGTGGTGAATAGTACCATAATCCGAAACTATTTTGTCACTCGTGGATAACAGTAATCTCAATTCAATTATACCATTATTTTATATCTTATTTTTTCTTTTCTTTTAAGTTTGATTAGAGAGTAGTGGTGCGAAAGTATAAAACTGGTAAGAATCTCAACCTTACGCAGTGCAAATTTTGAAAGAATCACATCACTTATCAAGGGCAAAAATATTTTGGTTCTAGGTAAGAGCCCTGAGGCACATCTGCCGATACACACAGGCTATGTAAAAAGAATAGGGCCTATAAGCGGCCCGGACCAAAATCGACGCAGAAGCGGCCAGACCCTTTATTACCTGTTGACAATTGGTGCATAAGCGGCCATCAAATCAATAAATGCTGAGAAGGTTAGAAGAGAATGGCTTAGTCAGAATATAGAATGGAAGTATATACCTGCAGCAGTTCCACATATGGGTGGGTCATGGGAACGTATGGTGCGATCTGTAAAAGCAGTTCTACAGACAATTTTAAAAGATAGTGCACCACGACCAGAAGTTTTACACAGTGCACTATTGGAAGCTGAACACATAATAAATAGCAGACCACTAACATATGCGTCATCAGATCATGGAGATATTGAAAGCTTAACATCGAATTATTTTCTCATAGGGACATCGAGTATATTAAAGCCACCAGGAATTTTTGATCAAACCATAACCTTTCGCAAGCATTAAAGATTATCTCAACAACTAGCAGAGAGATTCTGGAATCGATGGATAAAAGAATACCTAACAGCTTTGATTACAAGATTAAAATGGTTAGAAGAAACACGATATCTGCATGTGGGTGAAATTGTAGTTGTTATGGACAACCATTTGCCAAGAAATAATTGGCCTTTGGGTAAAGCGGTATCCACAGAAGAAGAAGGGTCTGATGGAAAAGTTCGAATAGTTCAAGTACAAATGAATTCGGGCATCTACAAGAGACCTGTGACAAAAATTTATCCTGTCCAATTTTTGGAGACAAGTTTCAAAGACTTGTGAACTCAAGGGGGGAGAAAATGTTGAGAAAATATTAGAAAAATGGATATAGCCATGAATTGAATTTGTGTTTCAGACATTAAAAGGTTATAATAAATAGTATTGCCAAATAGAAGTTTTTTCTGAATAAAGTTAATAGCAAATAACATAAACCAGAGTCTATTTCCAACAATATTTTTATATAATTATAAAATTTGTTTAGCAGGTATATCCATTTCTCCGAATTTTTGTAGGAGGCAATTCAGACCGCTTTTGCGCCAGTTAGCAGCAGGTCATAAAGGGTTCGGCCGCTTATGCGTCGATTTTAGACCGGGTCGCTTATGCGCCGGCCGCTTATAGGCCGACACCACGTAAAAATACATCGCTGCTTATGACCATTCAAGTAACGTTGTTCAATTTAGAAAATTATAAGTAATTTCCGTCATTTGGTGGCAAGTGTAGTTAAAGGTTTTGACATATCTGTATAAACCACATCCACTGATGGCTCCAAAATTGGTAATTATATAGCACGTTTTCTACTACTGCTCAACAATGATATGCAATAATTGAATAAAAAATCTTAGGTGTACTAGCCAACGGTCTTCTTCTTCTTCTACAATCTTAATTGCGCGCTTTGAACTTGTCTCCCGATTTAAGGATCGAAAACAAAGTCAAAATACCAGAACCCAGTCAAAATCAAATATGCTGTTAGGATGTGTCCTTCCTACTGGACATTGCCGTTGCAACAGGTATATTACCTGTTTAGTCCTCCGATATCAGTATCCACAATATCGATACCTCCGTTTATGGTTGATACTTGTCCCATAATTCTCCGTTTTAGTGAACGGCGGTAATAAAAGGAGACGAAGTTCAAAATGAACAAGCCGGCTTTAGTGGCACTATAGTGAGCGTAAATGAGTTCCTTTAACTGGGAACGTCACATTACGGCGTAAACTTCACTGCATGCTTCAAATGTCGATTAACTTTTTACTTCGATTCTCGTTCCAGATTAATTGCGCTGTGGGCAATTAGGGCCCATTCACAATGTTTAGTGTGATTAACTTTAGTAAACCGCATAATTACATTAACGTCGAATATTTTTATTTTACGTCCGTTATGTATTTTTACGGCACTCCAAATTGACAGAAAAACAAGAATCCCGCGGAGATGGACTAAAATTTCGCTGAACATTATTTTCAGCCGTATGCGTGATCGTAACGGGCAGGTGTCAGGTAAACGAGTTCAGCCAACTTGATCGACTTTTGAGAACAACGCCGTTTAAACTTATAATAACATATCGGTTTAATTTAGTTGACGCGGGTTCCCTTAATAATAAAACGTCTGCTATAACTCGAACCTTTTTATGTGATAATGTGATGTGTTTATTACATTTACTTTTCGCGTGTCTCGGTGTCGTAATAATTCAGGTAATTCCGATATTAAAGTGCTAAATAATAATTATTGGACATTGAGTTTAATGAGGTTGTTAAAGCAGTAAATGCAAAGGACGGCGAAAATTCTTACTAATTTTTATGATCTGGGTTAATGCGAACACTGATGATGTCCAGATTATAGCACGGGTGCTGCCGGTTTAATGGAATTAGCGGAGTGCAGAGAATTTGAAGTATTGCATTATATTTCATATTTAATTTCACAATACAGAATTCGCTTGTTAGATGCAGTAACTTTACACGGGAGAATAATATAGGCATTTTGGTGTTCTACTTCTTTCAGTACGTTTTCCACAGTTATTTGTTGTGTCTTGATTCACGTAGTGTTATTACAAATTAGGTACAAAAATACATTACATGTAAAGGAATAACATTGTATTTAAATTTGTCAAATTATATCAAATGAAACAGAACCACCCTTAAAACCCATCATTGTGAAATCAATGGTAAGTTTGGAATTAAAGTATCAAGCAACGATCTATGACTGACTTATGCAGAGGGTTTTACAGCTTGATGGTCGGCCGTCGTAAGCTATTGTATTTTACAACCTTATGGTCGACGGTCCAATAGTTGATTAGTGACAGGCTTCAAAGTTCCTAAATTGGTCGTATTCAAAAAAATCTTGTTGGCTAAAATTTTAACTTTTCCACTATAAATTTTTGAAATTTGTTAGTTGTGATAATTTAGCAATCAATAAAACATAGAAGCTCTTATAACAAATTTTATTTAATGCAGACCTAATGCTACTGGCGCGACCCGCGATCTATTTTTATGTGACACTTTATTGGGTTTAAATTTTTCGATGTATAAAATAAAAACAACAAATTTATACAAATTGAATATAAAATTTACAATAGTGCACAATAAAATTTATATACGGTATCGATTATGTTCATTACAGCTTGTTAATAAGCACATTACAAGAATCACAAGCTAAAAAAAATTGCTCACTATCACTTTCACTGCTAAAATCACGATTAACTTCTATTATTAATTCTTGTACATGATTCGCTCTGTATCGATTTTCAATGTCCAGTACATGCCGCACTGAATTTCTCCATGCATCGACACTTGTTATTTTAGCTTCGTGTCTAATTTTTAGCAGCATTTCATTGCTAAATTTTCCAACGGTGTTCCCTCGTCGAATTCTCACTGCCCCCATATCATTTCAGTGGGGTTGAAAATGCAATGATATGGGGGTAATCGTAGAATGGTGTGTCTACATTCAGAAGCGAGAAGGTGAATTTTAAATTTCTTCGAATTTTTTTTTGTGCCAGGCACTTCCAACAATTGTTTTTTTTGTGTAGTCCTCTGCGAAATATAAATCTTCTTTTCTTAAAAACTCTTGAATGGTTACCTTATTAGTTGTTGTTATTTGGAATTTTATCCAGTTGCTCAGAATGGTAACTAGCGTTGTTCATTACTATGACGCTGTTTGGTGGCAATTTGGATAATAAATGTTTTTGAATCAATTTTCAAACACTTTCGCATTCATATCATAATGATAATCGGTTTAAAATCAGCAATAATCTGTTTGATCAGTTGCCCTACGAAATGTATTTGTCACAAACGCCTCTTAATAAGTGGGTAAATGTAAGCATATATGTAGGTATGACTGAATAAGTAAAAAATATTGCACTTGGTACGCTTATATGCTGTAAAACTTTAAAATATAAGTAAACACATATGCTTTCAATACCGTTTATATTAGGAGTAGAATAGTTCCGATTTCTTATTTACAAAAAAAAACATTCAGGTAGAAACTACGTTTATTACCCTCCGGATTAAAATAAAATTTTAACCTGTGAAGAAAACAGGTCAGAGGACGATTGTACATTGCGATCAAAAATTAGAAAGTATGGGCTGCCGCACTGAAATTGGAATGTTTGCCATTCATGGTTATAAAAATAGATACTACTAATTAAATTAGGAAATGATACGATTTAGTTATACATTAAAAGTTATTAGATGACAAATGTTTGTAGTTCAAATAATACCAAATAATGCTCATTGATTTATATGTACGAAAAAAAAAATTCTAAAAAAGCTTAACACAATTTTTGGATACGGTCCACTCCGCTGCAACACAGTGGAACGTGCCGAACCCGTCTGTTATTTACGACAGCTTCAGGTAATACTTGTAAACCATTGTGAGCGGTWATCGGCTGTTCGTATAATGAGTCTCATAGATTGTCGCTTGCTYRTATAGACGTAATTTTTAAGAAATTGCAATTTTAAGTGCGATAACMTTTAAACTTAAAAGGATTTAAACKCATACATTACAKCTATATTTATGTTAATAACTAATAGTCAACTATACTTCTTAAACCCTGTACTTTTCAAACTGCACCGAGTATAAAAAGGCGTGTCAATCGTTTTACTTAAAACGCATAAGAAAACTGTATCATTTCACTTATTAAGCCGAAGTTATGTTAATTTTTATGTAACAATACCAGATTATGCAAATCCCGACATTATATCTGGTAATATGTTTTTATTTAAAAATCAATATTATTTAGTCCATTAAAAAGGAGGTACTGCTTTATTTTTAAAAGTCGGAGACCTTATATTAAAATTCATTTCCCAAGAAAAAAATACCATTGGGTACGATGAAAAGGGGCAGGGAAAAATGTCTTTTTAATACGTAATATGCAACAGTAGGTTTTAGGGTGTAGTAATGGTATATTGGTGTTATTGCAATGAGCTAGGTGATCATAATTACTTTTTCCGTTATACCATTATTTTTCTGTTCAAATATTTATATTCCTCTTTAGGTTGCAGTTTGTGCTAACGGTTTGAATTCGTTTGCATTAATAGCAGGCGGTTGTCACTGGCAAAGCGATACCTATGCAGGTAGTTATGTACGTTTGTTTTCTTTAATTAGTGTAATTACTTTATCAGTGTTCCGAGGAAGTGCATCGCTAATGACAGGTAATTGCTTTGGTGTCTCTTAATGGGTTTAAACCTGACATTGCCCTTTGAAACAAAGTAGGCTTAAATAGTTTGTAGGTGGTTGATAAAGTGCGAAAATCGACAACTTTTAACCGCAAACTGATATTGGCAACTCATAATAATGCACAATAATTTCGCTAATAACTCTTACCAATAAATAGTGTTTCTGGATCCAACAAACATAAATAGTGCGGTAGCGGTACCACAATATATTTTGTATAAAATTAGGAAAGCTCCTTAAAGTAACCTTGTGATTGAACTTGATATATCCCATTAAGAAGGGGCAGAATGGCAAACAGTTCGGCTTAAGTGTGAGCAAAGTACTACTTTGGGTAATAAATGAAATGCATGCATGCATTTGAGTTGAAAACATTTGTGAAAAGTATGTGTAGATAGGTACTTTATTTATATGTGGTAAAAGTATCATTCTGTACTGGTCAAAGCTGTATTTTTGAATCTATGTCTAAATGTCTTGCTATAGATCTTGACAAAATGAAAAAAGGCGAGACTATCTAGCATTACTGATATGAGGGCTAGTTCATTGCAAGCATATGATTTCTAACAGTAGTCTAGCCTCACTATGTATGCTGCTTGTATGAATACATTCTTGGCATTTTTCTGTTACCTTAAGAAAATGCATAATTATTGGCAATACAAATAGACCAGAAATATATAATATAGTATTCGCTTTTAATTAAAGCATTTTTAGTGTCCTTTTAACTTCAGCTCTTTTGACTGTGATTTATAGGCTTAGCTATAGATTTAAGAATGCGTTTGCTATAAATTCAAGTTAATTGTGAGCATAGCATAAGACGAGGTGTAGCATAATTACAATAACACTCTAATGAACTGGACAGAACAACACAACCTGTATCTTGTTTACACTAAAAAAAAGAAGAGCTTCCATTCGGCAA
Organism: Rhyzopertha dominica; assembly: GCA_025024175.1. Classification (NCBI taxonomy): domain Eukaryota; kingdom Metazoa; phylum Arthropoda; class Insecta; order Coleoptera; family Bostrichidae; genus Rhyzopertha; species Rhyzopertha dominica. The sequence continues at coordinate 12,495,033 of QCXZ01000001.1, forward strand.
GATGGAGATGTGACTACAATCCAGTCCTCTGCATCTCCTCTGTAATGCTAATTCAATGCCTCTTCGTATGAGACGGCGAGTGTTGAATGACTTTCCACGAAGCCAACATCGCCCACAATTAGTAGTAGTTGAAATACAGATTAAACATATGCCATCATTTGAGAAACCACGATGGAACTTCCAAAAAGCGGACTGGTTAGGATTTAGTACTCAAATTGAATCTTCGATGGGCTCCAGCAGCTCCTTAAACTTGCAAGCTTTGTTGGAGTAATAAAGGCTGCTGCGAAGAGAACAATTCCAAGAGGTTTTCGAAAATGCTACGTTCCTTGTTGGAATAAAGAAACTAATGCCTTCTGTAGAGACTATCAAGCTCATTCCAGTTATGAATTGGCTGACAGGATCTCGAAAGAAAAAATGGAATACTCTAATGCAGACCATGAACTTCACCCACCAGAAAATCTCTGMGGACAGAAGATTTCCTTCGTGCTTCTTATACCATTGAAGATGGATGATYTTCTGCTTAGCCACTTAAGAAACATATTCAATCAACAGCTTATAGACGATCCTAAAGAAAAGGTAGCAAGAACTGACCTTCCGAGAAAGTCTTGGGTCACTCTAAATCGCCTTTGCTCTGGTCATGGGAAATGCAAATTTTTTCTTAATAAATAGGAACCATAMATCAACCCTTCTTGTGAATGTGATAGAGACCCCCTCCAAACAATTGAACATATGGTCAACAGATGCCCCGTATAACATGGCCTGGTGATATTGCGTCTATCCATCATGTTGATGAAGGTGTTGAATATTGGCTTAAGACAATAGAGATCTGATTGCAGTTTTTCTGTGGTTTTCTTCAATACTCTATCCAGAATAAATACATACATGCACGTATCTATTCTGGATAGAGTGCAAATGCGAGATCTCTTATTGTTGAATAAAAAGATTTATTTCTTTCAACGTTTTTATAAAAGTCGACCGTAGTAGCATGAAATTAACGGAACTGTGTAATGTATTAAGAATTTAGATAGTTGGTTGAGCTGCAGACAACACAGCATAGACAAGCATTTTAATGTGTAATGTATTCATGATTTTCATAAGAATAAATAAATAATTGTGATAATAATGATGCAGATATGCGCATGTATAACCTGGCTTTCTATAAAATTAAGCTATTCTATATTACTGCGGTGTGATCCCATGCGCGCTTTAAATTGTTCGGTGACTAGGCAATAGCCCGGACACTTATAATGAAATCCACCTGCATTAAGTTTAGTGGTAAAAAAGCCGCCCCCGGTCTGCTTTATCTCCATTAACAAGTTGTTTAATGTGTAAGACCTGTTCCGGCCATTCCGATTAATTACTAAACCAGCTGCCGACGAAGCTACCACGTATTATATAGTGTGTCAAAATACAATAGCACACGTTGGCATTTTTTGTTGTACGCTTGACTTAACCAATTTTAAGGTCGGTTAATAATTAGGTGCGACCTGAATGAACCAAGAAATAAACTGGGGCTGCAGATAATTACGTAGTCAATAACACGGAGGTAAAGAGGCCGCCGGTAGGTTGAAGTTAGATCGATTAGCAGCATTATTGCAAGTGTTCGAATAAAGGTGTGTTTAACATGTACATTAAAGTGTGCACTCAATTACAGTGAGAATTAAGTAAATCAATATTTAAGTAAACTGTTTTATTGACAGAACACATCGATATGTGTTATCTGAAAACGGTGAACAATAAGTCTGTTTCGCTGTTCGTTATTTCAATACAATCGATAGAAACTCCTGGCTCCCTCTTTAGCTTTATTTAACATTTCATCATGAAATCATTGTCAATTAGTTGTTCAGCAGCAGGTTTTGAATAGTATCTACTCCAAAAGATTTTTCTAACTTTCAGTTACATTATAAATGTATCATTATTTACACATACACACCAATTTTAAATAGAGCTGATGGAAATCCTCCTTTCTTCTGTTTTTGTTGTCAATAAAATTAATTTAAAAAAATTAGATGGAGTTCCCTGCAATGATTTATGCTTTGTATTTAAATTTTGGATCAAGTCATAAATGAGAAACAACAGAATGGTAGATCAAACCTAGATCGTGCGAAATTTATGCTAGTTTGTCTGTTTACCCTTCGATATTTTTTGAGTTGTCAAAGACGAGAAAAATGAGTATAATACGAGTATGAGAGCTATATATCTACTAGTTTCGAGATCTGAGTGTTATTATTAATTTGATTTTCATTTGCTGCTCTTTATGAGAACATATCAGCAAGAGTGCTAGGATGTACGAAAAGTAACGTCAAAAGCTATTAAGCATTGCTCTCTATGTGCTCTAAACTGATGTATTGCTTTGTGTGCTAGGACTTTTATGATTATCAAGTATACAACGCCAATTAATATACCTGATGTATATGTAAAGTTAAGCAAAATTTTTTCTCATCACATCAATGCTAGGACGTACCTTGAGTGGTCTAGTATACCTATACAGGGTGTCCCATTTCCGTTGTAATTGCAGGGTATTTAGGTAACTATTAATATCATACAGTTGTGCTTGAGCATTATTGTCTTACCTATTTGTTGTGAGTTGAACTGTACCTTCCCCATTTTATTTCGCCTCTTGTTTTGAAGCTGTAACTACAACCTTTAAATAACGTTACATTTATTGATGTTCTTTATCTCTCTTAGAAATTTACATACAGAAAAACTATAAGAAACCTTTGATAGATATTTTTATTTTAAATCTTTTCAATTTTTCGAGGGGTTACATTTTGAGATATAACGCAAACTTGCATTTTGTTTTAATGGAAACCATATTTGCCTTGGCTATAATCGAAAAGTTCCATGTTTTCCAATACACAGTGTTAGCTTTATTTTTAATAATTCTGAAAGTATTTCAATTTTTAAATAATTGAATCAGATTGTATGTTTACATCCACGAGGCTATTGAATAGGAGAACACACTATATAATATATATTTCTAAGTAATAATTTTAATTTATTAAGAAAAATGTATACATACTTACTACTCATTAAAGGTCACATGCAGTTGTCGGTAACATTGATGTCACGTAAATAACAAAAATTATTGTTTGTATAGAAATAAGTAATTCTGCAATGCTAGGGGTCACATTATTTACTTTATTTTGTCAAAAAAATATAGAATTTGGTTAAATTATTTAAAGAAATTGGAATAATAGCAAATATATTGAAAATAAACCTAACAATGTGTATATTCTCTTAATTACAAAAATCGTTTTTTCGACTGTGGTAAAGCATGCAAGTTTGTGCCATATCTAAAAAATGTGACTGTACAAAAAATTCTGAGTATGCCACCGGATTCAAAATATAAGGAATGTTAGGTTATTCAAAAGTTGGCTATACTTAGCTTTAAAACAAAAGATATTAAAATGGTGATGTAGAGTTCAACTTACAACAAAAATGCAAGAAGGTAATGTTTAAACAACACTCTATAATAATGATAGTTACCAATATATCGTTCAATTACAACGAAAATGGGACACCCTGTACAGTCTAGTTAGTTTTTCTCTTACCCTGTATATTACACGTTGTATTTAAACAATCCCACAAATATAGTGTGAATTTTCAATTTTACAAGACTTCTATTAAGTTGAAGAAAGTAAGCTTTTGCAGTGCGGAAAATGTCAGTGCAATACCTTAAGTCGTTAATTTAATCTTAAAGTTAGTACTGTTTTATAACTATGCTGCTGGGTTGGTTTTAGATTAGCTTAAAATCACTTTGATCGATATAAATTTCTTGTTTTATAGGAATTGAATAGTTTTGTTTCAACTTTAATTATTCAATCCAAATTCTAAAAACAAAATGCTGCGTGTCCGGTGCAGTTCTCACAATGTATTTATTTATTGCAATTATTGCAAATATGATTTTGATTTGTGTTTAACTGTGAATGCGTACATGTACAGCATTCGATGAGTTCTAGGTCTACAAAATATTCCATCTATATAAATATATGTAACGGAATTTTACCCACTGTACAATAAAAATCCATTTCGAAGTGAAAATTTATTGATTTTCTCAACCAATCATTAGCACACATATAACTGCATGCTCTATTTGCAGACAGCGACAGGAAGTATTGCAAATATGCTAATGGGCATAATTTAATTAAAATGCTTAATTAATGTGCATACATCTTTCAAAACAGAAACTGGTAGCCGATCCAGCTATTTAGGTTCAACGGCACAAGMTAAATACAATTTAAGCATAATTTATTTTATGTCGAACAAATACGGATGTATTGTAGCTAACCTGAATAAGCTCTGGTTTACGAGTTGTTACAGTCTAGACAAGCAGTAGAGCAACTTTGCCGGAGTACAGTAGATATAAAAGCTACTAGTTGAAAATTAAAAAGACAAGAAAATCAACGGTAGGAAAATTACGAATTATATGTTATAACCTAAAAAAAATCAGAGTATATTACAGAGTATGAAGGTACAGTAAATTGAAATCGTTAGTAAACAAAAATATCTAGTAGTAGTATACCCATTTAGAATTTTATGTGTCGAATGAGGGCCCTTGTATTAATAAAAATCGACTTTGTGTCCGTTATGCAACGTATTAATCTAGTTCAGATTGCCCTAGTCGAGATTTTTCCAGAATCCAGATCCATCAAGCGTCGTGATATGGAACATAGCTAATTAAGTAGGAATACGAAGGCTCAAGCCCTCAGCCTCTCTACTCCTMCCTGAAGAGCCCCAACAGGGCGAAACCAGTCGTATGGTGCGGGTGGACTGACCACGGTTAATGATTTTTATTTGGTGGTAAACTGGTCTTTAACTCRTCTTCAAGTCATGTGTTATAAGTAACWCTTGGACCAAGCACCTGCCAGTGGGAGACAYTTGTCTTTGAAATACTTTAACTTTTGTCGTCTATTTTTTCCATGCCTATTCAACGTGGCCAAATGTGGAAACATATTGGAAAATGACGGAAAGCTTTTGTATCCACAAAAATCAGTAAGGGTGTTGGCGTTCGCAACTTTTACAGAAAGTAGTTATTAGTTACCTAGGTAAAAACGTCGGCGCGGAATTCTACATTTAAAAATTTACATTGAAAAACTACATCCGCGGGCGAAACCAAATAAATACCCTGCCCATTGGTATCAAGGCAGGAATTGTTGCGCCTCTTTAAAAATGAAGCAAATAAAGTGTAATCATTTTAGATTGCAGTAGCTTCAATGAACGTCATAAGTACCCCCTAGCTTAAACAAGGACATAGAAAAAGAACAAGCAATAAGCAAGTGCTACAAATTTTAGTATAAATTGGACAAAGATAGTCTTTCAGCCGTACTGACACATTCGTTTTTGTGTTATTAGGTTTTGATTTACCACTAGAGCCATAATTCGAGCATATTTTTGTGAAAAACCTCGGAATTCCAAGATCGCTGTCTCAGGAACTACTTCACTTTTCCGAGGGCGCTTATCAAGCTTGGAAGGACTACCGTCGAATAATACCGTCCTCATCTGGTGCTGTCTCCTCAGTCCTCATCATCGGTGTAACCAACTGGAGTGGCGTAGAGAACGAGCACCGTGAAACCAGAAAGACGTATTGTTGTGCTCAGCAACGAATTTAAATTCTGTATGGGTACGTATTAAGGTAAAAAAAGTGTGAGAAAGCGATGTGGTGAAAGACGAGCTTCTCAATTTCAGGTAATTGGAGCAATTGCTATTGCTCTTGGCAACAAACTACCAAAGACCAAAGTCTTTATCAGAGACATCAACAGCATGTTCGACCAGTGTTATATCCAGGAAAAAGTGCGGAACCATACGCTCTAGCCTATATCAAAGTCCCCTCCAATCCACTTGTTCAGCAAGATAACGCACGACCATATCTAGTTACAGTTACATTGGACTGCTTTGAACAAAGCAACTAGGCGATGTTTCACCCATCCAACACGTTTTGGATATTAGAAGGATGTTTTAAAATTTACCCTATCTTTCACAGACTTTAAAACGGCATTTCATGGTGCTGTACAGGTAGCCTGGAATGCGGCACTTCAGAGGGAATTTTATCGTATTAGTCAATGAGCAGATGCGTTAATTAACGCATACAACACAGTGGAGGCTCTGCATATTATTTTTTGTCCTTACTGTCAGAGTTATCATCTGTTTCCTAACGATTCACCTACTCGTATTTTACCCCAATAAATATGTAGGACACCAAGTTTGACGACTTCTGTTAGAGTTAATCATTAACTAAATGATACAGGACGAGCTTACGCTCAGGACAGGAGACAAAGTCTTACCGAGAAGAAGAAGCCAAAAGCAAGAGCACTTATAGGAATGCAAAAGAAGCATGCCTGAGAAACAAATTGAAAGCTTTTTAAGATTCGCACGAGAAGAAATGGATGAGGAACTTCCAGCAGGAAATAATGAATAGCGGTTGTGAACATATGCAAGCATATTTGTTTTGTAAAGATGAAGTATGCAGTTTATTTGGGGTTGAAAAAAGGCGATAGAAAGGTTTGTTAAACTGGTATAACACTGAGAAAGACAGTAACGAAAATGAGGAAGGGTATAACGAAAAGAATTACATTATCATTCCTAAACCAACAAAAATGAAGTGAAGAAAATAAACCTAATGCTACATAACCATAAAAGCCCTGCTGTAAATGGAATAGCTATCGAAATAATAACGTATGCGGAAGTGCCATGAACGTTTATGTAAGAATCTTTGACCTTGGACACCTCAAAACTGATACAAATTTTTAAGAAAAACTCTTACTAGGTAGTGGGAAATACAATTCAGTATTGCTTTTTTGGTTATCTCAATGACTTTATTTTAATTTCTAATGTTATTGACTGTTCTTTTAATTTGACAGTCAATTAGTTTTAGTACATCAGTATTAAACACTATCTGTTGATTATACATAGAATATATAAGATAAAGTCAATATTACTGTATACAATAATGAAGATCACGTGATGTTAAAATGAGAAACCTGTGTAAAAGGCATGTTTCTTGCCAGGCAGAATTGTGCAGAAATTAAAAAATAGGTACGATTAATTCGTCTTATTGGGCGTTTAGTAATATCGGGATGCTGAACTAAGTCACGAACATGTCGTTAAAAATGTAATTACTTGTTCTGGTTTTGCCGACTTAGGCATTAAAGTGGCTGCGGTTTGACGACAACTGAAGAACGAAATAAAACGCAGTAAAACGACGGCTTTATTAATTACGAACCAATTTGTGTTAATTTAATTAATTCTCGGTAAAAGCCGACGAACAGATTTAGAGTTCCGATTGCATGGCTATAAAAAGCATAATAAGAAAAATTGCGGCCGGTTAATTATTTCATTTCAAAGCCACGGAGCTGGCGCACGGAACAATACAACTTAAAAACTGAACGCCAAGCAATTTAAAGAATGAAAATGACAATTTTATTCCTTGTATTCAACCGGMCAAAAACGYGATTCCCGAGAAAGACAAGCTTTAGTCTATTGCCTTTTTCGCTTTAATTAAAACATAAAATAACCATAAGCCTACATCCTCTGGATTTTTCAAATGTGTCGCATACTGGACTGCAAAGCTCTCATTAAATTTATTGACGAGCCGTTTTATTAAAGTAATGAAGTACAGCGTTGTCAGATTACCTTGGAATTGCATTTTTTACCAGCAATTGCCCTTATTAGAATCACTGTTACACGATTTATTAAATAAACGACCGATTACCTTAGCAATTGATTTCCTTTACAGGTGATTTCTTGCCGCAGTTTAAGTAGCAGTGGCTACTGAAATACCGTATAAAAAGGTCAACTTGGGCGCGGAAAGCTGGAGCCAAGAATTCTTCTTCGTGTTCAGATATAATCACCGTAAATGAGTAGTTACGTAATTGTATATATAAACAAGCAGGACTGTCTTGGAATTATTAACTGTCCCGTAGGGTAGATTTGTGACAGATGTATCGCCGTGACAAAGCCAATTTTTGGGATCGCACCATACGTGGATGTGAAAAACACGAAATGCTATAGATGTGATGAAAAGGAAGTAGTACATAAATATATAAAAAAATATAAAACGAAGTAATTACATAATATGTATAACTGCAACTATCTGTTTTATAAGTTCAGTTCAGATTATATTTTAAGGAATGCTGCTTGTTATTCTATAAATACGTGCCGACCCTAAAGCAGGCCTTTGCCGTATTCAACGTAACAACAAGTTCATGTAGATTTGCAGGTGTGTAGGTCTTATAAATATTATCGTACAACAACTTTGCATAGAGTACCTACGATTCCTAACTTAGTATATACTGAACCTGCTTTTCTTAAGCTTACTAACCTATTTTCATTTATGTTTGGAGAAAACTCGTATAGTTTTGCCAATATACTCAAAATCTTTTTTTTTAGTTCACTCCTATAAGGACGTAAATGATAATATAAACAAACTTTATAAGCATCGAACTAAATGAAAGAAAAACAATCTGAAGGCCCAAAACAATGACCCAAAGAGTGGCATGTATAAGTTTGTAAGATATGCTCGATAAAATGTCATAGACGTTTGTTCGTGTGTGTAGTAAAATAAAAATTAAAAAATAGTCATTAACTAACGCTTTTTCTTTAAGTAAATAATTTCCAGAAAAATTATTTCAACTGTAGCAGAACAAGAATGCCAGAACACTTAATATTTGTAAATAAATTAATGCGCATTGGCCCAAACGAAGACTATTTAAAGAATGAAAAGAAATTAAAAAATGAACACTAGCAGGAATAAGCGTAAGGAAGATGTGGAATGTAATAGATAAGAAACTAAGGAGAAAAAGGGGTATMTCCTCTAACAAATTCATAWTCATACTCTAAAACTACCATTTCAATTTCTTAAATGGTTAATGTGTCTATATGTTTGAATTTGTAAAATACGTGAAGAGCAATATTGAAATACTTCATTTAATTAACGTTGATTTTGGATTTTGGTTTGAAGGCATCCGTGGTTGTTGTCGATGACATGTTGTTTTCCGGGCTGGATCCCACGTTGGTTATTAGATCTWGACGTAGCTACTTCTGAGGAAGACACCGACATGAGTGTCGAAACGTCAAGATCTAATAACCAACGTGGGAACCAGCCCAGAAAACAACATGTCGTTGACTTAGGATGTATACATTAGAAAAGTTTTTAGGCACAACATATTTCAACAAAATTTCTTCAAGGAATTAGTGTTTTGTCGGACATCAGTTCAGTAACGATAGTGAGATTTTTTTTTTATAAATAGGGCTTCATTTTTGGCTAAATTCGGCGACAGAATGTATTCTTTTGAAATGTAAAATGTGAAGTAAGTTATATAATAAGTAGTTTTTACTATTAATAGATATAACGTATAATCTCTATTATAGGTAGTGTTCAAGTAAACCGTCATTTTTAGAACTATTGTATTGTGATATGCTTTAAATTAAAATAAACATGAAATCTTTGAGGATTTTATGGTATAGTTATGTTATCCCCTAAGCGTATTTCAGGTTCAGTAATAAAATAATAGCTCTGGTATATTGAAATACTTACTATTCTCTCTAGTATAAACTATTATACCTGTATAAATCCAGCAACAACAAAAAAGCAGAAAAAAATATGTTTCAATGTCTAGAGCTAGAAGTATACGTATGAATATGGTTTCCATGTTTATAGACTTGGATTAGCATATAACGATTACATTACAAGTATATAGCAAAATTAAAGATTCACATTTATGCAAACGGTAGAGCAGCCACTTAAGAGCTGCTGCTTGCATATATGACTTTAAATGTCTTATTTTAAGATGAACATAAAAATGAAAAGCAGCAAAATCTGCTGATTTTTCGACTATTATGTATTATACAGGCCTAAGCTTTACTATTTATACCATTACATGACACTTAAAGTTTGAAATTTGATATTAAGAAAACTTTACCTGCTTTGTAATTTTATTGCTTTATTTTGCAAAGTATAATTATATTTACAAAAATGTTATGATTTATAATTACGTTAAAAAGTTCGAACGGGAGATACTATTCTCGGAAAAAGGTGCTATTACAGAGAATAAAAACGAATGCAGTAAATCAAATAAATAAGAGGTACTTTGTTATTTTAAGTATAATCAAGGGCTACTTATTGGGAGACAAAGCTTAATGATTTATCTAGAAAATATTAGTCAGTTTGCCTATTGGTGGAAGGACTCGCCCACAGAAAGTACCTTACCGCCTTGAAAAAAGAATTGCAGTTTATTATCCACTTGTGCACAGTTTTTATCATTGTAGAAGAATGTCTGCAATCAAACAGGATAGGGTGAAAATTTAACAAAAACTGTTTGTGGGAATTGAAGTCAACTATACATAAGCATTAAAACGATCAGCAGATCAGGTAGAGCGAGCATAACTGTTCCAGATAGCTACATTAAGTACTGACTATACACTACTACAGTTAATTATATTTTTAAATGTAAAAATTTAGTAGTAAGTTCCAGAAAACACTGATTATTAAGAAACCTAATAGGTACGTTTTTTATTTCTGTTGGAAGTGATCATACTGGAGCCACCATTATGTTATGGAAGTTCACTTCGGAAGAGACCGGAACCGTTCAAAAGCTCTAACAAGATTAAGTATTAACAGAAAAAAAAAGTTGAAATAGCCATGCTTAGTATAAACAAGACTGAGACATACATAGAGAGAGAGAGAGAGAGAGAGAGAGAGAGTTTTATCCATAATCTTTATAACACTGTCTCCAACCAAATTAACCATTTTCACTCAAAATATTGATTCTTACGCAATAACTATTACCGCAGTACGTGATTTGGTGTTTGAAGAGTACGTTATTGAAGTGCCCTAATACATTTGAATATGCTTTATTTTAGGTTATAGTGTAACACTAACATTAAAATCTAAATTATAACAAAGTTATATTAAAAGGAAAAAGTCCGTTTAAATCGTCCTCTAAAAGCAGTAGTTTGAAAAAAGGCAGTTAATTGCGGATGTAGGTACCCTATCCAGCCGGCTGACATGTAATACGCATTCTGTAGTACTTGCCCACTGATGCCGATAGAGGATGCGATCGTTAATTCAATTAGCGTTTTTTCTCGAAAGCAGTTTTCAACGATTGCACATAACGAAACAAATTATGGTGCGCGAGTGTATCAGGAAAGAGAGCTGTTATTCTGCATTACGCGCGCTGTGTAACAGAAAAACACGACTGGTTCTTTGTATCTTTATTTGCCAAGGCATTTAGCAATTAGTCCACTTAACTGATGGTATACACAAACAATTAAAAAAGAAATACAAGAGAGTCGCATAATGCCTATAATTTAATTGTAAGAAGTTAATTGCATTTGTCTGTTTATTTTTCGTATTTTAACCATTGGCTTTAGGTTCAACGACAGCTGGAATGCTTCGGCTAATAGTTTTATCAAATTAACGTGACTGAATGCGATCCATTTGTTGGCTTTGCTTACCTACAAATAGCACTTTATCTTGCACTTCTCAAGAAAAAAAAAACATCGGAATATATACGATTACGATAATTCATAGTCACTCAAAGTATTGTCAGTCTTATCTATGAGGTTGTGCGCTTAATGTATAATTGAAGTCTCCGTGTAGTTTAWGAGCTTTTTCCATTTAAAGCTGGTTTTTGTAAATGACTTATTAGATTTCTCCATTAAATATAAAGAAGTTTTAATTAACTAATGCTATTATTGGAAACAGGTATCGACAGGACGCGTAGATGTGATTTTAATACTTCGGTTGATTAGATTTCTGTGTAATTGGTTATACCAAGTTTATGTAACTTTACGACAATACTTTAATTGGCGATGCAACGTTATTATTTACGGATCATACATAGGTATTTAACTAGGATCAACTGAATTATACCTAATATTTATCCTGCGTGTTAAACTTTACATCTTATAAAAAAGTAAATTAGGTTAATAGGAATGTCACTTCTTATTGCAGATATAATGTAATCCGAGATTTGGGAATGTTAAGTATTGCATTCAATAGCATGATGCTTAAGTATGGTGGATGACGTGTTAAATGAATAAAAAGCACTCCGTGCCGATAAACATTAGCTTAGAGTAAAAAACCTATAAGGCTTGTTTTAATGATGTAAAAATATCTTCTAAGAACTAAAATGATAAGATCTGAAGGACGATAGTTTATACTGTAGATTGAAACTTCGCGCACCAAATGTGATGAACAATCGGTTAAGGTGCTATCCGGTTATTTGTCTAATAGGTTATTAAGTAACGTTTAAAGGTTTGTAGTAAAGGAGCATCGTTTTTATCGCCTGTTAGTTCGGGAGTACCTCAAGGCTCACTTGTGTGATCGTTACTTCTTCGCTAGATTACCTAATTGCTTTTCTAGAACTGTATTTTGCATTTGTGTGTTTCTTCACTACTCCTAAAAATCCCGAAAATTAAAAAAAACAGCTACAAACATTATTAAAGAAGACTTGCTTGCATTACTTCATTGAACTATAGCAACCCGCTATTTTTAGCTTGAAACAAATCGAAAGTGTTGTTTTGCCTCAATAAAACATTAAACACTATTGACAGAAATAATATAGGAATAAAGATTGATCGTATCATAATACCTATTGTTGAATGTTGCAGTAACTTAGGTCTCACAATTGGCAACAGCTTCATATATGTAGAACATTTGGCGCAATGCTTAAAGAGGAGTAAATATATCTATGTAAAGGTTAAAAGAATGTTATGCAATTCACTATTTTGCTGCATTTCATCTTTTGTGCTCCTGTATTTGCGGCGGGCCTGGATGTGAACCGCATTCATAAAGAATGGATTTATTTCTAACATGCTAAAATATAACCACATTATCACGAAATTCTGTGCCGACCGTAGTAGTGAACGTACACAGCCAAACTGTGCTCTGCATATCACAGTTTTTTTTTACATGAATAGTAAGCCACCAAACTATATAGGTAGTATAGCTGTTGACAGATGCTGTTAAGAAGCTAAATACAAATTTTTCGGTAAAGTAATGGATCTATAGGTATATTACATTCCCAAGCCGTGTGACTTTACAATTTGCGTTTATTGACTAGCTTATAGCTCCACACTTGCAATAAAATCGGATAAGTCTTGAGTTAACCTTCTGGTTGAGTGTGCAATGATTTGGTATGGCTTGGATCTTGTTAATTATTTATTTACTTTGAACTGTTTCTCAATGCTACATCATTAAAGAGAGAGTGCGTAGAACACGGGGGCATTTTACTGTCTGCATAGACTCTTCCTCAGCAATTTTCCATGTGTTATGATATGTGTAATTATGGTATAGACTTTTGCCACTTTCTAGGGTGTAGTTAAGGATGTGGAAAGCAAAAAAATGTTTTTGAATGACTGATAATGATTATACAAAGATTTGATTGGGTTTTTGCAGGTAAATATATTTCTGAAAAAGTATTGCTAGCTTTTATTGGAAATTGAACCAGGAACTTTTGATTGCTAGTGAAACGTGCCAAGCATTAGTTCATCAAAGCCATATTTAATTTCCAATTCAGTAGAATTACATATAAACTTTAACATATATATGCCACTTTGACCTGGAATTTGAGTAGGGCTTTGATGGTGCAGTGGTTAGCACATTTAACTAGTAGTCAAAGGTTTCCTAGTTCCATTCCCGGTCAAAGCTGGCAATACTTTTTCAGAAATGTATATACCTAGAAAAACCCAGTCAAATCTTATAATCATTATAATTTTTATTGCTATTCTACTGATATAATTGCGTGGTCGAGTGTAGTTACAAACGTGTGTAATTTTTTGTGACACGATATTTTAATTGGGGTTTATCTTCTTTGCTCATTAGAGAATGTTCAAAATTGTAAAAGCTAGATTTAATGGTATCAAAAGACGATAATTTCTTAGCACAAGGTTTGTAGTTATTTAAGATAACAAACTGAAACAAACCTGCCAGAAAAGTACAAGCTTTCGCGGCTAGAATCAGATTGAAATGTTGGTCGTCGTGAAATAGACCGCGTCGGATTCAAAAATACGTTTCATCTGCTCTTGTAAGAGGAATCTCCAGGGCAGAAATATGACAGAAATATGCGTGAGTCACACCAGAGATGAACCAAACTCTAAAATAAAATGAAATTAGGAAAATTTAATCTTGCCTCTGCAGCATTTTTCTCTCATAACTACAAAACTTTTTTCAGAAACCTCTGTTGTACTTTTACAGTTCCTTTGCCTACTTGGATCTATGAGTAAGGTATAAGTACGCATCTTTAACTTCAAATTCTGAGTCGGTTATAGTGGCGTATGTAAATAATGATGTGTTACGCTTACTACCATAACCGAAGGAGACATGTTAAGTTAAACAGAATTGTTTGTTAGTCTGTATTTCTATATTTACTGGTTTTTTGTGGGCATTAAAAAGAGAGAAAGAGAAGAAATTACATTTTGAACCAGAACAAGTATTGTAATCTACAAAGAGGAGCACAAACATACAGAAGAATCTATCTAATCAAATGTAAAGAACACGAAATAACACCTAAATTCTTAAATTTCAAAATACAACATATTAAATTCAATATTACTAAAGAGGGCTACAATAAACGCAGAAATCTAGCGTCCACTGTAAACAATACTTATATAAAAAGAACCTAAATGTTCAGGGTTCCACAATCATAGCGCCCACGAGAACTGTTTAAAGCACAGAAGCTAAAAGAAAGCTGTATGACTGCAACAACGCTACGAATGAGAGCTTCCATTTTGCCCGGGATATCTTCAAAAACCATCTGTAACACTAGCACATACCCTAAAAACTGGAACGCATGACCGCCTTATCCAGAGAGTTTTTGCTTACATAGGTATAACAGGTTTCTTTAATCATATGTTGACACTGCATGAAAACCAGTTAGCGTTAGCTACCCTAGGTCAGAAGTAATCCTAGATGTCAACACTAATAATAATGGACCCAGCTTATCTGGAAAATATTAATTTTAGACGTCAAAATACCAGGGTACGCGTGTAGCGGAATAAAACTATAAGAAGTCGTCTTGTAAAGCAGATGGTCATGTCTAGTTATTTACGGGCCGGTTAATGGAGCAGGCCATTATCGTATGCCTATGACTTAGCTAATTGTTTTTTTAGATAAAGGGGCTGTAACTGGCCGCCTGTCCGGCGACCGACGCCACAGGTGATAACAAGGAAGTGTGTACGCTCTGGACATTCCAAATTGATGACGTCAGCGTCGGCATTGTCTCCAGGTATCGCTGGCAGTAGCGTTGCTGAGCAAGAAAATTAATTGATTCCGTTTTGCTCGAAAACGCTAACCGCAGAACCGGAAACTGCGTATTGCGCCCGTGAATTGCTGTGAGCTGCCGGTCGCGTAAAAAGAACAGAACGGATTTCCATAAATTAGAATTATCGTCTGACCACATTACTTCACGCTTTGATCGCCGAAGATGCAACCGACTCCAGTCTAGTCTTTGGAATGGCAAGCAACCCAGTATTTTGAGAGAACGCCCGTTTTTATTTCCGTTATTTATTTATTTATTTGCTGAACTGACGTTACTGTACTACATAAGCTGACAATATAGAAAAAGAGCTAAAACTCTACAAGTACTGATGTGGGACGTATGAATATCAAGTTTTGAATATTTATTCCGACACTGACAGAAACAGATTTCTATACAAAGTGTTTTGCGATTGACAATGAGCGACGGAATTGCAAGAGCAATCCACAAAACATTTTCAAAGCCAAAGTGATTATTTTAATTAGGTATTTTAAAACGTATTCAATAATAAAAAAACAGAATAAACAGACATGATTTTGTTGTCTTTTTATACACATATATAGCTTTAAGAACAAACTGCCAACCACTAAAAAAATGCCAAGAGAAAGAACAATGATAATGTAATTAGAGTTATGAGAAATGATCTATGAAAATCCCTATATCGATCAAAAGATAGACCCAATAATTAATGGCAATAAATTCCATTCATAAGCATGCAGTTAGTTCAAGTTTTAAACGAGACGGATTATTCTGAAACTCTAGATTTTTGTAACTTTTTTTGAGAAAACCAAAACCACGACATTTGTTTCTAAGATGAAACAACATTATAAAACATAAAAGACAGACGACACTATAGCAGTAAGAAACTAAAAAAACTGATAGTACACGATTGATTTCTTCCTAGGGTGTCTAATTTCATGTTTCTACATTATAATGTTTGATTTGTGAAGGACTGGGAGGTTATCACGGGGAAGGCAACAAAAGTCGTCGAGATTAACTCTGGTTGCATGTGATTTGGACAGTCATGGAAACAAAAAATGATTGTCTAACATGAGCAATAACTTCCCAAGTCGTTACTCCAACGATGCATTAAACACACCACACACCTTTATTCTCAAAATTAAGGATTGAACCTTTTTCCACGTCCCTTCTAACACTCGTTTTACCACCATTGATACAAGTATTTTGGTCACTAAGGAGTACATACACCGGTTTCAGTGGTGAGGGACAGCACCAGATGAGGATGAGATTGAAAACAAGCCAAAACTTCTTATATTCGGCGGTAAATGGTCTGCATCCTGCTCTTGTTCGTTCCAGTAATAACATCTTTCGAGGATAAAACGATCATTCGCTATGTATCAAACTTGCCAAGTCGACGAGTCTTTTCGCTCTAGACATACCTTCAATTGAAAAGAACTTTTAGAAATGCCATTGCAGCCAGTCATAATGTATAATTTTGCTAATTTTGTTAAAACCAGTCCACTGATAAGTTTGAAGGACTGATCGACTATGTCTAAATAAAGAGCAGCATGTCTTCTAAAATTTATTTAATTTTTTAATATTTTTGTTTAGACAAAAGTTCGACTTTACTGTATACTTAGAGGAACTATTGGAGGTTTACCAAATAGCAAGTTACAAATATGTTTTTTTTAACATCCTTCTGTTTTGATTTAGTGAACCCATGCAAGAATTTCGACATGATGTAAGAGCGGGAGCAAATTTCTGCCGCTCTTGATTGTTCGGTTGACAAACAGTTTCGTTCGTGCTGTTTGAAAGTTGAGTTATATAATTTATATGAAGCAAGAAATGTGAAAAAAAAATGACGGTGTATAATAGGTGTACGCGCAAGACTTTAAAAATGTGTATCAAAAAGGCTTAGAGTATGAGCAGAAGAGAAAAACTCTATGTGGCTGGTTATTTATTTTATAATTTTGGAACCGATTGTGAAAAGTGTTACAAAACTATTTATATACTGCAACAATTATTAATCTTTAATATAACAAAGGTTAACGTGGTTTAGGCTGTAAACTAACTGCCTACCTACCCAAAAGATATAATAATGGTAAGGAAGAAGCATAAGTAATCAATGATTATGTATGTAAGTATGTTTACATGACCTGCAAGGCTGCAGCTTAGACTAATATTTTTTCCTACTTGTTTGTAATAATTAATACATTATACACTGGTGGAGTGAGGTGCGTGATTATTTCAAAAGTGCTATTGCTATTCACTGAGAAATAACAATAATCTCTGTTGTATCTCTGGCGTACATACAATTTTTATAACAATCATGTAATGCAATACAAAATTGCTACTTCGATATTACCAAAACATTAATATTAATGCTTTCGTATTTTGTATGTATTAATTTCATGAAAACCGTCATAGTAAAAACTTGAGAAATACAGGGTTTCTATAAATGATTCGTGCAATGCGGGCGGCGTTGATTTCTGAATTCCTTGTGCCGTCTTTTTGTAACCGCTGCCAAGCTACAAAATGCACGGCGATAGTAGTTGAAGGTTGCAGATCAATGTCACATCACAGCTCCGAAATGTGAGCTTTCTGCAACCTTAAAGTTAATTATCTCACAAAACACTACAGAATGTTTAAAAAATATACACTTTTCTCATATTAAAATATATCAAATAATTCAAAATTTGACAGGTGACAGATGTACGTCACATTCCTGAGAAGCGGCAAATTGATTTAATCGATAATTTCCATAAGCGCCCTGGATGCACGAATCATTTATAGATACCCTATATTATGCATCTGTGGGGATATTTGATAATTTTTGTCAAGTTTTTAATGTCTGAAGTCAGCAAAAATACACCCCCCTCCTCCTTCACAGTATTTTAAAAAAATTGTTTAATTCTCATAACTATATCAAGGAGTATATACCTAATTTATGCCCTGACGATGTTGACGGTGACTTTATACTCTGAAGGAGAAATACAAAAGGTTCGAAGTGCTATTATTTTAATCTGTTTTTATCACATACGAATTAGTTCAGGGAGTGAGGACTATAGATAATAATTCAATGTTATGGACGAGGAAAGCATTCATCCTCGTATATGCACACTACTATGAGAACACCCAGACTTACTTATCTATCTTTCTCGCACACAAACTTGACAAAACTGGCTTTAAATGAACGAAGGCTGCGTGGTAACACCTATTTTTTATTATTAGGTTTGATGTTACTCATCATAGTAATCCCAGTTTTAGTTCATATCTACAATCTAGTCGCGTTGTTTCAAAATAAGATACGTTCATAACGGGCWAATGCCGCAAGAGGTCCTAAGAAAATAACTTGTCATAAAGAAAGCTTGGTTTAAAAAAAGTGGACACGCTACACAATTCAGGGTCGCATCTGATTTGTAAATGTACGGGAAGGGAAGTGTATAAGATATAAAATACAGTAAGCTACAATATTATTGGTTAACGAATATAGAATATAGAATATAGAATATGTACGTTGTGTCTATTTTCGTAAATCTTCTCGAAAATAAATTGCCGAATTACATTTTTTCATATTAGAACATACATACATCAAGTAAATATTCTTGCAATTACTACTTAGTTGGGCGTTAACTAGGAGGCACCCAACTTGTTAATGTGTTTTATCTTAAAGTAAGCGCAATTAGTAAAGTGAAATTTAATGTTATTAATGAGAACGTTCGCATTCACTGCAGTTCGTAGGTAGTCCCTCTTTTACAATGYGATGGTGGAGCATTAAGGAAATAGCAAGCAATTAATTTTTGGGGTAATTACGGCTCATGGCTGTCTTTATTAAACAATACGTTGAGTAATAATTATGGGCCGTATGGTAATTAGCGGTTTTCAGAAACAATTACTACACTAATGGGCAGCACTTATATAGAAAACCGCGCACGATTTTTATTATTATCCGACTTACCAGAGTGAGTCATTTATTAGCCTAATCGACTTGTGACAGACGACAGGCAGAATTTGTTTCTCTTAATACCACCGGATCGGGTTCTGTTCAATTTCCGGGAATCTCGATCGAGCACAAACTGGTCCACTGAGTAACGACCTTTGTCGCACATTTTTTGACTATTTCGGTGCGACGACAATAATGCGTGGTTGTGCGTGTGCGGAGGGATTATTCTTGCAGCCGCGAGTGGGAGTGCAAATAACAATTCAATTACTATAATCTGTTTCGGGATATTCGGGATTATGATTACATAGCAATTATACCTATATAAGCAAAGCTTTCATTTAAAAATCCTTTTGCTTCAACAATTTCTTCGATCGATGTTGGTTTCTGACTCTTATCTAATCTTGTTTAAATTATTCGAGTATAGTAGTGCATTTGTACAACTAAAAAAAGTGCAGGAAGTTTTTTTGTACCAATTCTTATGAAAGGTTCAATTTTGCATAAAGCACTTGAGCAATGGTTGCAATTAAAGCAGTGAGTTTAAATTTTTTGTGGAGCTTAATATTGAGGCTCACTATGCATAAATATGCTACCACGTTTCTTGAAAACTCTTTTGAACTACTAGATGCAATTTTGCATTAATTTCATTAATTACATTCTATAATTAATAATATAATAATACTTGCAAACTGTTTTTCGTTTCTTAGCTTACTTTTTGTTGTATTTCAATGCATTTCCATGGTAACGTATTTTTTTAGCGGTAAAAAAGCGGATTTGTATTGGTTTTTAATTCTTGAAATGAGCTGGTGCTCATTCTGTGAAAAGCATGTGAAAAAGAGTAATCAAAGCACGTTTTGCAAAATTGCTTTTTATTTACTTCACTATAATTGTACAAAAAAGGTAAAGTGACTTCTGTTTCTTTCCTTTTTTCATGCCAGCTTGAAAGGTGAAACTCTATGAAACTGTTCGTATTGAAATCCTTATGATGGTTGGCTATCAATATTGACAACGTTCACATCAAGAAGTTTGTGAAATCCTATGGTCAAATACAGTACCGAAGTTAGTTTTAAAAAACTAAAGAAACTGGTCATGTAAAAGGTATCCCAAGGTCCAAGCGTCTGAAATCGGCTACAGATGAACGGCGACCACACAACTTGTATTGGACAAAAATATTAGTCAAACGTCGGTTGTTCGAATATTAAAAAAGAACAAATGCGTGAGCTACCTAAATGAAGATGATCCTGACAGAAGAATGCAGTTTTGTGCGATCACCAATGATAACACAAATTTATTCAAACAACACTCTATTTTCTGACGAAGTAACTCTTCTTCCTAAATGGATTGTAGACATACACAACTGTCCCTACTGACCTAGTGAAAATCTTTACTGGATGATGGAACAGCACATACACTATCATCATTAAAAACTAAATGTGTAGGCTTGATATCACCGGGCAACATACTATTGGTCGATATAAAAATCAACGAGGAATGCCAAACGAAAAAGTATGGTTTCAACAAGACGGCGCTCTATCATATTTTAAAGATAATATGCGCATGTATCTGGATAACACTTTCCCAGACTGGTGGATAGGACGTCAGGGAATTGAATGTCACCTGAATTAAGTCAGTTGGATTTTGTACTTTAGGGTCAATTATACAAGGTAGAACTACAAAATTTGGAAGAGCTGGAAGCCTAAATCAGATACGAAATTCAATAAATAGCGTCCTGGGGCTACAACAGCTAAAGTTGCTTATATGGTATGTCCATAACTCAAAACTTTACAATTATATTTCAACCGGTTTTGTGTACAATTAAAGAAAACAAAAATATCGGGAGTTTTAAAGATTCGAACTTATTTCTACTGAACTATTGAAATGTAATGGTGATACAATTGGTAAAATAGATCCTCCTTAAAATCGAAACCTTTTTTACTT
This sequence comes from Rhyzopertha dominica, assembly GCA_025024175.1. Taxonomy (NCBI): domain Eukaryota; kingdom Metazoa; phylum Arthropoda; class Insecta; order Coleoptera; family Bostrichidae; genus Rhyzopertha; species Rhyzopertha dominica. The sequence continues at coordinate 12,516,129 of QCXZ01000001.1, forward strand.
TTGGAAAAGCTGTAAATCTCAATAGTTCTGAATAATAACATTGTCAATTTTTTGTGGGTGCGCAGGCATTTTTATAGGAAAGAGCTTTCGCTCCGACCGGGATTCGAACCCAGGCKTTCAGGTTTACGCTCTGGCGCGGTTCCYCTGTGTTATCAGAGGATCGGGTATGAACTTGGGTTGAAGCGTACAATTAACGCCGAATTTCATGTGTCCTCGATAATGTTGAGTTGTTAAAATGCTAAATAATATTAACCTGTCGCATGCAATTTCAGCACGAAACAGGATATCTAGTATATTCTAAAACAAAATGAACAGCTTATTTGCGTACAAGTTTGCTTTTAATACTGTATGTGTACAAAAATCTTCAGTATTTGACAACATCTGAATATAAGTGGCACATAAAAATATTACCGTAAGATGATATTTATTCATGTAATTATAATTGTAATTAATTATTATTATCAATTAATTTAGAGGGCTTTGCTAGTGGTTAGAGTACTTATACATATCTAAAAACCTCTCGCATTTCAGCCAAGCTGTTGTATTGTTGCTAATCAGCTGCTTTAGTTCATAGGATGTCAATCGCACTAGTCAAACATGTTTGGCTTCCTCTTTAGTTACACTGGCCTCAGTGCGTTGATAGAAACAATCTTAATATACGTACAGTCTTGATAGCAACTATAACTGTGTTATATCTGACTACCCATTCTCGATGATGAAGTCGTAAAAAAATTAAAACGTTCATTTCCTAAATAACAATTAAAGCAGAGCAAAGAAGCGTGAGATCAAACTAGACAAACGAACAGTCTTCAATTACAATAAATAAAATAATTATTATAAGAGCATTACAAAAGACCGGTAACGATGATGAAAATTACTGATACATTATAGGATGCCGTTTGATATGTTGTTATGTAAGTTAATTGTAGTGCATCATACAGATTGAGAGTGTTATTAAACATCCTTCAATGCCTTCAACAAGTATCCGAAGTGTATAATTCAATATAATGTATATTGTAAGCCGCTAGAAAGGATATACCCAGATTATAACGGCAACGTATTTATAACAGACAACAATTTACATTATTCACGTCAAATTAATTTGCGTAGTGAGCATTAGAGATGCAAATTAACGAATGCTAATTTAAACATGAGATAACGTCTTCAATTAATAACAAAATGAACTATCTTTGTGCAAAGCTTAACGCAATGAGTGATGACACTTATTGCGCTGGATATGAATTGTAAATCAGTACCGTGAGTTAGTATTACATTCACTCTAGTTATTAGCGGATGTCCTTTTTATACACTATGAATATGTCAGCAAGGAATTGTTTATATAAACATCTGTTTCTTCCACTAAGTCTGTAAGTAGAAGTTGCTCCGTGAATGCTTTGCCGAGTTGTTGAATACGAAGGACTGTTCCATAAATATCTAAGTGAAGTTAGCAGCAACGCAAGATCTCTTATAAGTGCCTATAAGAAATCGTAGTAAATCAGTGGTTGTAATTGCCTAGACTAATCGCACTAATAATAATAAACTAATGAGGAATTTACTGTGTTGTGGATGGGTCCTTCTTTAAAGAAGACGTAAATCGTTTTACACTGAGTAGTTATCATTGGCATGATATAGTAATGAATTTTAAAATATTTTGTATTTAACCTGCTTTATAACTCTGGCAATAAACAATTTAGGGTACCTATCAGTACTCGTAATTTTATCATAAAGTCATTTGAAAAACTTGCCAATTGTGTCAGCGAGATTGTATAATATAATTTCATCTCATTTGTAGCCAGCTAGACACGCAAAAATAACTACGACAACAACAGAATCAATTGTATTGTAAAATGGGAAACTACCCCTTGATTGTGAATTTTCAGCTGTTCCCAAGCTTAGGGTATCTGTTACAGGATTTACAACCGTGTGCAATACTGGATAAACTGAAAGCAGAAAGAAACTTGAACTCATTTCTTCATATTTATATCAACTTCTGGCTGAGTTTTTACCTCACATTATTTAGTTGTAAGTAAATCTAATTTATATGAGCTTCATTTGCTTCTTTAATCTTTACATATAGGTATTACATTACCATCTGGTGATGATGCATTTTTTAACGTTCACCAGGAACAGATGTCTGTTAAATATCCTTAAATTTGGTTTAAAAGCTCTTAGTGTACACAACTTATGAAACAGTAGCTTTTGTACTAATAACTAATACAGTGTTTCTATAAATGATTCATACAGCGTGGGCGGTATTTATTTCTCAATTTTTTGTGCTGCCTTTTTGTAACTGCTGCCAAGTTACAATGTGCACGGCGATAGTTGCAGATCAATGTCACACCATATCTCCGATAGCTTTCTGCTAGCCTGAAGTTAATTATCACACAAAACACAACAGAATATGTTGAAAATACATACTTTCAGGCGTTTTCTTATATTAAAATATATAAAATAATTAAAAAATCGCCATATGACAAATATACGTCACTTTCCTGAGAAATTATTATTCTTTAGAAGTGATCTCACACAGGTGATGTACAGTGTTAGTATTGTCTATATCTGGGTGTACTTACAATTATACACAAATATATATTATTATAATATAGAAATTATTTTTCCTAGGCCTATTTAGCAATTTATTCGAAGATTAGTGGCCTTCACTTTTCAACCTACTACAATACTATTTATGTAATAACTTAACTATAAACACAAATCGAAAATAAGATACTATTTTTTATATTTTCAAACAACAAACTTTTCTTCAGACGACAGAGAATTCCATCTCAAAGTGATTTCTACAAGCCTGATATGTCTATCTTGCATATTTATAGAATAATCGAATTAATTAGCATAATATACCATAGCAATAGGATTTACAAAAATAGTTTGCTACCTTGGAATTAGTACACTTTATTTGGCATTCATACTGCACAATGAAATTACCCCCCTAGAGCGTGCCCAAAAATGACAGCTGTCAACTATTCATAGAGAAGACTAAGAGATAAATAGGGCATAACGTTAATTTAAGTTAGTATGAAATTCTCACTTACATAATATATAATCGGACTTATCGTAGGTGAATGTTGTACCTAGTCCTGCCATAGGTAAATTCTATTACAAAAGTTTTCTGTAATCTTATCCCAAGTTAACTAGCCTTCATATTTGATAAAGTAATAACAGGTGTTCAAGTTATCAAGTCGCTTAGGATTAATTTGTTGACAGACGAAAACGATGCGAAAGTATAATATATTGCCTGCTACTAACATAATCTATCGAAATTCGATTTGATATTACGATAAAATAAAAAATGCAGTTTTTTCACTTAGCACTTTTCACCAAACCAATTCAGAAGGATGATGGTCTCTTTAAATCGGATGAATCTTTCTCTTAGCCTCTAGGTAGATGTGATCATTTTGCTTATTAAATTTCTCTTCAGCCAAAATTTTTTATTCGTAAATGAGATGTGAGGTAGCTTCCTGCATGCCAGTGAAGAAACTGCATTCTCTTGAAACAAATGGTCTTTAAACTGCCCTAGCCTGGAAAGTGAAGATTTTTATTGATAAGTAAGTACCAGTATACTACGTAACCGCGAATGTTAAGAGACTAAATTTGTACGTAAGACTATGGAGTAATAAAAAACATCCAGGCGCCTGGCGATTGATCAGTCATTTAAAAGAAACTATCAGGTTAAGATAGGTCAGTGCACTAGGTTTTTGTTCAGTTATATACGATAAATGGTCAAGTGCGAGTCTCCATGATGCGTCGAGTGTAAGCTAGTGTGGACAATAATAGACTACATTTAGAAACATATTTTGTGATGAAGCTGAGTTTCTCTTGTGCAGATCTATACCAACGTACCTGCGCTTTAATTGGGCTTTTTTACTTGAGTAAGTTTTTTACCTTAATGATTGTGTTTGCTTTGGAAGTTAGTGATGCCGAGTGGGGTCCGGATTTTGGGGGTTTTATTTTTTAACGAAAATGCAATTATTCCGAGCTTCCAACACAATTATTTTGCTCGCAAATTGCATTTTCCGATCGGTTCGAAAAACCTTTTTACTACTCTCCCAAACCAGCCCCACTGTTCTTGTATGATTAGATCTTAATGCTTCCTTAGTATCAGACAGTTAACAGAATATGATCACATCACGCTTAACATAAATTCTTGAAATTCACCAGAACCGAAGGTTGACTCATGAAATTGTTACGATTTTGAACTTTTGCAACATAAGTTATGGAAAGACTAAGTACATATACGTGTGCAAACTTTTTGTTGTCCTAAAATTTTATCTGTAGCTGAAAATACAAGGTTACTTCTCCGGTGTACAACACCGTCTCAAGGGGTAACGCATGTAATAGCAATGAAAGTTGCGGCGACATGCAAAAATAACGTTTAAAACAAATGAATGCCAGGGATCTCCGCGATAAGCCCTCTTGGTGGAGCCGGGTCGAGGAGCGAGCTTGTCCACCGCCAGCCTCGATAAAGACTCCATTAGTCAGAGCCAACTTAGATAGCCTAAGTGCACATATCAAACAAGCTCAGGATGACAATATAACAACGCGACATTGCGGCGCACTCTAGATCGCTTTTAGTTTTTACTACTCTATAATCGCATTTTGTCTCGTGAGGTATTAAAGATATTTTAGCTTTTGGTTTATGGATATTGTTCGAGGTATTTCATGGAAMATACTTATAGGTAGTGCTGTAGAACACACCGGCATGTAACGGCGATGCGGGTGCAGATTATTGTCGTCTTCGGTGTGCTTTGCGTTCGAGTAGTGTGCATTGTGCTGTAATGGAGATAAATTTATTATATACTTTAAAATTTAAAGGATCGATTATAAGTAGTTGAACATACAACAACCGTATGTCCCACATCCAAGGGTTAAAACAGGATGCTAACTTATGAAAACATAGGAATACCTTAAGGATTAGAGCGCTGTATAATTATTTCGACAATTCCAAGATATAGAGAAATTTGTACTTTTTTTTTACTTTAGACTCTAGAAATTTGAGTGGCTTATAAGTGTAAAATATGATAATGATAACTTAAGATGTCCTTTTATTATAGAAAAAGTGTTAGTTAGTTTGCTTATTATTTAGCAAACTCCAAAAAGAAAGAGAAAAAGCGTTTCCAGAGGCTGTAAAAGTGTAGAAGAAAACAGCTGGCGATCGATTCCAGCATTTAAATATACAGGGTATCCCAACTAAAATATTGAAACAGGTCAATTGTGACTTGAAGTGGGACCAAATTTTATCCCGGTTTCAAACTTATTTCTACACCCCGCTAGAGCCCAGAGCCACCCCTTCAAAAAGTAAATAGCAAGAGGGGTTGAGTTACAATCATACTGAAGCTATTTTCATTGTCTATGCGTTTCTATTTTTTACAATTTGAACGATCCTTTTTGGGAATTCTGCCTAGATTACTGTTAGAGGAAACAAAAGTGGTTGGTGAAACACAATTCAATTTAATAATAAACATACAGTTCAATTACTTCCATTAAGTGGCTCCAGAGAAATAAATTTAAAGGGGTTAAATCGGGTGGCCTAGCTGGGTATTTGATGGGATCTCTTCACCGGCCTATCCTTTGTCTGGAAAAACAAACATCTAGGAAACCGCGTATTCGTATGTGAGGCACTTCATCTTTTTCAAATGCTTGGGTGATTCTAACAACTGGAAATAACTATCACCAGTTAAATTGCATTCAAAAAAGTTTAAGCATTTTGGGGATTTCACTGAAATTGTGTGGGTTGGTATCACTACAACAACGACAATAACTATGCTGCTTACATTATTGTTCAGCATAAGCGCATTTTCATCAGAGGAACAAATGTAAAGTAGAAGCATTAATCAACCGTAGAGCAAAATTTTCGCAAAATCCTAAATATCGTTTAATTTACGGAAAAATTATTTTGTATGGATCTTCGACAGTCCGATGAATACTGTTCTTTGAGAAGCCAGATTCTCACAGTTTCATATTATTCTTTACAATTTGACGAAATTGTTCCGGATTAACAATTGTAAAATCCACAATAAGCCTTCTCAAAAAGGATAATTTGGATTTGAAAAAAAAACATGGTTGCATAGATAATGAAAGCAGCTTCAAAATAATGTATCATGACCCAACTTGCTATGTGAACCTTTTGAAGGGATGGGTATTAGAGGGATGCAGAAATAACTGTTAAATTAAGTAAAAATCTAGTTTCACTTCAACATAAAATTTACTCATTTTAACATTTTTCTTGGACATAGCGAGAGGTTTGAGCAGGTGCAAATTTTAGTTAAGGGAATCGGTCTATTTTGCTATTTGCTACAATTGAGGCATTTAATTCAGAACTACTGATTAAAAATAATATTGAATGTCGAGATTCATTTTAGCCAAATAATGATAATACACAATAACTAATAAAAAAGGTAATGACTTTTAACAATAGATGCTCAAATTTGCAAATACTTTAATCAAACGTAAACTTATTTTTAAAGAACATATTTCTATTTCGACTAATACCTTAACAATGGTAATTCTCTACATTCATTCAAAATTCCTCATGGTTATTTATTGCATCTAAGGGATAAAATCAAAATAAATTATTATTTGGCTGCCTTTGTTAACTAGTAACCATGGACATGCATATTTAAGAACAAACATCTAGTCCACGTAAAAATTCAAATGCTGGTGCAACATTTTCAAGAACAATCTGCTCTGTTAGATTCCTTACAAGAAAATGCATGGGTTACTTTAGAAGATTTAGACATAATCCACCATTTAAATTCTGTGGAAATTCTCACCCTTTCTGTTTAAAAATGATGAATCGCCGTTTTAACAAAAAATACTTTTAAATAATTTAGAATCAGACTGACTTCTTTTTAACTATATCTACTTCAAGATATTGGCTATGAATATGCAGACCATATTTCTCATCTCGGATAAAGAACATGGTCAAAAAATATAAACATAGGTATATCGATCAGATAAATGAGAATGGTAGAGTACAAAAAAAAGTCATGACCTCGTAAGTCGTGTGAAGTACTGTAGATGGCGCCAGCAAACTATGAAATGATTTGAATTACTTTCAGTTTAGAAAAATAAATTCTGAATTTAATTTCACAGTAGGCATGTTAATTTTTTAACTAAGGTAAGTTTGTGCTTAAGTCTCATTGCCTATCATTAAGTTAAAAATAACGATTGTGTAGTGTACGATTATACTTATGAACCACCTTATGTACTGCGGTTTGTAAAAAAGGATACACGAAATGTACCAGGTAGACAACTAAAAAAAAAATAGAATAAGATCATTTAATGCCAAATCCTCAAATCGTAACGTATCTATGTTTCTGTGGATAACGCCAGAGTMGTCAATTATGGTTTGGAGGGATCTCTGGTAGATGTCGATCGTTTTTAGATTCAGTTTAAACAAGTTTTAACGCAATATATAAAGATTTATAGCCGGTTGTAGTAGGAACTATATTCAAGTCACTGGAAAAACAAAATATTTCAAGAGGACAGTAAAATACACCCAGTTAGAAGATAATTTTTCAATTACATCCAAAAGAAACCTTATTGCTATGGCAAATAGATCTCGTACTCCAGGCCTAACAAGCCCCTTAAACATCATAGGTTATCACTTCCACCCTCTTGTATTTCATTGGGACTTTGACGACAAATAGAAATGAATAACTTGATTTTAAGTATACCTTGAAGTGTTACTAAGTGTCTAAGAAAACCGCACCCCCTTGTCTTCTGTTTTTTACAGACCGATTTTGTTATATATAACATATATGTCATTAGTATTCGACATCTAATTGAGAGTGCAGATACTCTATAAAATATAAGCAAGTGCCCTTTTAATATAGGCCTTGCACTAGATGCCCATGCAACGGAAAGGTTTACCGTTTTTTTTTAATTAAAATTTTGTGTTGAAAGATTTGTAAGTAATACATACTGAAACTATCCTCAAGCTTCTAACTATAAAATTCAGTAGCCAATAAAAAATCACTGGCAGGTCGTCATTAATCACAATTAAGCAATAATGACAGCAATAAATGTGTAATCAGTGACCGTAATCAGCAGTTGAACAAAATTTTATAAATTACATTTATGTACCAAAAATTTCATCCGGTTGTTAATCTATTTAGTATTATAAATTGTGCGTAATTCTCTATTACATAAAAGAACTAATGACGATACAATTTTTATTATCCAGTAGTGAAATGTAGATAAATATCATTATACCAGTTATTACCATTCATTAGAGCCCAATACGTAATTTTGAATGTAACCATCATAAATTGTACCACGTGTACCACCAGACATGGCGGAATGAAAAACAGTTGTGCAGTCCTTGAATTCAATTCAATAAATCCAGTTTTTAGAAAAAAAACATCTTAAAATATAGCAAGCCCATATTTCTTAAAGACAAATTGAAAAATTAGGTGAGCTGTATGAATGCTTTGGTATTATTTTACAAAACAAAGCAATAGTAAATTTTATAGGTAGGGCTTAGGTTATAATGTAAAAATAGTATTTCTTTTTCTCGAATTGTGTTCTCTATGAGAGTAAACTGAGTTTCTCGTTAATTTACCGAAGTATTCCTGGAAATACATAACAAAGTATAACGGTACATCAACTGATATCCGGAAGTAATACAGATACTGTTATAAATTATTATAAGAAAATAATATAGTGGATATAGTGTGCAAAAATATATCAGCCTTACTTGAGCACATATTTTTAAATATTGTATAAGTGAACATTAAATCAGTATGATGTAGATATTTTAGATGACATGAATTGAACCCATCTTCACCTTTTCTGTTTATTTTATTTAGTCTGCTTCTTCTGATTTACTACTCTCTTAATATATCGATACTGATATCTTCTACAAGTGTTTTCAGTATCTGCAGTGTTTTCTTATAATTTAATATGCTTCAATTTGTGATTTCTAGATTTTTCAGCAGCAAATATACAGTTATAAATTAATGGCAACGCCTTGCTGTAGGTATGTCCCCTATTTGTTGTATGTAAGGTATTTCGTCTAGGTATGTGCAGAAATTTGGTTTTGGTAAAATTGGTCGTAATATCTATCACTTGCCTCCAATATCACCTGCGTACTTCAACTTGACAGCAGGCCGCTATGGCACTTGTTTTGTAAGCGAGGAATTAGACATATAACGCATGTATTATTATAGAACTGCTGACACCTATATTTTTTCTTACATTGTAGGTACCATTACTTTAGTATACAGGCAAAACCAGTTCTATACAATGCTGTCTGCACTAGACCTAAACTACACCGATGAGTTCTAATGCACGCGAAACGAATCTATCTGCAGTTATATTGGGATGGACAAGCAGAAAAAGTTGGTATTTACAGATTTATTATGATGACGTCATGAAAAGCTTATAATATATAATATATTTATAGTACGTGCAATTCTACATGCTGGTGTTATTTGGGCTTTCGGATAGAACAGTCACTACAAGAGCTTTTGGACATTAAACTGGTTATAATTTATGCCTTTATAGGAGTGCAGTACACTTTTACTCCGTTGTTAAACAATATTGATAACATGAAGGAAAAGTTTTGGATGACTGTTTAAGTTTATTTGTATCATCCACAACAAAATTAAAATTGAGATAATTTACGTAACATAGTAATAACCACCTCTAAAGTTGTGATAATCAACGCTGTTATGGAGTTAGTTCTAATATTTACATTTATTAGTTTAAATGATTTAGTACTCTTTCAAAATACAAGGTTATTGGAACACGTTCAGTGTATATTGGAAATTAAATTAAATAGTATAAAAGAGTGATGGAATCGTACATAGCATACATACATTGTTACGTTACGGACATCTAGAAATACTTAATAATTAAGCTACTTTGATATTTAAAAGTTTTTAAATCAGGTACAACATTATTTTTGTTTTTTTCTGGAAGTAAACGGAGACTGAATGGGGATAGACAACACAAAAATATATCAATAAGAAAACAAAAAGGAAATGTTTATACAGTTTAGAGGTAATTTTTTGTATAGTGTAAATAACTATAAACATCTTTTAATACTTGAAAGGGTTTCGGATTATTTTGACACTTGCCTATATATCCACGATTTTTTACTTTGGCAAGTATTTTCTATGTGCACAGACCCAGCTACAGTTATAGTTTAAGTTGCCCATAGCTGAAGAATTACACCAGGGAAAGGTTAGAAGATGTAACATTCAGCAAATTATCCTCAAAGCTGAGCCAGTAAATTTAATACACAAGTAATAGAACTACATTTCCATAAAATTAAGAATAAGCACGGAGAAAAACTGGGCCATCCATGTGACGAAAACCATAAAATTGGCACCATTTGTGAACAAATAACACAGGGCTGTATTAAGATAGAAGAACAGTTTAAGTTCATTTGAGTTGTACCTGCTGGAGACATTTACTCCTGAAAACAATTTTTCGACCAAAATCGTTGCCAACTACATCAGGAGGAAAAGTGCAGCTATAAAAGCATCTCGAATGAAGGAACACCTTAGTAATCTATGTGATGGCCGGGTTTGTGATGTTTACTGCTAAGAGATCCAGTTGACGACCTAGGCGCAAAGAATATCTTGCTGACAAAAAGGCCGTTAACGGATTGAAGGAGTCCAAGAACACTCTAGGGTATCGGTGAACGTGATGTTATGTGGCAATGCATGGAGGAGAGAGTTATTACCGCCAATCCAAAAACGTGTACGAGAATTGATAATGAGTCAAACAGATCTTCCTGCATCATCTGATTGGTGTCACATGGATATACTTAAAATTAGTTTTTTCTTTTAATCCTGATGCAACGTATCAATAAATACTCAGCAGAAAATGAAATGGTTATTGCAGTTTTTTGTATGTTGTGGCTTTGGGTTCCTTAAAAGAGATTAGGAAAACGTTTTATTGGAGATGCAGGTAGAAACCATTGGCGAAAAAAACTGTTCCAAATGAAGAATTTCCTGAGTTAAGAGATATGTGATTAATCAAAAAATGAATGAAAATTTTACCCATTTCACCCATAAGTGGTCATCAACAAATTTCTACCTAACACGATGTCTATGGTAGAGTCTAGCATTGCAGCTGATTTGTATTATATTAAGGAATCTAGAGGTTACAGTCAGGCTCAAGTTTGACAAGCAAGGGGTAAAAAAACTTAGCCGAATCAAGTTCCGAACAAGATTAAATATGAAATAAAAGCAAAACGCTGCAGCCTGAAAGGATAAGAATAATTTATCAAGTGATTCTTCTGAAGATTTTTCCCTCAGCACAATAGCTGTTCCTAAGATGACGAAAAAGCTGCAAAACGAGGTTGAAAATGACAATTTTTTTTCTAATATTTGTAAGTGCTATTGCTTACTAACAGATTTTATAATAATACCAACGGACCTTTGAGTTACAATATACGTTAAGAAGTGCGATTGGAGCTTGGCTTGTGGTATGTCAAAAAACTGTCAAAAAATCCTAAGTTCAAGCATTAATAGTTAGTGGGTTAGGTTACTCCGCTAATGCAATTAACAGAAAACTACAAAACTCTGTGGCCTCCGTATAACTGAATCTCTTGCCGTTCAAGTACCAGTTTTAATCATAATGTACTTGCTCACTACAGGTATTTTATCGGCTATATAATAATATATCAATTCTTAAGACATGCAACAACTCCTTTTGGAATAGTCATATTTACCATGCGTCGGATAACAATAGGTTGCTATTAACAAAAATACACGCATTTCTTGTTTTAATTTTAGTTGCACAATATACATGGTACGTGCAAAGGCGTCGCATCCAACTTGATCAAACGAGCATGAATAATTTGGTGTCACTCCAGTTGAAGTAATATTTATATGCTTATTTAGACGTGCTAATAATAGTTCACTAGCGCTAGTAATCCACATTTCACTTTCTATGGTCACATTTCTTTAAAAAGCCATGCAGAACATGTGTACAAGCTACTGTCACTCACCCAGGGCCGTTGTAGATAAAAAACAAATGAAAAACTTGAAACAATAAACAACGCACTATATTACCGCAGCGTCTAGCTCTACTACCTGTAGGCAACTGCTATCTCTCCGCGACTCTCACCACCTCACCTGGGGGACAGGTGCTTTCGAGCCAATGGAGCGGCTCGGTGCAGCCTTACCAAGTGAAAGCAGCCAATGGCATGATGGAGGCGGCCGCCCAAGCCTGATTAAAATAATGGAAACGGTAGATTATGAAAATACTAATATGGTAGCTAATTATGTGTACCTTGCAAATTGTCTAAAGCTATTACTTGTGTCGCTGACAGCTTGTCGAATCAAATATGTAAACTAATAAGGTGGGCTGATTGTGGTTCATATTAGGTATGCTGTGATGCCCAAAAGTTAGAGGTATGACTATCTCGTTAAAAAGTTAGGGTATAATTATTGTATTCCTGCTTATAATGGAATAAATTTATAGCACACGGGGTGAATCGTTAAGTCGAAATCGATTGTAAGAGACATGCAATTTGGGATGGTGGAGTGTTGTAAAGTTTACAATAAAATAACTATAGTAGCTATGGCCACAAGCCGCTGGATGGCCTTGTCTGAATATTCAGACGTTTATACTATCCCCAATAATATGGCGTCTTGATCGTTAGTATTCATACACGATTGTAATGGTGTAGTGGTATGCACAACAAGGCGTAAGCCCAGTGGCTGTATGCCGTAGGTTCGATTTCCAGTTAAAGTAAAAATTTTTTTAGTCGGCATTTCCAACTATATGCAAAACATGTGTGTGCTTACATATACACAGAACTTGTTTTTAATTTAGGTTTATCAAAAATAATTTTAATTACATTTCTTGTGCAGGTGGATTCTTAGATGCATTGCATACACACAAGAACTATATCTTTAAAATAGGAATCAGTACAGAAACCTATGCATTTCTTTAAAAACAACTATTTGCTTATAAAGAATGTATCTACGAGCATATGTTTAAAATAAAACGTATCTATATATAATTTTCAAAATTACTTTTTGAAAAGGATAATGTAGGTACAGGGTTAGCCAAAAGTATGGGATAACCTTCTTTTTGTAAATATGAACTGTATGACCTTTTCCATTAATTGGCAACCAAGCGATTTTTTTGTGAACTGCTGGTGCTAGATGAAGATGATCCTAATAGAAGAATAGAGCAAAATAAAACAAAATTTAAATTTTAACAAAGCCGCTTTTTGCCTAAATTGATTTGTAAAAAGACATTATTGCCGCTAGTAAAAATCATCACTGGATAGTGGAACAACATAAACAATATACTCAAACACTAAAGGTGTGGGTTGGCATTACTGGGCAATTGGAACCTATCTATAGTCCGTACGTCATAAATGGAAATGTAACAGATATCTACCCGAACCTACTGCGAGATAATATTGTACCTGACATTGTACGTTTATATCCCAATGGAGATCGACGAGGAATACCAAACCGAAATGTTTGGTTTCAACATATTATTGACTTAATGTTTATAAACCTAACAGGAAACAGGTATACCTGTCCGGGTAATATCTTCCAAGGTCGGTACTCTGCTAGATTTCCTGATTTAAGTTCATTTCATTTGCTCTCTGTAGTTTAAAAAGTTATAAGTTATAATCAATAAATGCCTCCTAACTATCTGCAGAATTCACCGCGCAATTTGTGTGATAAACTAATTTATTTAGTTTGAATAGTGAATAAAGTATTACGAATATTAGAATTACATTACATCGTCACACGAAAAAACAGTACTGACACCTGCGCCCAACTTTGATAACGTTTTTTGGTATAATTAAAACACGATATTTCACAAAAGTTTTGTTATAAAACCATACAAAAAATAGGCAATACCAATCCACAAAAAATCGCTTGATCGCCACTAAACAAACAAAACAAAAAGCGCAGCCATAATAATGCGTTGACACATACAATCGAAAAGTTAGCTAAGAAACGAAAAATAATTATCAACTTTTGTTAAGGACATTTTGCTATATAGTAGATATTTACAGAAATAAGTCTGTTATTCATACTTTTGATTAACCCTGTACTTATATGATGCATAATTTGGATAATAATATACGCATTGTTTTTAAAGAAAGAGAGAAAGAAGAAAGAGAGAGAAAGTAAGATACGACTAAGACTAGTGATGTCTCGTTTTCGAGTCTCGCATGATCTCGTCTCGAGCCTCCAGCCCGACTCTCGCAAGTCTCGCAGGCAGATGTGGGTTTAGGGATGTCTAAACCTGATGTTTTTTTGGGATCGACTTGTCTCTAGGGATGCCAACAATATATTGAAACATTACAGTAAAACCAAGTGGATTTATGGTACATTTAACTCTCGACCCACGGCATAAGGTAGATACATTTGAAATGACAAGATGGGGCCGCGCATTAAAAACTACTTCGATTCAAAAATTTGAAGACATAATAGTCTATTTTCATAAGTCAGAAGGAGACTAGTCCAAAGAAAAATAAGTGGAGATACGAGAACTTAGACCGGAAAGAGAATGGATGCAAGAGCTTCAAAAGTACTATTCCATGGCTCGATATGACAAAAACGCGGATATTTTACAATAGTGGAAAAGTCACTCTTCTGAATTTCCCGTATTGAGCTGCATGGCTAGAGATTTTTAAGAATACTTGTTACTCCTGTCCCGGCAAAAATATTGCTTTCTGTGCTTCGTTAACAGCAAGAAAAAATCGCAATCGCCTTAACAATTAATCTGCCCGATGCTTGCTATGTTTAAACGTAAAAAACAAAAAATCTGTGAAGGTTGTTAAGAATTGAGAATTTTGAGGGGTTATTGTTTGTAAAGTAGGTTTATATAGAGTTTTATTATTTTCTTCCTTTTATTACATTCGTTTCGAAGGTATGACCTTTTGATGTTATTTATTTTTCAACTTCGGTATAAACATTACATATTTACTTGCAAAAGTATCGCATGTCACGCGAGACGAGATGAGACTCGAGAAGAGATTTAGCATTTAATTGAAGAGACGAGATCTTCATAAGTCTCGCCTCGCTGGTCTCGTTGCCATCAATAAATAAGACAACTACACAATACTCATATACTTGTACTCGTATGTCTAAACTATAATTTCACAAGCGAAAAAACTTCATATATTTAATCGGAGAGTACATGTACTTAAAAGTGTAAGGTATTATTTTTTTGTTGACAATATTGTGTACCTTTATAATTAAAGTTTTTGTTGCTTTAAACTAGATACGATTTTTTGTTACAAATATACGAAAAAGCGCCCATATATTCTTTAAATAAGCCAAGGTGTTTTACATGCAATAATATTCCGAATATGAGTGTATATCTAAGTACCATTTCAATGAAATTAATGACCCTATAGTGTTCAATTAAATATTCACCGCGTTCGGTATTTCTAACTGTTGTCAAGCCCGGTGTTAATAAAGTTGTATATACAGTGATAACACGCTAATGACGACGAATATATTTGCTGCTGAAAAAATATTAATCTAGTACCTACACAACCACATGTAGTTTTATTTATAAACTGCTGAAAGTTAATGCTACTTATTGGTAGAACTGTCGCTGTTTTTTTTTTGTAATACAAAAGCAGTTTACTCTTTTACACTACATATTTTAAATACAAATAGAACAATTAACGAAAAAAAGGTATACCTTGACTGATTGATATTGTTAAGCGACTTCATATTTCCTTGTTATGTTGTTGCGTAGATACTACTTATTGATTTACTTAATACAAAACGTAAAATGATATTTTGTGGTCTTTTAAGAAACATTAGTTTGATATACGTTTCTAAGAAAAATGTAATCCCTGAAGATGCATGTTTTATGTTGATGCAGAACCATACACATTGGTATTTGGAAATTTGAAGGAAAAGAACCATATGTGAAAAACAACTACTTCTAAAAACACAGACACATGGTTTTGTTGGTTCATTACAGATACTAAAACTACTACTGATCACCCTATTTGGTTACTATATTAAAGAAGTAGATCCTGCCTTCTATGCTTAACCATTGAAAACTGTGCTTGCTTAATATAATACAATTAGTCGAAACAAAAAGAAATAAGGAAAGGTGGTATCGGATAATTATTTAAATTCGTAATACACAATAAGTTTTTAGGAAATCCATAGGTACATAAGATAATAAATAATTAATATGGTTTAGTTGTCATTGAACCTGTTTGGTTTGTTAACAAATAATAATTATGCGAAATACTATATATTTTTTTTGTAAAATCAATCTTTGCAGTTAAGGATGATTCTTAAATGTGTTCTATACGAGATTAAATAATGAACTTGCAGCCAAATTTTGTGGGCAACTATACATAGTATATTTAACTATGCGGTTAACTTCGACTACCGGAACGGTTTAATTTTTCCGTTCAAAGGAGCAAATGATGTTTCTTCTGGCTGCACGAGTAAAAAGTATACCGTAAGCTACTTCGTTTTTATATTTCGCGCGTTTTGCATTTAGGCGTTGTTGATTGTGGCATGTAACGCGATTGTTTTGAGTTGCAGATATTTTGTGTAATTAAGCCAAACCTTTTGTAATTAGCAAAGCAATAATGTTGTATGTTAAGAAATCTTCACTTGCCCATTCGGACAATAGCGTTACCGGGGCAATTCTCTTTCCTGTCATGCCAGTTTTTGATGCATTATCCATCACATCTTCTATTCATTTTTTCAAACGAACTCGTGGCCTTTCAGTCAGCTTATTGCTTGTTTGTACAGATTTGAAATCACCGCGGGAGTTTGATAGAACAAGCCCGCTACCGTGCGAGCCGATCTTCTCCACCTAAATAGCCATTAGTGCCTTGTTTACATAAGATAATGGGTGATAGTCCTTTGTTTAAAAAATCTCATTATCCGTGAAATTAAATTTAATAGCAGTTTTTTTCGGAAAGTAATTATCCAATGTATTGAAACCTTACATCGTCTCGAATCGCGTTCGTCGATGATTAAGTATAAGACGAAGTATTTAATGGAGACCGAAAAAGCGAATTGATCAAGCGTGTAACGAAGAGGTCACTGAAGAATATAACAATTATGTGTTAGATTGGAAGCTACTGCCGGTGGCGCCTACTACAACCCAAGGAGTGTGGAAGCGATAATTTAAACTGTCGTGTCTCTTTGTCAGCGTCTTTGTTTACACCCCTGACAATAACAAGAGGAGGTTGGCTTAACTTGTTCATTGGCTCTGCTTTAGTAGTAACAACTCCTGGCATATAAAATTTAAATTAGCCCATTGACAAAAATTTACATTACATTATATTATTTTTTATTAAGTGTAACATTTGTATAGAAGAAGTCAACAAATCATCTAGTTTTTGCTACCATAAAATGATCTTATCTTATTATCATTTTCGAGAAATTCTGCTCTATTCCTCCTAGAACAAAAAGAGCTGATAGTGGTTTGAATCTAATCGAAACAATCGAAACCACAATGTTAGAAATTACAATAATCTATATACGTATTTCAGCAGCTAAGCTGCCATCTGCAGTAGAATAATATGGTGACTTCTTGAAATCTGGCGGGATTAACCGGATGATATTCTCCTCACCGAAATTGCAGTGGAAGTGGAGTCAGGTCAAAAAGACATAACTATTTATACTAACAAAGTATCACGCTTGAATGAATCGCTTACCCAATCAGTTCAAACAATGCGCATCTCGGAATTGGACCTAAATCAGAATTGATTAACGCATCTTTATTATACCTTGAATAAATATGTTCCGTGTTGTTGGAAACCGATTTTAGTAGTTTTAGGTTTTTTGATGTTATAGGGTGTGCTGTGTCTTTAATATGTTGGGCGACACTTGACTTATCAAACCTCCCAAACCTGAAATGAGCAATATGCTCTTTAAATCTAATTCCTATAGAGCGCCTAGTCTACCGAATACATTTAAGATTACATTTACTACATTTTATTTCATAAATGCCGGACTTGTCTTCTTCATCTAATGGTTTTAGAATGTTATGCACAATAACGTCATTACGTCATATAGAAATGTATTTCTTATTTATAAAATGTTATGTTAGATTCTGCTTAAAAAATGTTTTCTCTTCTAAAATGAGGTTTATAATAAGTTTCTATTCATTTTGTGTAACAAACTATAAAGTAACAAAGTATATTTACAGGTACTACGTGACTGCGAAAGTGATGTCACTTTTTAAATCCATAATACTTCATAAGATTGTAAAAAATGGCAGATTTAGTTTTTTTTTATTTTCACGATGGTTTGTAAGTTACAAGAGACTGAATTTGTACACGAACATTTACATACGTCTATGGATTTATGAAAAACAGCTAGGCGCCTGGCGATTTATCAGTCATTTAAGAAAAACCCATTTTTTGTGGCATTTTTTAAAGGTGCTATCTGGTTAAGATAGGTCAGTGCACTAGGTTATTGTTCAGTTATATCCGTGCGGTCAGTGATGAAAAATGGGTTCCGGATTTTGGGGGTTTTATTTTTTAAAGAAAATGAATTATACTACCGATATTGTTTTCGTATGTTGTTGAGGTGGTACAGATTCATTTAAGACAACACTTTCAAAATCACGTTGTAAAATGAAAATATTGAAAAAATAAACTTTTAAAAATTAAGGGCAGTGTTTACTATCGCTTCATACACTCACAGGTTTTACATATGTATAAATAAAATTTTGGAATTACCATCGTATCATGTAAGATTAGTAAATTCACGAATTTTATTATTTTATGCCGGCAAGTTTCGGTGATATTATGTGCCTTCTCCAGGCGGGTATCGTTTCATTACGAATCAATTTATTTGTAGATCTACATATGTTAAGTAATTAAAAAAATGTGTATAATAATCGAATCAAGAGTATTAGGTACTTTTCAGAATTTTAAATACTTTTTTAGTATTTGGAAATACCAAATACTTCCAGCTCTGTTACCAGGTTGTAGCACAACCTTGTTGTAACCAATACGACGGCATACGGTAAAACAACATGTTCTTAAATTATGTTGTGGAAGTTTCAGCGTTTACTGACGTAGTCAATCAACGCCCAGTCTACGTTAATTCTTAAAATTTATCTCGACGAGTTCTGTGCGACTTTACCAACTAATACCACCACATAGCATAGTGGATTACATTGAAAAGAAGTCTCTAAATCTTCTGTACAGGCAATCACGCCCAAATTATATTCATAATTGTATTTTTATCTAACCTCTGAAAAGAATTTTGCTCTGCTATTGTTGATTTCAGTCAGCATGGTCTCGTACAACATGCAACCGAGCGTTTTTGCGCGGCGCTGAAGAAGTTGAGGAAATTCACTGGATTTTTCCGCGATGGTTTATCTTCCGTATATACTATATGTCTCCAAATTATTGTTTTCACTTATACCAACGTACAATGTAATAATTGTTTCAAACGCTGAGCTCCAAGTGTTCGAATGCTCACCAATGTGATGTGGTGAATACCAGTACACACAATGCAAAATGTTCACGTTAAAAAATTCATATTATAAAATGGTTACGCAGGGTAATAGAACTAGATTGTTAGCAGTCGTTCATTTACACTCTTGTTGAATTTTACTATTATTTAATTTAGTTTGGCTTTTGAGAATTTTTTTACACAAATTATCTACTGTTAAAAAATCATATCGGTCTGTTGTTATACGGGGTGTATCAAAAGGATATGGTAACTTACTGGTAAGTTTTCACACCAACGCTCGTATAGGTCGATTTTTATACCTTTCTATTTTTTTAATCCAGAACATATTTGCTATGTGGTTGGTTGTTGTCGAATCCTTTCCTTGATGCATCCTTGTTGCTACCTAAATTCTCAGATTCACTTTGCGGATTCCAAATTTCGAATTTTCTAAATCTTTATACCTAATTTTGCATGCGGATTTTAATCTGCGAAAGTCAGAATAAAGCAGCAAGGCGCCAGACGTATGAAATACGTTACTTCAGAACCGCTCGATGATGCTTTAGTTATCGAATAAAAACGTTTTTCGGCCAGAAAATTTTGGTTTTTCTCCAAAACGGTAGTTTTTTAGATTTCAACAAAAAAATATTTTCCTAAAAACATCAGATACTTAAAAGCTATTAAATTCGCAAATAAATTTTAGGTTAAAAAATATTGCAGAATAATAAGTGACTAGCCTTCACTTTTAAGAAATGTAATGTAAAATTCTGAAAAACCAAATACAATTTTTCTAAAATATAGCAGGTAGTTCCCAAAATATCAATCGTACAATATTCCTGCATTCTTTAGATATATTATAAAAAATGGTTTCTAAGTAACATCGAATAAGGGTTATATCTTTGCAGTTACATGAGATATTAATTTATTCATTATGAATAATAGAGAATATATGTAACTCTTTGTACAAGTAAAGGAATATAAAAGTATTGGCCAGTTCCTTATAATAGTAATAATAATAATAATAATAATAATAATAGTAATGGAAAGGCTTTATAAACTCTGACACTGGAGCGATATCAGATAATAGCTGCTACGATCCAGCAAACTTACTTTGAATATTCTTTTAACAAAACCATAATTAACTAACGCAAATAGCAAACTACTTTCGCTGTCTTGAAATTCGATTAAAGTTTTACTTTTGGTTGATCCTTTTGGCTTAAAGACAGCTATTAATACTACACCCTCTTACAATCGCTAGCGGTGGAATCAAGCTCTGTATAGGGTATATTTTGGTAGACTTGCATGCTCCCACTTGGTATTTTTTGAGTTCAATGCAAGAGAATTTAAATGTGTTTTTTGTCATCAATAAGAGATATTTGCAATATGTAACTCTGATATTTTAGATATTAAATTATATAATGTTTATAACATGCCCCTAATAATATGTCTTTTTGGTTTCTTAAATAGCGCTAACACATTTTTAGAGCTAATGAATTCATAAACATTTGATTATTTGTATACATACCATAGCTGCACAAAATATTTTTTTTAATTATTTAAATGCTTTTATAATTTTGTTAAAAACGTATTCTAGTATTAAAATAATTAAAATACTTTATGCATTTAAATACTTTCTGGTATTTGAAAATAATAAATACTTCCAGCTGTGTTTGTATATAATATATCGAGATTTTTACTTCGGAAGGTGAACAGTGTCGTCATATATGATAAATAATTTTCTTATTGCATGGTTAATCAATATTAAGTTGGATAGGATAAACGTGTGAATAACTTTTTTTGACATGTATGTGCACTTGTGGTTGTGGTATAAAATAACACGGTGTTCAACAAGTGTTAGGGAAAAGTTGTAGCTTGACTAAGGGTTCTTTTTGACACATAAGGCCAAACAGTCATGTTCAGGATAGAGCAATTTACATATGTATTTTCGTCGGCAACTATAGGTACATAATAATTTATAAGGTAAAAAAATAAATTTTTTATAAGTATACCGGATAATACTTCACGTCGTCAGCATACAAGTATTTTTTGCTATATATATATATGCATAAGAAACTCAAGTACGTAGCATAGTATATACATGGTTTCTAAGATGTTTTGTTTAGCATGTTCAGTGTAAAAAAGTTTAATATGATTAATATTAACAATAAATTCAAACCTTGCTGCAAAACATATCACATGGCACAGCTAAGCACCGCGGTAAGGTTACTATTGTAACAGCTGACTATACCTACTTTGATTTTTTATTACACAGCAGAATTCCTGATGCACTAATAAATTCTTTGAAGATGCTGACAGGTTTTCACGGAAGTCGTTGAGCGTATTCCACCGTCAGCTATTGTATTGATCAAAGTGAATTTTACTTATTTGCTTTTTCTATTGTCTCAATTTTAAGTGGAACGTTTTTTTCACAAGAATCGAAGTAGCCCATGAAGAGCCCGCCGAAACGGTTCTTCCTTTGATTCAATCATTCAATTTTTTACACCATTGAGCAGCATTGTCTCTTGAACAAACAAATTCTCCATTGTTAGCGTGCGGTGTTACGTGACATGATGTAATTTAACGCAATCTTTGACGGTAAAGCTAAAAATAAAGTGGATATTCGATTTTTGTACCAGGTATTAGATAGGAAGAGTAGCAGCAAAGAATCTATTGATCTAGTTAGTATACTGTCTGGTTTTTTTGATGGATAACCAATATTTTATATTGAAATGTATATTTCATAAGTAATGCTGCTGACGAAAACTAAATTAACTTTTTAAGATTACGAAAGGAACTTTGGTATTTTATGTAACGCGGCAAGGCGCTCGATAAAAGCTGTCTGAATGTACGTTAGTAAATGTGTAGCTTTGGGTACAGTTAGTTCTACAATTGATATTATATTCCTAGTAATTAGATGTAATAACAGAGGTTAATGGTTAACCAGTTTAAACACCAAAGCCAATTAAGGATTTTGATTCTGCAAAATTATAGAAAGTTTATAGATTCACTTACTATAAACAATAAATACAGTATAATTTTAAAATTACGACTAACTTTTACACCTGTTATAAGTATAGCGATATCCGCCAAATTAAAAATAGTTGTTTTATTAATAATAGGTAACACTTCAAGGTTGTTTATTAAATAACCTTTGTTTAAGTTTTTGAATTTGCAAATTCACCGTACTTAACCTATTGGAACCATAAGCTAAGTAATCTCCAACAACACATTTGAATTGCACAAGCACATAAATAATTTCTTTTTTAAATATCTTAGCACCCATTATTTCAAATGAATTCAATATTATATTCACAGTTTCAGTTCAAATGTACTTGTATTACTTATTATCGGTACTTGTGAAAGCGTGTATAAATAGCCAATCAATTTTTTCAGGGGTATACTTAACAGTAGCTTTGTTTTAGTGGCAGGATAAATTAGAAATATTTATCGTGCGATATATGTGCACTACAATTCGAGGACTTCAAATTGTTTACAATACGGAATGAATGGAAAGGGTAACTTATACGTGATGATAATTACTACCTGGGTAATTACAAGTGACAAGGAAAATATTAAAACTGTCAGCAATTTGACACAAAAATAAGCAGGAACATTATGTAAAAAGTTTAATATACCTACTTCGTGCGAAACAAAGCACAGTGTAATTATTGTGACTGGCAAGACACACTTAAGTGTGTTATTAAGTGAAAACAAAGGAATAAGCAAAGCTACTCTCGTCAATTAAAATCATATAAAAATTAAAGATAATATTCTTGGAACACTTAAAAGGAAACCAAGGTGCTACAGGCGTCATAAACCTAATTCCGGAAACCCAATTTTTACTTGACGCTTGGATGATGATTGCATTATGTAAATTTTAAGGAAATACGACATGCACACATAGATAAAATAGAGATTTAAAAGGACAAGAGATAACATTTCATGGAGTAAGACAGTTTAAAATGTATATTTTACTGTCAAGGTTAAAGTAAATGTATATATTAGTTATTGCAGATTACAATAATGTGATGGTATATGAAATATACTAAGGTAAATTTGCTCCTTCCTAGGTTTGGTCGTTGACACATTACCAAAGTCCGAAGGCGTCTAATATTTAAGATTTCGGTCGCTTCTAGACCTAGTCTTACAAAAACCGAAGAATAGGCGCTTTTAGAATTTTACGCTTAATAATCGACAGGTGGCAATAAAATATTTATTAATTACGACAAGGCGTTTCTACGCTTTTTTGTTCCATTAGATCAAATCATTCCCTTACTTTTACAATGCACGTACATCTTCTGTACAGCCGTGGACTTTGAAAATGAAATAATTTAGGATGGTTATCTACGCGAGATAGTTTATTTTGGATAGTATAACACTATTATCTGAACAAATCGTGGTGCCTTGTAATAGTGCCATCCTATTATGGAGATCATTACCTAGTTTTATAAATTTGCTGCAAACCCAGAAACGTTTTGCTGCGAATCCAAGAAATCATCCCCCCTTGTGCCTTTGTCTACAACTTTAACCAAAAAGCAACAGCAATTCAAGTTTAAACCCAAATTAATTATTTCCAGAAATAGAAACCGGTAGTTTTTAGGCAGCTTTGTAAAAAATGGACAGGGGAGCATAAAATTTATGCACGCATTGTCCAGTGTAAACTTAAATATTCATGCGTCATACAAGCTTTACTTTTAACGTAAATCTGCCCAAAAAATTTAAAGCGCTGAATTACTTTAAAAGCAGTTTAAAGCTGCAAGTCTGCGTAGTTACTTTGACGTGTAAAAAAAAATATGTACATATATTCTATATTGCCAGTGTTTCTGGATCTAGCAGCACTAAGAATTATATAGCTTCTAGAGGAATATTTGAATTTTTATTACTTGTCAAAGACGATAAGGATAATTAATCCAAGTAGGGTCCTTGCCGTCGTAATAACTAAAGATTGAGCTAGATTGTATATCTTGGTATACGAAACATAGTTGCATAAACTGCACTGATGAACTTTAATAAAAGCGGAACAYATATGCAGCTGCATGCGGGGCAGACAGCATAGTACAGACATGCATTTTTATAGTTGCGAATTGTATTCACTTACCAACTTTGTATGTTCACAATCACTTAGTACTAGCAATAACAGAAGTTAATTTCTAGGAAGGATATAGTAACATTGTAAACCCCAACATTATTTTCACTTCTAATAATCAAAACCGCGTTCTAATATTAAATAAAAATATTTAAAAACCCGCACATTGTAAATTATATATTACATGTAAGTACTTTATGAGCAAATTTAATTACCTGAATTTAACGCGAAAACGTTTTTGAAGTTAAAATTAATATTACATTTGTTCATAGAGCAACAGTTCGAAATTATGTATTATGTTGCAATTAACCGTATTAATATTTCTGACAGAATGTCCTCTCTAATTCAAAAGTTTTTCTGCTAATCATCCACTAATTAGTTACTGAAATACATTTACATGATACTATTTACTCATGCAACAATATTTTTCTTTTATCTATATCTTATAATTTGAATACGCACAATCTGCGATACATAAATTGGGGCATTATACTTTCAATTTTCAACCAATAATCTTTGCTGTCAGCCCGTTGTGAATATTCTAAATCTCTCCACAAATAGCGAAATTTCCATCTAAACAATGTAAACTGTTTCGTTTCGTTGCCCGGATGTCTTCAGTTCGTCAAGTATGTACACCTAGCTCCAGACGTAGTTTACCTGCCAGAATTACATTCTATATTCAAATATAGTAAGGTGTATAAAGCAAAAACATTATAAAACAGACAGCTCTTATATCCAATTTCTAAATACTTTATGTGGTTAGATTTTTACTGGAAATTCTTATAGTGATTAAAGGCAATACCCGTTATCTGAATAATATTGAATATATGCTCATGTCTGCATATTGCATATCAGCTCTTAATTCTAACTCTTATGCTTATCAGTACCTATACTTATAGTAGAACTAAAGATGAAATTCTTTTAGATTTTTAGAGAGTGTACATTACATGTATCAATCGGCTTTGTTACTTTAAATCTACTTTTGGAAACAAAAGAGTTTATGCAGATACAAGCTAATACGAATATCTGTTTTCGAATAACCGGATACCTATATTGGCTTATTGGACGACACAATTACGAAGATTAGTTTATTTATATCCAATAAACGAATATATTCGGTTTGCTACATATTTTAATATCGAATACAACGTTTTACATTGTATTTCTTAAACCTTAAACCTTTCTGTAACCGCTGGTTTGAAAAATTGAAAGTTTCAGGGTTTCTATAAATGGTTCATGCAACGCGGGCAGCGTGTGTCCTGAATTATTTGTGCCGCCTTTTTGTAACTGCTGCCAAGCTACAATATGCACGGCGATAGCAAGCGGCGATAGTACTGAAGATTGCAGATCAACCAACAGCTCCGAAATGTGAGCTTTCTGCCACCTTAAAGTTAATTATCCCACAAAACACTAAATAATATGTTGAAAATACACACTCCCGGGCGTTTTCTCATATTAAAATATATCAAATAATTCAAAAATAGACAGATGACAAGTATGCGGCAAATTGATTTAATCGATAATTTCCACAAGCGCCCTGGATGCATGAATCATTTATAGAAACCCTGTGTAATTCCAGGTCTCAAGAAAAAGGATTATGCTCCAAGAAAAAATACCAAAAGTACTTATAATTGTCCCAGATTTTAAATCTGTTATGTTATCAGTAAAAATTAATATTGTAAAGTGAGGTGTGATGCACATGCATACTATATTTCAATATCATCTAGTCCGGGACTACCTAAATACCAAAACAGTCCTTTCATAATAATAAGCTCATCTAAGATGTTCCTTATTTTKCAGTATTTCGCAGTGTATAAATATCTTCATCAAATTAGTAATTACCCTGTGCAACTGTAAATTCCCGTCGTTATACTTAGTATCTTGGCAGGTTCAACGGAAAACCATTGAACCGAGGGCCTGCATCTATAAAAACTAATTATGATCCTTCAGCAACTGTTCTAAAGCCGACCTAGCTCGCTCATGTGCAAATTAATGACAAAAATCAACATCGGTCCAGTTTTTTTATCCGCCGGACATCTGGTAATCCGTGACTAATTCCAATGTAACTCCGTTTATAAAACCAATAACTTTAATGTGAAATGAAGCCGATCGAACGTGCCTCCGTCTCTTGCCGTTCCATCCGCTTTTCACGTGGCTTCGACACGTTTCGATCGATGCTTTTGTGTTTCTAATTGGATTTGTACACAATGGTTTGTCTTTTACCCCAGTAACGGAATATGCTTTATTTATAATGTCATCTCACTAATCTCCATGTATTGTTTTACTGATGCAAGTCTGAACGGTCAGTTTTAAACAATATGGCACCCTGTGAGAATTTATTCAATGCACACTTAAAAAACAACGTTTATCTTATTAAATAATACACTGCTCCACTTGACTATAGGTATGCATATTTGCTCCAAACTGGAGCTAAAATGATAGCGTGGTAAAGCGCATTCTATGTTTATAAATAAGTAATAACAAAAATAATACCGCAGTTGTAATGTAGCATCACAAGAAGTTTGTGAGCATAGAAATTTAAAAGCAATCCAAGTTTTCTTGTTTATTATGGTCTGACTTATTGTTGGTCCCTAACCCAATACCTGTGAAGTATCTACAATTAAATAACTTGACGTTGAGCGGGAGTGCGGGTCAAAGCTCTAAAAAGGTCAAAACAAAAACTCTTTTCAAATGACTGCTGCTCATTGCCACATCAATTATTCCTTTCCACGCCTTTCTTTAAGATACCTACAGTATAGATGTTTTGAACAGTCGAAGCATTTATTATGAGTTTTGCCTAATACTGACCATTTCTAAAATGTCTTCAATTATGATAAACGTGGGACATTCAAATTAAAAAGTTACATTAGTTTGGTCCTTATCGACCATCAAGTTATCTAACACTAGTGAAATAAGGCCGCTATTACTATTATCTAGTCCAAGTTTTGTGTCCCACTTAAAAATGGGTATCTTTGGAACGGTGTAACATTTAAATGGGGTGAAAATTGCAAACTGAAACTCTTTCAGAGCTACTTCTGAGGAAGACACCGACATGAGTGTCGAAACGTCAAGGTCTAATAACCAACGTGGGAACCAGCCCGGAAAACAACATGTCAGCTATTGAAATAATCGCGAAAAACAAAAAATGAGGATTTTCAAAATTTTGCTAAAACTTTTGATTCTATTTTTGATGTAATTTTTAAATACCAATACCTACCGCAAAATATTAAACTCAGTAAAAAATATTACTATTATAACGCTACTAATTCAGAACACTATACTGCACTCAATAGCACTTAGAACACCTGGTTCGCTTGCTTCCCGTAGAAAGGTACTGTAGTCTCGCGAATCCTTAGATAAGGAAAGATAGGGACGTAGCTAAGCACTTATCGCACATACAAAAAATCGAACGGCTGCTATTTTAACGGAGTCTTACAGGACCTTAGGCAACTACACAATCATCGTTCGACCTGGTTGCCTAAACCGCAGGCGCTCCATGTCTGCATCGTAACACTATTTTAGTGTAGGTAATACTTATTGTACTTAACTTTGGCGTTTCTAATAGGCCAATGTATTGCTAAAGTACTCACCACATGTAGTTTTTTATGTGCTTTTGAAACATAGTAGCGCTGGCTGTTTTCTTATTGTGAAGGCTGTTCTCATAGTAGTCTGTGTAAAACCATATAACCTTTTTTCATTTGCAACATTAGTTACTGACCTGCTGTGATGAGTAGGTATTTATTTGTTTTATAATAAGAACTGAAGCATGTAGCTCTTAAGTGCTTCCGAAGAACCATGCAATTGCCAATTTAAGGAGCAAAGTTTATTTATTAATATTTGTATTGCATAAAGTATGCAAATGGCACTAAAACGGCATTGAACATTACAATATATTTTGTTCAAATAAATTTTCCCCCTGCTCAAAACATGCGTGTGGCATCTGTTCGCTGTTATATGATCACATTAAAAACTTGAAGAGTGAAAATAAAACTTTGAGAAAGATACTACCTCGAAATAACTATAAAGTAAGCAAATATGAAAATGTAAATAAACGAAAATCATCCTGAAATATCTCCATTAATGCTTGAAGCTGTTGCTAGTTTATTAACGTATAAAATTTAAAACAAAAAAAAAGATTTTTTGTTGCTAATGCGAGAGCAGTTTATTACGTTATCTACCTAGCTATAAAAACAATAAGACAACACAACAACTTTTATATGTCAGGTTGCTGTGAAATTTTAAAGTGTTGTTCAACTTTGGAATCAGTCGCGTAACATGTTTTGTCGTTTCTATATTATTTCAAAGAAGCGTCATACATCTATCGAAAGAAGGCATTAGCCCAAAGATGATGATGGTAGTGCATGAATAGAACAGCCTATCGAATTTCCAAATCTAATTTCATGATAGAAGCACAAACCGAAGAGATCGTCAACAAAGCTGAAGAATAATATTCATGGATCGTCGATTATAAGTTTATGTTACTCCTAGAGAGGTAGGAATATCAGAAATGAGTCATACTAAAGCCCTACATCAAGATTTCAAGGATGACGACGCGATAAATACCTACCCAAGATACTAGTTTCGAACAAAAATTGGGTTGATAACAGTTTTGCAAGGAGAACTAGACTGCTTTGTCTCACGATAAAGACTATTTTATAATTTATAAGGGGGTGAAATCCGGGATACACTATTGGGACTTGCTAGTTGGTGAATTCAGAAACTACATGTCTTAAATGAACATGCGTGTCAGATCTATTAAATAGCTAGTTTCCTGTTTTTTTTTCAATAATTTGGTTTGTCATAAAATATTGCTGCAAACGATCCCCGTTAAACTCCAAATAATTTTGATTGAAACCTTAAAAATGACKGTMGAATCTTCCACTTGTTTTCTACGATATACTACAATAACAAACATCAAGCTTTACACAGATWATATAAAATACTTCTACATAATAGCTACCCACGTCATTTAATTATTAAATTATTATTTAGTAGTAACAATTCAAGGACTTCTGTTAATAACACCACATATGGCCAGYTAGATCAAGATAACTTAGTTAATCCCCAAAATATAGTATTTGCATCTCTTCCATTTATACCAAATTTAACACATAAACTTACAAAATTTTTTAACGTAGTTCTAAATTTAAAAATTGCAAAATATTATATAAAAACTAATAAAAAGTTGTTCTCAAAACTTAAAGATAAAATTGACAAAAATAAAAAAATGAATGTGATTTATTGTGTTGAATGTCTGGACTGCCCCTCTGTTTATATTGGACAAACCATGCAGTCTTTACAACACAGACTGAACCTACATCGTAGTGATGTTCGTCTACGTCCAGATCGTTGTGCTTTAGCTCAGCATGCATCTAGTACCGGACATTCTTTTGGTTTCCTAAATACTGCAATTTTAGACATAGAAACTAATAAATCAAAACGTTTATTTTTAGAAATGTGTTATATACAACAAAATTCCAATTCTATTAACAAAAGGTCAGATATACAAAATCTTAGTTCTATTTATTGCCAACTGCTTCAAATTGACAGTGTTAAACTAAGAAGAAATAATGCAACTTAAAATTTATATATACAATTATTAAATAATATTTATATTTGATAAATCGCTCATGATTTTTAAGCTTGTTCAACAACTCTATCCTTGATTAGGTCGAAAAATTTTGTCAGTTTTGTCAATTTCACGGTTGGACACCTATTAATTATTTATTCAGTTTTGCCATACGGCATTCTGTAATAGTTTATTCTTTTACAAAGTTACATGTTTTCGTCGTTTTGTTTCCTTTAATATTTGGAGTTAACAGTAAGTGTTAAGAAGTTTAATTATAAAAAGTGCCTGTTATGTATTTAATTTTAGTGTCCTGACGAAGAGCCGATTTTGGTTCGAAATATAGACAAAGTTAAAAAATCCGTTTCTTAATTTAGCCCTAACACCCTTGCCGTTTTCCCAAGAAAATATTTAATTACTACAATAACTAAATTTGATGTACCACGGGGGCGCAACCTGAAATAACGAACTAGTCGAAAATTCAAAGCATGTCGCATGCAGCCTATCTTTAACTTAATTAAGGTTATCCAACCAACAGATGGGTAAATCACTATGTGATTTGTTGTCTCCAAAGTTATTTTGCCTTTTGTTGTAGCGGTTTGTCCAAATTTCTCAATTAAACGTATACGCATTTAAAAACTCTTTAGTTTAAAGGCATGTTTGTTGGTGGTCAATTAGGCACACGCGTACCGATACCACCATTAAGAGGATATTTTGCTAAGAACGAAAAACCATTTAGCGACATGCTCTGATGAGAGCCAAAAAAATTAAATAGGTACAGGTTAGATAGCTAAAGCTAATTGGATATTATCAGTAGGCATATTCGTCGAAGTATAGTCGGTAGCTGCTTTTTGTTTTACACCATTAACGAGGTACCTGCTGCCCTATCTTGCTTATAGATCAATTAATAGCGGTGAGACGCCCATAAAGAAGTTAATACCTTACATTTTTTTTTGCATCACGTAACGAAATTAAAAAAGTAACTTGATAAAGCTGGTACGCGTTCCTAACGAAATTTAAATTCTTGTAAACAAAAGGTTGGCCCGTGTCAAATTCGTTCCATTTTGGCTGGAAAGGTTTTTTTCACGCTCTTTTGTAAAAATCTTAGTTACAGAATAGAAAAAAGGTAAAGTCATGCTAATGCTATTAGGTTCTTATTGCCGCATAATGGCCGATCCGTAGGTACATTGTTTATGAACAATACCACGGGTATGTTTGGGGCGAATTGTCAGTCCTTTGTTGGCAACAATGCCTCGAGGTTACTGTTGATTTGTGATTTAATACATGCTTTGTCAGTCTAAATTTGCTACAACCGTGGCAAATGTATTATTAATAACAGAAATAAAATATTCATATTTATAAATTAGCAACGTTTAAGGCTGAAATAGCAGATGCAAAATTTAAAATTGCAAACTGATGCATTTATATCAACGAGTTCATTTTAATTAAAGATCCGTGGCTTATATAATAGATTTTTTTTTCAGGAAGAGATATTTGAGAAAAGAATAACGTTTTGATAGTTTAATAAAACATACATCTAAGAATGATATTCGATGTTTCACAATTCTTATTAAATATGAAAAATATTGATTTTTATATTTGTTAAGGTAAGTCTTTAGTGTTTAAAGGCCAGCCCCTAGTCTTCAGTATTTTATTTTAAGGGTCATATCCTAATTAGGGCGCTCGTGCATACCAAATTCAATTACTATTGAATCATTTTGAATTTTAAGTAAGACGCAAAACGCTAAAAACTCTTCGTGCTTAACATTATACAATATAAAGACTATACAGATAATAAACGCCATATATAGAGGAGTATCAATTAAATTTTAATTTAATATTCTTCATATATCGCCATAGTACTCTAGTACTGAAAAGAAATACAAAATAAGCTACAAAATAAAAACACATTCAAGTTTTCTCACTTTCCAAACAATAAAATGAATAAAATTTCAATGTTAAAAATCCCTGGTAATTCGGAATAAATTACTGAATGTAGCTCGTTTGAAAGGAAATGTGGCATATATGGTTTGTTAGTGTGACTTTTAGAGGCTCATAATTTGAATCAAAGGAGAACATATTGACTACTTACAAGTTCATGGCATTTTTTGCTATACACATTTTTTCATTACTAATCTTTAGTAGATATTACTGTTGAACTTTATATTGTATACTTCAAATACACAGGGCGCATGGATGGTAGCTTAGGTTAATGCTAACGGATCGAATTTTTCTGAAAAGATGTAATTATCTTTATATGTAATAAGTTCAGACAGCTTCAAATGGAAGATTTTTTTATTTTATGTCAAACGTTTATTACATTCCCGATATTTATCTTCACTAGTGTTATTGTTGTTATGAGTTTTATTATATTTCAATAATGTTCACCGTTACTATTAGATTTCACAAAAAAGGTGCATGGATAGAACGTATTCATAACAAAGCAGTTTTCGAAGCCTATTAGAAAGTTTCATTTACATAAAAAGTGTTATTTGCACAGCTCTGGCAACATGAAGAACAATTTTCTTAAACTTTAAAATGGGTTTAGAACTTTAAAAAATATTAACTATAAATTAGTTCGCGAAAGGAATTACGTACATCGTACTCATATTGTAATCCATGAACTCAATAATAGTCGGAAGTTCCTGATACAGCATATTCTCATGTAACCCCATAAGCAAAAAATTCCTATCTATCGAGATAATCGTCTAGTTGCAGCCACATACTCTGCCTTATATTATATAACGGTACATCTTCAAATAGCTTATTTGAATTGTTCTCCAAAACGTAAAATTTTTCTGTCAAAGTGCCATCTTACCTTAGGTAAGTGCCAATTATTCCACCACAAATCTTAATAGACAATATTTTGTTGGTAAGCTTTGACAACAATGTGTGGATTTGCAACCGAGTGATAATGGCAATATCATAATTGCCAACCAATTAACCAAATCTTTTGTGTCATTTGTGTGTTATTTTCCAACAGCTTCATAATCAACAAGTAGTAGTAGCAATCCTGACTGACTGACTGACTGAACTTTATATGGATTGATGTGGTTTTGCTTTAAATTTTGTTGAACTGATCAAAAACTAATAGCGGCCAGTACTAAAATTTCAGTTTCATGATTTCTCATTGTTTTATTTCGGATAAGATGATTGTACTTCCTATTACTCTTTTAAAAAAGCTGTWCTAATAAAAGTCTAAAACTACTTTCTAGTAGATGTTTTTATCTGAATATCTTTATACATAAATTCTTGTATTTTTAAGGACAGTAGCATTTGCCACAAAAAATTCACATCTTCCAGTTTGTGTGCGGATAAATTGATTACAAGACAATTTCCGTTCAGAAATATATGCAAAGTTGAATACTTAAATACAAATTTGATTGGTAAACTGTCTTGCACAACAAATAAACAAATAAACTTTTGAAAAACACGCTGTATTCAGTTCTCTCTAGTTACAGACACATTTAGAAAGAAGAAAGAAGGCAATTTACTCTAAATTCTACAGTTCAGCAGAACCTTTCCGAGTTCTTTATGTCCATAATTTAGATCATTATCTGTAGAGATCTATTTCTACAAAAACGGTTGACTAACTCATGAACATAAGCTCGACTTCAAAGGAAACGTAAAATATGCAATATTAAACAGTTTGATTGCCTGTAGGGTAGGTATATGAAACACCCCATTGAATCAAAAATATTTTTGCCTCATATGCAAATAACTTTTATTTACAGCATTTTGCCTTATCTCATACCTAAGCAATCATCCACCAAATAGAGCGAGCTTTCCCATACTGTATAGCTACAAAATAATTTAAAATTTTGTAAAATGAATTTGATGTCACAAAATTTACACTATTGGTGCAAAACGATTATTTTTCGTAAAATTTTTTAGTCAGATATCAATTTTGTTGCCGATTGATTGCCTAAAGATTTCTGTTTTCCAAGTCGCCCTCTACATCAATCAATTGTTTAGAGATTCAAAAGCATAGGTATGCTTTATAATTATAAAATCCAGCAATCATTGCTTAATTTTTCCCGTTCAATTAAAAAAAGTCAACATGGTGGGTATCTGGTGAAGAATCCGCAAATATCGAATCCGATGCGAGTAACTGCGAAACTGTCAACTTCAATGCCATGGGCTGGATCACATGAAGCAAGGTAAAACACGCCACACTAATCGTTGCATTGCAAGACCTGTCAGTGCATTACGTTCATGCAAATGAGATCAAGTTCTATCTTACAATTTCAGTAATAAGTTTGCAAATAAATATAGTCACCTTATCAATATGTCGCATACATTACATCGTTTGAGCTTTTGCAGTAATCAAGTTAGTCTGCCTAAATGACCGTTTCTCGTGTCGGTCCAAAACAGATAACATCAGCACTTATCTATAGCAGCAGTACAACACTAACAAATGGCTGAAGCMTTGTAACAACATTGTACCTAATAGGTCTTATATTAACGTCATTAAATTACCATTGCCAACGAAACAAATCAACATTGTAGGTATGAATAACCTTTACATTTATCTCGCACGCAGTTCTTTTCAAAACAGAAACCACGACAACTGTAGAATCACACACCTGACATTGGAAACAATCTTAATTTAGAGAAATTTAATGCTCAATTTACGAGATCTTCCCACGAATTAGCCACCGCAGTATGTCATAAGAAACGCCAAATAATACCCATTTGTTGCTGTAGCTGAGGTCAGTGATGGACATATCATCGCATCCTAACCGGATGTCACAATGAAGTGTCATTAGTATAAAAGAAACCGCACACACTAATGACTCTGTGTTTTGTTACTAATTGTAGACCACCCCGACATCTTTGCTGAAATCAACACTGATTTTACGTAATCGGCCAGTTCCTTTTGTCATTTACACTCCGCCAGTGAATTGTGTTGGACACATTAAGATTAATTGCATTGTCCTAATGCCGTTTTTTTTACTTGTTATGTCCCGTTCCACAGTGCTCATGGCGAGCAGGTTACGAGGAGGAAAACGAAATCACTTWGTGATCGAGTAAGTTCGTGAAAGTTTGTTATTTTATAGTAACTAAGATGATTATAATATAAACTTTCTGTTTGGGTCTGAGTAGTTCAGAACTGATTGACTGCTATATGGAATCATAATGATTTGTTTGTTCTGCTCACTTAATTTGATCGGAATTGACACTGGGTCCTCTATGAGAAAGTAGGTATATAAGCTGAATAATAATGTTTTCTTGCTCAACATAACACACATTCCAATAATAGGAAAAGCAATAATATAGAAAATAGAAAGGAGCCTAACTAAGTAACAAAACGAAAAAGGGAAAAGTGTAGACAAAATGTGAGAAAAGTGACTACAAAAATATCATGTTTAGGAGGAACAATAAAAAACGTCGCAGTCTGGACTAATTTGATTGCAAGGTTTGCGCATAATAATAGTAATAGTATATTTAATTCCAACAGACCTATAAAATCTACAAAGGAATAATAATAGTTACAAAACATAATTCTTAAACCTACGTACAAATGACTCAAATGGCGATACACTTCTACATATTTCATTATATAATCTACCCATACGTACAATCGGGGAGTGAAAATGATGGCTAGTCTGTGAAGGACAAACATAAAATGTTACACAAGATGCACTAACAATGGGACCATGTACACTTTTATACAAAAAAAAGGTATAGCATAAAGATTTCGCCGAAAACTTAATGAATGCAACTCAAATTCGGCATACAGAGTCGAAGACGGACAATCAAAATGGGGATATAGGTTAAATTTCTTATAATATAAGTATCTACAGAATTTCTTTGGTATACGTTCAATTAAGTAGCATAAACAGCATAACCAGGACACCAAACTACTGAACAGTACTCTAGTTTACTTCTCACAAATGCACAATACAGTTTCAAAATACACGAAATATTATTGAAATCCCTAGTTTGTCGCTTAATAAACCCCTCTGTTCTAATAGCATCACCACACATTTGCTCTATATGTAAGTTAAATGAAAAGTGATTTCCAAATCTTTTATTTGAGATACACGTTCCAACTCAGTACCGTTAACACTGTAATGAAAAACAATCGGATTCTGAATCCTACAGAAAGAAATAATTTTACATTTAACAATATTTAGATTCATTTTGTTGTCTGCACACTAGAGAGAAAACTGTTCTAGATCATTTTCAAAGAATCACATAAGCCGTAACTTTGTAATTTCCGCAATAAAATGCGATGATCGACAACATCAAAAAGCTTTTGATAGATCTGTATAAATAACATCAGTTTGTAACTTATTTTCTAAATTATCAGAAAGCAGTTGCTTGTACTCACATAAATTGGTTGCAGTAGATTTACCCTTAATAGAACCGTGTTGACCTTCATTTATAAATATGTGCATGTGGTTATATAGATACTTTGCAAAAATAGACTCAAAAATTTTGGCGAAATTGCAGCTTATGGCTACTGCTCTATAATTTCAACATTACTGCGATCTCCGGACTTGAAAACCGGAAAAACCTTGGCATTCTTCCAGACATTTGGATAAATACCTGCCTGTAAAGATAAATTATAAATGTGTCGGAGCAGCTTCAAAAACAGCAAACACAATCTTTCACAATAAATGACGGTATATGGTAGAATAAAGTAGTAATGGTTCGTGCAGAGAGTTTATATATAGGCGCATAAAATTTCATTTGTTCGGAATATAGAACAGCATATGCGTATAAGTTTAAAAGGAAACTTTAATGCTCCGTGAATAGTAAACCAAGCATTAGTAAAAGTCTTCTTATGATAAAGAATTGTACAGTTATTGACCGATGATTATAGATGTTTTTTTAAATATATTAGGTTTCGGTCTTCTAAATAAAACTCCTTTTATCTTATGCCAAGCTTTCGGAGAGCTTTTGTCTCCTCGTCATATCTAGATTTCATATTATTGGCTGTTAGTTTTTTAATTTAGAAAGATATTTTAATATTTGTCAAGATTGTTTGTAGATATTAATAGTTTGTAGTTTTTGGAATTACCTACAATTATTACAGTTATATATATGAGTTCAAGACTGCTGTTTAACTTAGAATAATTTCGTTTCTATTGTAAGTATTTTTATATGGTTTGTTGTTCTCTATTTGTAGTTATTTAATAAAATATTATAGGCCCAGAAGAAGGAGACAAAAGCTCTCCGAAGGCTCGACATAAGATAAAAGGAGTTTTATTTAGAAGACCGAAACTTAATATATTTAAAAAAACATTAGTAAAAGTGTTTCCTAGAGAAACAGCTATAAGGATTATTGCCTTTGGTTTATTTAAGGGTCTTTTTTTATATATTTTTAAGAATCAGATTTTGGGTTTTAAAAAGAGGATTCCATAAAAACAGAATATTCCAGTTTTAATCCTATTAAACATATATACACAGTTTTCAAAGTGACAGTATTATTAAACTGTTTACAGTTACTTAATATAATATCCATGGAAACTGTCTGATTTATTCTATCATCATATTCAGCGCCCGGTGCAAAGGGAACTTTTGCGGGGCCTTGAAACAAAAAATTTGTATAAATAAAAATTAAATGTTGCTCGTTGGTAAGAGCATCACTGAGAACGGCTGAGGCGATTTGCTTTATTTTGTAATGTGCATAATAGTCTAAATAAGGTTTACACGAAAACGTTTCTAGAAATATTCGAAATTTCGATAATAACTGTGAGTGCCCTTTGTCATTTGATTTTTGTATGAACTGCCGACCATAACTCACGATTCGCGTAATTCTTTTTTTGTTCTGTTCGTTATGGCCATGGGAAAATTTTCACCAAGAGAAAATTCAGGATCTACGGAAAGTAAGAAAAATCTAAATTTTTATATGCACTATCAATCATAACTGACGACATGAATAATATTTGGCTGATTCTTTTGTTTGTTTTAAATGAAGTAAAAAAATTTGTAAAATTAAAAATTAGGTATTTTTTATGGAGCTAATCCAACTAAACGTTTTCCATAAAATGAAATGTTTCGAAATGCATTTTAGCCTAAATTAAAATAAAATTGTATTAAGTTACGTATTACAGAAAGAGACTTAAAATTAGAATGAGTTGCGAAAGAGAAAAAAAACTGCTGTTGTTATCAGTCATCAAATTGAAAAAAGTACCTGTTTTAAAGGGTAAAAAGTTCATCTGTGACTTCTTTTTACATTGTACTTAAACTTGTGTGAACTCCCAATTCGAATGCATCTGTTACAATTTTTACCTTACTTGTCTACAATACAGCTCTATTAATTAATTAAAAAATCTAATCAAATTTGGCAATTATCTTTCACATCATAATTCCTAACCAGTTACATAGACGTCTCGGGTGGGACCTAAAAGCACTGCTTGTAACCCTTAATTGAAACTGGAAGTGATTTTGAATGCATTTCATGCGAGCCATTATAATACATTTGTAGTTATCTTGATTTTGTTTGAATCTAAGGTATACCCCTCATTACATTGTTTGCAATTTTAAAAACTACCCTATAAAAATAACAAAAAGGTAGATGATGTCCATGGTATTTACTGATGCCACGAACGAGCTAATTTAAATTGCTGTTTTACTTTTGTCGTTGATATTGCCTTCTCTAAACAAAGAGTGGTTTTTTTTAACTTTATGAGTAAAAGATACTAGTTGAATCTATGTGGATCTAAAACTAGTACTCGGATATATGTAAAGCGATTTGATTGTTTAAGGCCTTTGGTTATCAGATCCCCACAGAACCCATTCACAGCGGAAGATTTATGTTTTAGAAATGTAAATAAGTTGTTAACAAATTAACCTGCGGTTGAGTACGGTCTTATTAATTCCAGTTCTAACCGAGAAATCCACGTAATTTATTATTACACGCAAAATAGAGCGTTCGTGTATTAAGTGAATTGAAGAGAAAAATAGAAATGCTGAGGTATAAATTACAAGTTTAAATCAGTTCAAGGTTTTTGCAGTCTAGTCTTAATTTGTGTTGTAATAATTTACACGATAAATGCTACTTTTAAAAGTTTGTGGAAGTTTCTGACTTCTGAATAAATGACATACATCATACGTAGTTTGAAATAAAACGTCCCTGTGCTAATAAGGTCAGTGTTATTTCATTGTCCTATACAAAAAATATCATTAATAAAGAAAAGTATCAAGTAGCTGCAGTAGCATATTGCCTATGGGCAAAACGATCAGTTTTAGAAGTGTAACTTCGCAATTCTAAAGGATGATAATTAGACTCAAAGCAGATCAGTATAATAAGTGTTAGTAAACAGTCTATCTAGTGAAAACAAATTGGTTTAAGGAATATCAACATAAGATTATAATTCAGAACCTGCTTGAAAACTATAAGGATACAGTAAAATTAATATATGACAATAGTTCTCGTGCGTCAACACAAAAAGGCGTTCTAATTAAGTTCTATTAAAAGAGCTTGGCATCTCAAAAGCTCTGTTTCTCATTTGTGACAATTGAAGTTCCTGTTGGAATCGAAATGAACTACTAAGCCCCTTATTATAATCACTCTATCCAGTAACGGACTATAAAGTTGACAATCAAACTATTTATATTTTCTACTAAAAAAATTCCATGAATACAGATTTGATGACTTTCAATTTCTTAAAATTTAGATCACACCAAACCTCTAGTTTACCTAAATAAGCTTGAATTCTTGGGCAATCCTGATAAGTTTATAGAATACGAAATAGCTTCACATCATTACCAAATAAAAGAGAGTCACTGCCCCAGACGTACTTCAGATACCTGTTACATGGATAAACAATTGCATTGATATTGATAATCACAGTTTGAGCCCTCTTTGACAGGTAACGAGTTGGATCTGCCACACATATCATGAGCTTAATATTACGTGTTATACATAAACGAACGCTTTAGAAAGGTCAGTATAGGATAAATGACATCAAGCTGATGTCTACTTTCCAACGCTCCCAACAAATAGTGAACACATATCAAAAGATTTGTACATGTTGACTTTTTTTAATAAAGCCACGTTGTTGATTGCTTGATACTTTAGTTATAAATGCAGTAAATTTATTTGACAAATTTTTATAAAGGGATTTGGCTTTATGTGAAGTAACCTTTACATAAACTTTTAGAAAACTTGGACTAATACTAATATATTTTTGTATTAACATAAAGGGCAAAAATAAAGTATTAAAATTTACAAAATCTCATTTTGAGTTATGGTAATAATGACCAGATTTCATTACTTGAATCTAGCTTAGTTTCATATTGTAACAATTTAGTGAATGTAATCATCTGTATTTAAAAACTCACCAGCAACCAGAAAAGTAATATTTATTAAAAAAGGTGTAAAAACACATTAAAGATGTTAGAAACATTATTAATTTGGCAAAGGTTAGGATATGCAAAGTAGTTAGCCACACTCCAATAATTTTCCCTTAAACTAGCAGTAAAGATCAAGTCCATCAGTTGCATTGCGATACTGAGCTAGATGTAATTCAGGGAAATTTTCTCTAAACAGGCGAACCACTTCCGCTTCTGTGCGGGCACAATTTCTGTAACTTATCATCATCATCATCATAAGAATAGTTATTCCTAATTTTGCTAACAATCTCATCTTTGCATATATGTAAATCGGTAAAGATTTTTAAACTTGCTTTTAACTGACTTTAAAGTTGACGTTGACATTGATTCATATATAGTGGACTTTGGAGCAAATAAGAGATACATGTCCGGACACAACAAACGGGTAGGTACTATCGTGAAACGACCTAGATTAGCAGCAAATGCTTTCGATATTACTAGCAAATATTTTATTTCAGGTACTCAACGATCCTAGACCGTTTCATTTTCAAAGTCCACGGTTGTACATTCCGTGGTGTTTTAGAAAAGGAAAGAAAGGTCTGGTTAAGTCTATAATATTGCAAAACTATTGGGTCTAACAAAAATGTCAACCAGTAGGCTAGAAATATCCGTTACTTTAAAAAACTATTGAAGTGGGTCGACATTTTGTTGTTTAATTTAATTTTGTTGACTTACACTCTATATTCATCTATTTAGTTTTATGGGGCACTTAAAATATGTTCAACATTAGTCACATTCACCGATATCATTTTCGAGTATAGCAGCCTTTTTACATTTTTGAAATCGAGTAGAAAGATAAATGGCAATGCCATCWCTKAGCAATAAACTMACATGACCATAAAGCCTCCGAGCTGCCTAACGGATCACTTTTTTAGGAAGTACCTTTTTACTAACATCATACAAAGCCTTTTGTATACAGACAAAAACTGCCATCCTGTTTGCACTAGACGTAAACTACTCTGACGAGCTATAATAATAGCGAAACTGATCTGTCTGTAGTTGGTTGCGGAGCAGACAGCATAACACAGACATGCGCTTTATTTATCAAAACTGCACTAAAGTGCTAGTCAACGAGCTACTGTTGCAGTCCACACAGATAAGTGTAAGAGTTGGTTTTCTGTTTGGTAGAAATATCACTCTTGAGCCACGTTTCAGTAATAGAGATGATTTTATCTAAATACAATTATGATACTACATTTTGGTAGAACAGGTTGATATTTTTCGTTTTTAATGTCTTGTTACTAATAAAAGAATCTTTATAATATATTCTTTTCCGAATTGTATCTCTTTATTCCCACAATAGCCGACCAAAAAAAAGTATCGTGCAGGTAGGGTTACTAGTATTGAACTAAAGCATCGATTCGATACAGGTATGGAAAATTCTCTTTGATTTAATTATCGATACTTCATTGAAAAGTATCGATACATATCAGTATATATACCTTGAACATTACGAGAAAAGCCGGATTTAAAAAACAAAAACTTTATTTCGCGATACCTAGAAAATCGTAAAAATAAGTTAATTTCATAAGTACAATTTTATTGTTGAGAACATAGCATTCTTATATCCACAAATATTTACTAAATTAACAC
This sequence comes from Rhyzopertha dominica, assembly GCA_025024175.1. Lineage (NCBI taxonomy): Eukaryota > Metazoa > Arthropoda > Insecta > Coleoptera > Bostrichidae > Rhyzopertha > Rhyzopertha dominica. The sequence continues at coordinate 12,558,136 of QCXZ01000001.1, forward strand.
TAAGTATCGGTTTTTCGATACCAGCAAGTATCGTACGACTACGAATCGATGCCAAATATCGATACTTCTACTTCAAAGTCTAGATCTCTTGTACATAAAGCTATTCTTAAGTTTAAATGGGACATTTGTTGTAATAATCCCCTGATGAAAACTTCTTAAAACTGATATTCATATTTGTTAAATTATTGTCACTTATAACACAATTTTTACAGATGTGGCGGTGACAGTTCTTGTCAAAAAAGCTTTAGTTCCAGCTTCGTTTTCCATTTATTTAGCCATCTTAATTGTTGAAGTGAGATTCACTAGCATTTAATTTTAATTCAAGGTTGAGTAGCAGAAGAAAACTTAGTGATTATTTGACCTATTCTATAACAGAAATTTTTTTTAAATTATTTAATTACATAAGTTTTCACGCCGATTCCACACTGTAGCCTTTTTGTGCCAAATAGCTGCTAGGATGGATCACTTTGGGGCTTATTTCTTAATAAAGAATATTTGCAATAGTATTATATACTACCTACATTATAGTTAAAAGTTTTGGTTGTTTAAGAGGGAATTATTCGTATAATTTCGTTTATAACAGAAAAAACATATTAAACCTACGCAGATGCAGATAAATAACAGAAAGTGTGTCCTATCTGAGTTTCAAGATCCAGTTGTGATTGACTAACAACACATAACGACTAGTTCCAACAGCTACACTATACATTAGACTAATTTGTCCTAATGTACCATAACTACATCGTTTACCTCGGGTAATATCCACTGAGATATTAAAAAAACATTTTGGAACTTTGGTAACCTACATCTATGGCTGGACTAATTGGCAGTCTTGTGTGATTGTGGTTTACGAAATGGACTTTTTTATGAMTGTTGCTGGKCGCCGGGTAGTAGGATTTGATTKCKCGAATTAAAATCACGGAGAACAATGGAATGACACTAGTTTTGGTGGAGTTATTTTAGAAGGGTATTAATAATAGTAAATGCAATTTAACTCTAGCGCCATTTGTTTTCAGCCAACGAATATGTATTACATTTGCAAAAGTTCACCTACAACGCATTTGCTGGTGGTTATTCGACTTCCAATTCATTTTTATAACAATTCATTGATGGCTGTGGGTGTTTAGCTGGCTACTACCTACAAGTAACTTACGCGAATTTGAATGAGTTACAAGCTAATACTGAATTGATATTGTAGTCTAAACTGTGCTTCAGCATAACAGTATTTCGTGAAATTAAATTCCTTTGAGCTTACTATAATAGTAGTATATCTGTTGAAAACTTGTCTTCAAGCAAATAAATAGAAGATATGGTTTTAATTTTAGCACTGGGTTTATGTGACTAGAATACTTTCCTGGCTGCTAGACATTATGCAGAACATTTACCCAGATATACGATTTTTAGGAAGAACGCCGTTGCAGCAGAAAAAAATTATTTTCTTGAGTTGGACAACTGCTGGGGGATTTTTTGGCATGTGACATTTGTAACTATTGTAGTTATTATTAATTTGTTGAGGTATATCATTTTTACGCCTGTTTCGGACAAACTGTTTATTATTTCCTATATTATTAATCTTCGGAGTTAATCTTTAATTCTATTTAATTTAGAAAAAGAAAGTTGATTACTACATTTTCTGACCATAATGTACAAAGATATTCTTAATGAAATTACAACTTTCAATTGTGTAATGCTGACGTTTACGATTTTCAACTGCAAATAGTTCTTTAAATGAAAAAGCTCTTGACTCCAGTTCTTCGGTGTTGGTATCTTTATCATAAATTCGTGTAAAACCTGCGCAAAATATCCTCGTCGATTGTTCTTAAACAAGAAATAAACTGAAACTTTGGCTGATCATATTTTTAATCGAGTGCTAAAATCTCCGAGATCTAATAAAGCTTAAAAGAGAGATTAGGATAGAAAAATGATTACTTAAATAGATGTTTACTCACTATATATAAAACATATTTGAAATCATTTGGTAAATCAGGTATGCAGGTAGTTGTTATTAGCATCCTCTTTCTCGATTGAAGAATAATTGTTTTTAAATTTACTCAAAGAAGAGTGTTTAAAGGGCCCTCAGCCTAGATTCAAGCTGCTGTTTGCATTTTTATTAACAACGCATTCCCAAAAGAACAAGACGATAAAACTGAAAAGCTTTTTCTGAGAAAAGAACTATTAATGCATGATTACAAAATAGATAATGGAAATATTATGCTGCCCTAGCACTGACAAATTCTTGTTCAATTTATATTTATAATCTGAAGAAGAAACAGCATCAAATCGAAAATGGACAACTAAAACAGCAAAACGACGAACTGCCCTTTTCTATTCCTTTCGTAGTTTTCCGGGAAAACTATATCAAGAGTTAACTCAGGGTATTTTTTGTGTAGTCAGAACTTACATTCATCTAAGTGACAATACTTTTTTGCAGACATATTAAAACTGACTTTTATTTTTGGGATAACTGTATCCAACTGTTGTTAAAGTAATAACTTACTAATACAAAGTATTTGCCAATACTGAATTTGATATATTACCTACTCGTATAAGCATTCAACAAATCTGAAAGTCTAGCCTAATAAAAACATTGTGCGTAGGTACGTTTCAACCATGTGTTTTATTGTTCAGGTTGCCAACATGTGCCGACAATATTAAGTTGTCATTTCGATATATCTAAATTATAATGTTCTTATTACTTTGCATTAAAGAGGCAGTAAATCATGGTACTTATTTGACGGCAGCGATATCTAATTAGCGATATGTTAATAGCTGTAGTGTGGGCAAAACTTCTTTTTGTTTCAAATTCTGCACGGTTATTAATCCTTTTATCAAATGTTCAATAAGTTTATCGATGCAATATAATTTTACAGCCAATATTAAATAGAAATTTACTGCAGCAAACGCATAAATAGAAATAAAACTTAATAGGTTTAATAAAATTGCAGAGGTGGGTGGATAACATATAAAATCCAGAAGAATCACAAGAATAAATGACAGGTAAATATTATCTGAAACGGCGAAGCCCGTAACTACCTACCAGCATGCAGGACTTCGGCCGTCCTTAAAAAATTCCTACTGACATTTCAATTTGTATTCATGCGCAGTCACAAGCTGTTTTATTGCTCCTATTTTAAATATGTTATGTGAACGAATCTCTGTTTAATGTTAACTGGTAACACTAATACTACGTTTACGAATACATTGCGCGCCCCGGGACATATTTTACAACCGCAGTAGGTATTCACTCTGTGTCGATTCTGTATATATTTATATTTTTGATAAACACGAAATGTGTTCAGATCGCCATATAAATTTTCTTTTATGGCAAATATTAAAAAAGACAGAACTGACGGCGCTTAAAATAAACTCTTAGTTCTTTGTCGCAGGAAAAATTGAGTATAATGTGAGGTAATTTGCAAAAACAGTGTTGTTGTCAGATTAATCTGTCACACTGTGTTGGTCTGAAGTTTTGTGTTACTGCCATTAAAAAGTAGAAGACAATCTTCATTTTCGAGTCATGCTTGGTGCAAACTAATTAGGGTCATTAGCTGAAAAAGTTTTAGGTACAGTTAAAATTGCGTTAAATTACAGAAATTGCAACCGCAGTCATGCACTGCAGCGATGTGTTTGTTTAAAGGTATTTAATGCGGCATTAAAGAGCACCGGTGCTCTTAAATATTACACCATTGAGGAAACACGAACATGAAGCTGACTTATAAAGCGGACAATGCACATGTGTATAAACAAATGGTATAATAAGCCAGCTTAAACATCCTATTATACTGCTATTTAGTAGCAAGTATAATAAATAAATTTTTATAGTTGATACATGTTTGTACTTTCAAATTTATCATCGTGCTATTAACCTTACCTTTAAGGTAAGGTTTAGTATCTTGTCTTACATATAAAGTTTAGGAATTTTATAGTATGTTTGACTGCGCAGACTAGAATTTCACAATACAAAATTGCATTAGCGATGCCGATGTCCTGATCAATACTTTGTTTGCATATCATTAACTAGTATCATAACGCCAATTTCAAAACAAACAAATTGTTAGGATGTTACGGTTATTTTATTCATTAGGATTCAATTTCATGATATTGGCTTCAGCGTCTGTTTTTGCGGTCTTCTTTCGCCTACCTTGGCTCCTTTTTGAATTCGCTTATCGCTTGGCCGTACGCCGATTTCGGCAGTTTATGGGCAGATCTAGTGAAGCTGACTTGGTAAAGCCGATTTAGGGATTGCAAGTGCTTCTATTTTTCCGTTCAAGTTTGGAGTACTTCTGTAGTTACAGTAGTTGGATTTTGCTGAATGGAATTTCACTCAATTGTGGAATTGAAAATCTGCTCATAACTCGACTAACCCGCCGTATTCGTCTAACGCGGCGTTGCCCTCTATACGAGGTAAGTTCAAAAGGTTGTGCGCTTCGGTGCAACAAGTGCATTATTTACACGCTTGTAGGGCTTCAAATACCGACGTATTTACATCCAGATTCAAGTAGCGACGTATTTACGTCAATATAGAAGCACCCACGTCGTTTCACGTATTCCAGTACGGACGTGAACATTCTCCAGTGCCAGTTAGTAAATTTTCAATACACAGTTCCTGTTTCCGAGACTGCATCACAGAACATCTTGACTGCACCTGGTAGCGACGACATTCGTGGTACTTACCTGATTTGGTTCCGGACCTTGGGCCACCTTCACGAAACGTACTCGTCGTGGACTAAACAGCTAAGTCTAGTTATACTCGTAGATACGTTATATTTAATACTGCTGTTACGTGCGATTGGTCCTTATTTTTTTACGTACCTAAATTGAATTTATTGATGCAAAGTTTCCTTACCTCGGTGTTTGATACTAAAGTATTACATTATTTTTCATTCGTTACTTAATTATCTCGTTTCTTTATTCGTAAAGCGTTTCGTTTGACATGTATAGATATACATAAATACTGTTCTTGGTTTTGTGAAACCGATATATGTACTTATATGGGGGGCTTAAAATTCATTTTTGTTGCATTTATAGTGATTTATGTTACGAAATATTTTAACTTCAGTACGTTTATTGCTCATTAGATTAATTTCTGTATTTATCGAATTTAATATATGTTTCTTGGAGCTTCCGTTATCTTTTGTTTTACTTATAGCGCCATTAACTAGTTTTTGAGCACATTGAATAGGTGATCCAGTTTGTAAAGCAACCATCTTTCGTGATTTGATAGTTTGTGTTGCGTTCGGTGGAGATATTTTAAATCACGTGGCGCCTCTTTCTTTCGTTTATCTTCTAAATATTACTGCACTTAAAACCCACACCCCACACCGACAGTGCTAGCGGTCACCGGAACCAACCCCGGTTGTTCTCCGTTATATTGTAACAAGGAAAGGCAAAAAAATCTGAACGTATTGAATGAAGTCGCGATTGAATACATTCAGAAGGCAATATCTAGGTATATTATATATAGATATATTAAAATAGCCAAAACAGTAGCCGTTAATAACATTATTTAACTAAACCAGAATTACATTAAAAGTTATCTTCATACAAGCAACTTCCAATCGAAACCTAGGATTCTAATAATTATTATGTCTGTTCTGTCGGTGTATACTAATACCATTGCTTCATTAGTGCCCTATAAATTCCGGATTCCACTGCATATCCTTAAGGACTATGCTTAGAGCCATAATCAAATGTTTTTACTTAATAAGGTTCGTTTCGTTCGAGTTATTAGGGGATACCATGACCAGTCTTAACAGTTTTTCCACAATAAAAGTAAAAAAGAGGCAGTTAAATACATTATAGTTCATCCACTTTATTTTGAATATTTGCGTTTCTTCATTCCATGAAAAACGCATGCATGTACATTCTATATTCAAAGGTATAGCTGTCTGAGTTATAGCATGATGAGCCTTAAACTTTATTATTTCTATAACCTCCACTTGGTAGAGTTAGGCTCACCTCTCTAAGCAATGGTACTCGGTGCAGATTAAAAATATAATGCTGGGTGATACCAGTTTCTTCGAAGATTCATCAAGGGTGTATACTCGGACCACTATTATTTATTATATACACATAAAAATTACTTCTCGTTCGTTTTGCTTATTGACGTGGCGGTTTCTGCTGGTGATATAATACTACCTACCAAGTAGTATTTCTAGAGTTATGCGAAATATAGATATCAACACAAATGTTTGCAATAAAATATAAGTTTCTTCTAACAAGTTAAGTCTAAATGCAGATGAAACGTTTTAACTGCTTTAATATTTTGAGCATTGCCTCTGATATTTATATCTAAAGCCTTCTTGGAGGTCATGTGGTCAATACCGAAGTAAAAGAAATATGGGTAGACTGGACCTTCGATACATTCCTAACTTTAAAGTGAGCACATCCGATGCATTGTAGAAAAGCTTATAGTGTTTTTTTTTATTACTATAAAGGAGTATTGTATTTACTCGTAGAATAATTTTGCTAGTTGCGTCCTTTATTTCATGGAAATCACTATTTGATTCTTTGAAATGTTTTGCCTAAGCTGCGTTAGAAAATCACAAACTGCTTTTTTTACTGTTCATGAGTTTTTACTTCTTTTGGCACAGCGGTATAAACTGTTTCCTTGGTATATTTTGCAAATAAAGTTAATTTTTTTTTAAATATTTTTTAACCTTACCCCGTATAATAAATATTGCTTTACAGTTTGATGTCGACTTTTATTTTCCTCAATTTGTTTCAATTACAACGTAGGTATGCGTAGAAAAATAAGCTACTAAACTAACACTTAAAAAATTATGAACAAACCTATAAACAGAACATGGCGGCCACTAGTTTTTCTTGTTTTTCACTAAGAAGGAGTAAAAATTACGCATACATGGTAATGACAAAAATGAAAAACACAAAAGTTGGAATTCAACTACGAAGCAATATTTATTATACGGGGTAAGGTTAAAAATATTTACAAAAATTAACTTTATTTGCAAAATATGATAATGTGCAAAAATTTTTTTTTAAGCACTCACTATGCTACTTTTAAAGAGTTTAAAAAGATCTACAATTTGATATATAACTTGTACCTAAAAAAATATAATATAAAATACGCTCAAAGGCGTTGCTCATAGTACCTATTGGCACCGCAAGATTGTATTACGTGTAGGAAGGAATTCACGGAATATACAAAAAAAACGACATATCAGACGTACAAACGTCAAAAGGTTGTTTCTACTTACGAATAAGTCTAACTAGTTCTTTTCATACTGTTTTTTGATTGTACTATGCGCTAACTAAATCTTATCTACAATATGCGTTATTGGCATGGAGTTATCCTTCATCAATACTTAATATATTAATTAGTTTGCCGATAAATACTGTTAGGGTACTGACTAGTTCAAGCCGTAGAGTAAACAAAAATAATTTAAGAAGGCTAAGTCACGTCCAACATCTGAGTGTAGAACTAAATCTCCCAACTTTTACAGTTTTAATTATGAAAATAAAATATTAATATCATTCATACTTCTACTATTTTACTATTTTTACTACAGCCATTTTATTGTTACTCAAAAGATTACTTCGCAAGATATCCTACTGCTTTAAAAAAAGGGCGACGCGCCGAATAAATTGTTGGTCTCAGTTCATCCCTCGAAAGTGGTCCAATTACCAACAGCATTGATCATCCACTATTTGCGCCAGCAAAGAAATTCACCATGCAAAAGCGAAGCGATAATACGCCTTTAAAACAAACATCACGAATCAAAATGGATACAATCCAATTCACGTACTGATAATCAATAATAAGCTCTAACATGAAAACGTGTTTGTAATTCACGGCCAGTTAGGCCGTTGCAACCGACCATGCCATTACTCTCTTGTTCGAAATACAGCAGTGAACAGATGGAAATTTGACCAATTGTAAGAATGACACGAAGATCATGGTTTGTTTTTTTGTAGATGGAAACCGCAATGCGCACGCGTTCCCTCGTCTGATTCCTTTTTCTTATTACGGCTATATTGATTGAACACGAACTGATTATAGTGAACCGTGATGTTATATTTTTATTTTTACGCTTGTTTGGGTTTTTACTACAGACAATATCCTGTGTTGTTGCGGTCAACCGACTACACGAGATTAAAGTTGCTCCTGTCTTTAAAGCTAAAACTACATTTTATTGAACCTAAACCTAAAACATCCAGGTTACCTTTAATATTAAAATATTTAAATTTAACATATCGGTTTCCCTATTTGCCACTTAGGATCAAACCATCAACAAATTATGCATCATAAATGATAAAACTGATGTTACTTTTTTGGCTAAGAAAATTAACCGCACGTTAGTGACACCTAACGGATGCAACTAAAACATCTGTTTACGAAACGAAATTCTAAGAGGTAATAAATTACACAATTAAGTTGATTAACAATAGATATAACCATGAACCCTCTGATTTGGCGTAGAAACTAAAATAGAGATATATGGTAAACTGGAGAGCTGAAGAGACATCATAATATGAAATGAACAAATCATTAATTTTAGCTCTGTTTTTTCAGTATTCAGACTGCCGAAGTCTCGTAGTCTCGCAAACATTTGATTTGTCATGTTAATTCTGGATGGTTCAGATTCAGTGCGACATACGGTGTATTCCTCGAGAGTATTTTTTCTATTTAGGTACTACATTACGGGCGTCTCATAGTTTAAGGTATAGATCCGAAAGGGAGGGCAGCCAACCCCCATGTTTTAACACTTAACTTTAAAACGATTAAGTATTTTTGTTTAAAATATTCGGGCCTTGTAAAAAGGTGCTCTTTGTTCATGCGGCTAAAATTGACCCTTTCCGAGAAAATTGCAGTTGAATGTTACGACTCACATTTTCACTGCTTAACTAAACCATTGTTTTAATCAAATTGMCCGTGATAAATAATAAAACTGCGTTTGATGTCACCTCTCCCGCCCCCCTCTAAACATTTATGAAAAAAAATGTATGCATCATTTTAACGGCTTCCACTTCAAATAACGATACCTACCCAAAAATTGATGAAATTATATCAAACGGTCTAAGATATGTTTGAAAAACTGTTCCTCTTTCCCTAAGCTTCATAATTAATATCTCAATAGGCGGGCGTTAATTCAAAAAAAGCTATACTGTAGAATAGTGTTATTTTTACATCGGTTTTCAGATTCCGAGAGGTTGCCCATATAATGCGGTACACCCGGTATATATTCAGATATTGCTCCTAACGTACCATCATGGACTTGCAAAATGAAACGACCTGGGAGACCATATTCCCTGGGTTTGGAGCGAAGCTCTTATAACTAGCTAATGTTATTCTCCACAGGATGACGTTGTCGAAACGTAACAATGTTTGCCTGAGAGCTATGCTAGCAAGTAAACAGATGCAATTTAGACGAACAGTGCAAACGCAAGTAGGCGGGGGCAAAAACATAAATATAGTAAATAAACACGAATCCGATATTTCACATTTTATGAATAGTTTGTTGAATGCCATAAGCTTTCTAATACTCGTCAATGCGTGAGTTTTTGTTTGGAACCGAAAAATTACTACAATCCTTATAAATGTGACCATTGTTGCTAAATATAAAAACGCATCAGCCTAGCGTGAAATACTTACTATACAACAATATACCTATCACCAAAATAAAGCATAAGTTATATTTCAATTTATTTTGCGCTCTAATTCTTTGCCGACAGTTAAAAGTAGTAATCTTGTTAACATGTTAATTTCGATGTATTTGATATCATAATGCGTATTTTTCGTAAATTAATAACTTCTCTGTATGTCACAGTACAGTATTAGCGAAATAAGAATAATAGTAAGCGATATAACACTTGTCCTGTATTTGACAATCACAAGTACTGTAAGAAAAAATATTTAAAATCCTGTGAAGAAGAAAAGTAGTGTTGTACGATCAAAGAATGTGCTGCAAAACTATATGTTTTTCACTGGATCAATTTTTGTATTTTAAGCAGTTATTTACCGTGCACGGTTTTATAAACGGACCTTATATCCCTTTCGCAAGCTACATCTTCCCGTAATTTTGTTTTTATAAAATATATTTAGTATAATTGATTAGATATAGCAATATGTTCACTCAACAAAATTATATTCCATTTATATGATCATCTCATTAATTTCAAACAAGAAATATATATAAAAATGGAATATACACAGACTTGCAAGTGAGAATACGAACGCTCCCTCAGTGCCATCTAAACGGAACTCTGCGAGCTGGGCGATCTATAAACTGTGAATAGACATCGGCCCAGTGCAGCTTCCTAGCGATGGCATCGGAGAAGTTACTCCGTGAACAGATGAAATAAAAATCATCTGCCCTGGTCAGTCTACTCTCACCCTATGACTAGTTTCGCCCTGTTGGGACTCTTCAGGCAGGGGTAGAGAGTAGACCGACCAGGGCAGACCGTCGCTTATAACCGCGGCGGACGGACTGATGCAAGATGATATTTATTTTATACACAGACTTGTTTTAAGAAAATAAACGCAGATATTTTGGTTGTTTTAGTTCGAGAACAATTTTTTTTTGTGTGGATCGGTATTTTCCAGTTATAATTCCGATAGTGTTCGAATCTATATACCTGAATAAGATCCGCTGCAGTTTACAATCGTTGCATGCTTTTGCGGCCGCCTATGTCAACTTTCAGCGGCATCAACAAACATTCAAAATAAGAGAAATTCAAGAAGTAGGGTGGATTTGTAGATACAGAACTCTGTATAATCATTTAATGATATTATGGAAACATCAGAGAAAGATAATAAAGGCAGATTGGTCTATAAATCGCTTACCTCTTCAGAGAGGGATTAACACCTCCAGGAACCCAGTTTGCTCTAACAAACTGCTAACAATCATGTTAGCTGGATAATATGATATTTAAAATTTATTCGTACTTCCTGATTTCATGCACCTCATGAAAAAAAAATTATTCTTTGGTGTATTAAATACGTATTTGTTCGATTTTGAATTCATCTATAATTAGCGGACTTTAGCAAACAGAGTAAAACTAAATTGGCTAGAATACTAAAAAATCTTTTTTTATCTGGTGATGAGTAAGTACTCCTCCAATAGTGATAATCCGTATTTTGTCATTTCGACAATGTTTCTCTAACCATTTGAACAGTAGTAATTTATACGAACACGAAACGAATGTACAAAATAGTTGGCGTGTGCTACATCAAATTTTATTAAGTTTAAATAATAAAACAGGTCCGATATGTTCGCGTGCTTCGTGCATAGTTGTACCATTAGCTATAATATGTCAACAACCAGGCCAGCAGTTCCTACCTAAGCCGTCTTCCATTACTAGGGATAATTGTATAAAGATTAGATTTATTCCCGTATGTTAGCAGTGACACGCCATGAGTCGCTCCTCCTTCTTATCTGCTTTTTCTGTTATGCACGATTTGAATTGCAAATATCGTTGATTCAAGTACTATGCTAGCTCTCTCTGTTGTAAACTACAAAGTCTATTTAAGCCTTTGTTTTATTGATGGAAATCAACTCATATAGATGTGAATCGAACAGATGACGGTAATACAAAAGCGGACGTTTTCAGCGTGCATTATACGAATTTTCTGAAAAACTCTGTGGCTTATTAAACAATGACAAAAAGCTATCGATTTCATGTTTCGATTATGTCTGTAATATTTGTCAAAGAACATAAGGTTAATTAAAATGCATGTCTATGCTGTGCTGTCTACACCTCAACCAACTGCAGATAGTACTATGTATTTCGCTGTCATTACAGCTCATCAGTGCAGTTTAGGTCTAGTGTAGACAACACGGCATAGAACTGGTTTTGCTTATATACCAAAGCAATGGTATGATGAAAGTAAGAAATTAGGATGGCAATGCCATCTGTCAGCATTACACTGACATGATGACAAAGCCACCTAGCTGCCTTAATGAGAACTACTTCCTAAAGGAAGTGACCTGTAGCTTGACAAATTGGCATGCAACTGCATACTTCAATTTGACAGCATAGACATGCATTTTAATGTATGTTGGTTCTTGCCCGTCAGCAAAAAGTGCCGTGGGGGCCTGCTGTCAAATTGAAGTATGCAGTTGCATGCCAATTTGTCAGGCTACAGGTCACTTCCTTTAGGAAGTAGTTCCCATTAAGGCAGCTAGGTGGCTTTGTCATCATGTCAGTGTAATGCTGACAGATGGCATTGCCATCCTAATTTCTTACTTTCAACATAAGGTCAAGTTTGAAATAAACAAATCACCAAGTAAACGAGACGTCGTAGGAACAATGTCTCAACCTGATGAAATCTAAATCGAGTAGAAATGACCTGTAAGGTATACAAGGTGGTCACGATGTAATGGGCAAAAATTCATGACTAGATTCCTAACGTAAAAGTATTGCAATTTAGACAAACTCATCTTAGTCCAAAAGCTGATACTTACAGAGATACAGGGTGTTAAATGCAAAATATTATCTTACTTTTTTCTTATTTATTTCATAATAAATGCTCATATCGACATAAAATTTTGTTGTTTGGGGGTTTTCTGAGCCGAGAGTTTTTTTTTAATTTACGTTGTTGTGATTAAGAATTTATTATTTATTAAAAATTAACCAAATATCCATATTACTGCAACCATTTCTTACTACCACTGATGTAAGACGATAAATTTAAAAAAATGCGCCGAGTTCCAACAAATGTCTTTATAAAACTTTTTTGTGTGTGGGAGGGAGGTGAATATTGGTAAATATATGTCTACGTATGTTGGTTTTATGTAAACTTTGTGCTCTAACTGACCTAAATCTGGATATCCAAGAAAGGTAAACTACAATTAATTCGCTGAGTATTAACAGGAACTCACTCCAAGAACCTACAAATTGCGGGAAAGTGTAAGAAACGTCGTTTGTATTTTGCAGAATATATTGTTGCCTTAAATTCGAAACGGAGGTATCACCGATGTTGTTAAGAACATTTTGGATTGGTTCGTTTCTTCACCCATCGATAGGCAGTAGCGAAAATTGTTATTTCCCTTTAAAATGTCCAGTTTTTAGAGTTAGTTCCTTTTAATAGTCAGTGATTCAATTGTTTTCTAACTTCATCGTGAATTTTACATCAGGATTTACTTTAATGATGTAGAAACCTAGCTACCTAACTCTTGAATACCGTGGGGCCAAATAACAAAAGTAGTACACATGCCTATACCGACATTTAAGTTTAAACCGAAAACTGTTATTCGTTATTTCTCAAAGTTTTATATAAATAAATTGCCCACTATAGCGCTTAAGGGTGGACCCATTGCACAACCTGATTTTTATTCATAAGAATTACCGGGCTATAAGAAGTAAGTAGATTTCATGTTCAGATAATCTGTTATTCGTATAAGCTAGTCTCTACTAAAAATATCAGTCGTTTAAGGTTATGGACACTTTCGTAATAACGGAACATATGATTTTTTTTTATGAAACATGCATTTTTTAAGTTTGGCTTCAAAGAGTTAGCACAAAATTTTTGCTAATTGGTAACAATGATTCGTATTGCCTATATATGTCTCAAGGGGACATCAGTTTTATTGATTTTGGGAAAATCTTGCAGTTAGAAACAGTTAAAAATGACTTTTTCTGCTCATTCGAATTATATAAAGTTTTAATAAGATTAGTATTTATTGTGAAAACTTCGAGTAGGATCTAAGCATAATTTTTTGTAAAATACGTTTCCTTAAGAGCCTTCATTTAATTACTACTTAAGGACTGTGTATATATGCTCATATTCTCGCTTATATATCAATTTTCAATGGGATGTCCATTTCTCTGTATGAATATTGTCAAGTTTGGTGCATATGCTGGTTAGTTGACTAACATAATGAATGGTAATGTAACATGCAGCTGAAGCATGTTACAAAATACTCGTAAATACAATGCATACATTTTTTATTTTCTATTGTTGTTTTTAAATGTAAGTGTATTCTTTTTATTAAAAATATTACTTTCCATCAATAAATCTTTGTGATTAATAAACGATCTAGGTACTGCTTGATTAGTTAGGCCAAAACCATCTGCTGTGTTACATATTATAGCTTAGGTATGTAGTACACGTTAATAAAATTCCATCATAGAACTACAGTATTTCGCAAAGTTTTATGAAATTCATATTTCTCTACATTTGCCAACGTTAGCACGAGCATAACAAATAGAATCTATACGGTGCAATTAGTTTATGTGGATAATTTTAATAGGTTATCTAAAAAGTGTGAAATCCAGCGGTGTTAGTGCTTCGTCATTTGCGATAGAAAACTGAAATACAAGGAATAAAAACTGTGTCGGTTCATAGAACGTGATTTAGGAAAACTGAGGCGATGAAGAAATAAAAATTTTTAAAGTAAATAACAGCGTAATGCTGAACAAACAGCACGTTTAGCATTTAAGATCCATTGTAAACGAAATGCGGTGTAAAAGCCAGTAAAGCGTTACCGTCTAACAAAACATTCTCTAATTAAAGAGTTTTTGTGCCGTTCCGCCTGGCGTGGCCACAAGTTCATTACCGATCAAAGCCAAACCATGAACCGGCGTTTTTATTTTGTTATTTACTTAAGTACTCATTGACAATGCCTCGTTATATTTGAAGCAAATCGAATTTTACCGCTAAAACAATCAATTTTTAACGCGACAAATCAATGAACTAAATCAATACAGTTTTTGTTTTTGAAAAATCTTTCCAGGACCATGTTTTGTCGCCACCGTATGGTATCACCGCCAGTTTTGGTTTCGATATGTTCGCTTACTGATTGACAAAAAAGGCAAAAGTCTTCGTTCCACTCAAACAACTATGAATTAATTTGTTTTTAATAGAATTGAAATTTTGTGATACTTTACCTTTTTCCACACAGCAGGTACAGGTAGCTTTCAATGCAGGGACGTTTTTGTTTTACACGGATATAGTTGAAGACAATTCGTAGAACAGAAGCTTTTCTGTTGCCCACTCGTTGTTACCGCATGAAATGAGTGTGTTTTTTAGACCGCTAGAAAAGTTGTAGTAATAGTTCATTACTCTTTCATCGAGTTACCATATAAACATGTTTTGACAAGTAAATGCTAAAGTACCGGTTACCGAGTATGATCAATTACTGTCCTTATTATTAAGGTTTCGCTTATATATATTAACAACATTATTTTATTTACTTTGTTTCATAGTTATTCCAATTTTTACAAATGTGTGCGTTAAACCATAGACGGTAAGGAAGTTCAAATAAAATTCTATGAAATGAGCAAATATTTATACAAGATTAACTTCTAATATAAAAACATCCAAAACTATAAAACCTAATCATATAAGTAGAGTAGGTATATATAGAGGATCTGTCACAATTCTAAGAACGCAGACAGGTATTTTTAGCATTTCTAGGAATGGCATAACATACATTCCTTTCCTAACAACTAATGAAATTATATCAATCCGATAAAGCCTAAAAGGCTTATCTCAAACAAAATGAAGCTATAGGACTCTTAAAAGCTACGAACCTCCAAAACCCGAACAATGTAAACAAACTGATTAGCATTATTGACCAGAAAACGAGGCGAGTGGTAATCAACTTTATTTTATGCTAATGTAGCCCATAAATCAGTAGTTTTATTTTTTTGGTTGTTGTAAAGACGACACCACTTTACCCTTTCTAACAAGCGCGATGGTTATATTCCTCTCATTTCTTCCGAGAGTGCTATTCGTTGGTCTGTCTGCAAGGTGGCCCCAAAGTGCATCAGGTAAGGCACGCGACAACAGTAATCCTATTAGACTTCTTGGTCCTTTCGACCGAGCGATACCTGAGTAGTTTTAAATCTAAGAATTTGTCTCCGAGTAGCGTCGGGTTTCTTATAATCGGAATTCCCCGGAAGAATTCCATTACTAACGCAACGCGACGACGCCTCACCTTGTTGGATCTATAATGGATGAATAATGATAATTACTGCATCTTTGTGAAATAGGGTTGAACGCATGATACTTTTTCATTACAAGTAATGTAATTAACGGGTATGGTTATAGTGGGAAAGAGCGTTTATGCTTAAGTAGTAAATAATTGTAAATATAAAGTATATTAATTATTTCTTACAAAAGGGCATAACTATCTATCTTTTACATAATTAGAAATGAAACTCTATTCGTTGGCAAGCGCATCACTTAAAAACGGCCGCACCGATTTGCGCCATATATATATTTTATTGTTCGTAAAGATCCAAATAATGTTTTTACCTAAAGAAAAATTGAGTGCCATGGGAAATTTGTATGAACTCGCGACCATAAGTATATGATATGGGTAATTCCTTTTTTTTGTTTGCTATGGCCTTGGAAAGCTCTTAGTAAAAAAATCGGTATTTACGGAAAGTCGGAAAAACCTGACGTTTTTTTTGTTTTGTCTATTATGCCTTGCGGAAAACTCCAAAATACAGTAAGAAAATTGGACACTTGTTTAAAGCAAAAACATTTTGAAAAACGCATTCAGCCTAAAGTAAAATAAAATCACATTTGTTTTTACTTTTATGCATTTTAGGATTGTTTCCAACGAATGTCGTTATTTAATTTCAATTCCAATAGATGACGCTACGTTGGCAAATGTCGGTTGGCAGCTGAACTAGTGGCTTCGTGGCTAAACCATTTCTGTGGTCTTTCTTTGGCGACCTGTCGACGCACGTATGATATTTGATTAGGACAATTTAAATCAGCAATTCTATCCAGTTAATTTCTAACTGTGAATGAAGTTTAGTCAATTTCCACAAAATTTGTCTCCGTATCATCGTCGAATGACCAAAAAATATTGAGTCTGAAGTGCCAGTCGGTTACATAGTAACAAAACATTGATTCGATTGCCCATTTTAAGATGAATTGTGATTTAAATTGATCGCAATCATTTCAGCAAGTGAGTAAGTTGATCGTGACTTAAATTTTGGAACAAAACAGCAAAACCGCATGGTTACATATCTATCACATTCCAGGAACATCACATATTTTCAGGAATTCAGCGGTGCACCGCCTACAGAATTAATCTATCATTTAAATTTTCCATTGGCGTAGGTACTTCTGAATGTACTTCTCCTGAACCAAATACTCCAACATGGTCACGATGGTTAATACACATCTTTAATAGCTTTTCACAAATTCAAAAATCGATTACAAACATGTTGAACAACACAAATTCTGTCAGTTGAGCTAGTAATTTAAGGAGATGCGGGTAAATCGTTGACAAATTGAGATTGAATAAACACAAAAAAAATACCGAACAAACAGCTAGGACGTATCGTGTGCGCTACATCTACGTATCCGTCGGCATTAATGGCTATAACATGATTACTATTATTTTCCCGTCTCTCACGTACTTTGCAGATTTTAGTTTAATAGGATATAGGATAATAATGTGAATATCAACAAATTAATATTATCATACAGAAAGTGTATACTAAGTCAAAGCTTCTGTAAACGGGCATTATTTGAATATCTATTAATATCTACATACAGTGTGTTGTTTACACAGGATGCGCCGAGTGAAGGTATTTCTTTCATATTTCTATAATCGTTTAAAATACAGAAAGCTGTTTTATACAAAGGTGTTTTGAAATTTTTAGTACCACAACAGGAAATTATTTATTTATTATATTATATTATTACCTAATTATTACCAAAAATTCGCAAGAACATTGGTCGGCGAAGTTTAGCATATACGGGCCTTGTGGTATACTCGCTCGTGTGGTCAGAAGCAAAAAAAAAACATACCTGAGACTGATAGTCTTTTGCGTATACGAGTACTCCCTATTTCTTATACATTTGCATTCCTTATGAAATTTTAGTACCAAATTTGCATTAGTACTGAGTTACCTTCAAGTGGTGTCCATTAAAGGTTTGTTTGTGTCCGGGAAAAGTTTCATGATAGACAGGGAGATGACTATAGACTATTAGACAAATTTCATAAAGCACCCCTAGTTTTCTAAACATATTAGAGAAAGATCTGATCATGTGAAAGAAAAGTTTGAAAATGCTAGATTGACTATGGAAATGGATCTGAAAAGACGAAATTTTAGCCAGGGAGTTAAGGCAGCAAAGTTAAACCAACGCTGTATGATCAAGTCAGATCTCGTTCGGGTTATATAAAATGTAATTCAACGCGACTGGCGGGGAAAACAACGAGGAAAGGCTACGGCCGAAGTAGTTACTCTCCGTGGACCAGCATTTGATTTGATACGCACACTACCTGCGGTCCGCAAGCTATCTGCAACATTAGAATTTCATTTTGAAGAGCAGCATTTGAAGCAGCTGTTTCGCATGCAAGCAAAGAGTCGGCGAGACTGTACGGTTCTGAAACAAACGTAATAAAATCTAGCGGCCGTTAAACCTGTTAGTGTTGTGGAATACCCGCTCACTTCGGGAAGAATTGTCAAGTATGCTCCAAGCGACCACTAGAAAGCAAAAGCAACAGTTTGGTTCTAAATGGGGCCAGTGCAAAGTACATGGGGCACGAGTTGAGATGAAATAGGTTAGGCGTAACATAAAGAAGTTAATAAGCGCCTAGAAATCAAGTGGATGTTGAAACTGCTACAGCTATGGGAAATCCGGACACATTAAAAAGAACTGCAGAGTAATGCTTCCAGCCACCTCCAGAAATTAAAAATAACTATGTAAAGTCAAAGTGTGACATCATCCAGTGTATATGTAATGTAATAGGGCGCCAGTCACCACCAAGCAGTAAAGCGAGAAATGGACTAGTTTCTAACGATACTGATCCTATACTTAGGTGATGGAAAGAAAACAACAGACCACGACCTGGACGTGAACATTGTCAAATATACAGGAATGGTTCTACTGTGGGTAGATTGTAGATGTCGAGAAATGGTGCCTCAAGTGTGCAACTTAAGCAGCCACAAGAGTTCTACTAATACGATTAAATAAAAGGACAAAGCAGTGCAAATGTGCAAAGATTGCCATAAAGAAAAGATTACAAAAATTTTGTAGACTGAAATGGACGGGGACAGTCAGTTACTGTGATGTGGAGAAATCAGCGCCTGCAGATTAGGCCACCAGACTAGTGTTCACTCAGTTGATTAAGGTTTATTTCTCTGGAAGCCATACTACACGAGGAGATGGCTCTGGAACATTCGAGCATATTGGTTGCTTGGGATAAAGTGTGACGAAAAGAATGTGGAGTAAGTCTGATTTCAAAAGCGGTGAAGCAAGCGAACAAAGCGACCCAGGTATTCTAAAGTATTTTAGAGTAACTGCAGGGAAGTGTACTGCTTTGAACAGTGATTAATTGGATTAGTACAGAGTTGCKAATGGATCTGTAGCAGCGMAAGTAATGTGGACAAAAAAAATCGATATTACTAAATTTAACTACCTACACAAAAGCAACAGTGCTGAATATAAAGTAATTTTCATTTGAAAATCACTTTTTTACTATCACAAATAGCATTTAAACGTCATTGTTACTTCTATTTTAATTTAATAATTACTTTTTCTACTACTGAATATTGTAATAGCTAAACATTTTTCCGCTATCGGCTTCGGTTAAACCGGCAACACTACCCGAAGGGCGTGTTCCTGTGAAACCTGAACGAACCTTATTGGTGAGGATTCTCTCACGTTTTATTGCCATGGTAACACTGTTTGTGGGTTGACATGATTCAGTAGTGTAGTAGATTTACATGTTTGTTGATTTTTTCCAACAAATAAACTCTAGAAAAGATTCTTCATAGCCAAACAGGAGAACTGGCGAATGTTTATAGGTAGGTAATAATATTATAGTTTATTTGAATAAATGAATTATTCTTAGACTTTTAGACACCGCACGCCGCTGTGTATCAAATCAGTTATGTTTTATTACAATAATATAATATATAATTTATGGCGTATAATGAGAGTATAATCCTTCTTTTCCTACGTTAGACTGAATGTGTCACAAATTTCTGTATTATAAGTATTAGATGTCTATGGTATGGACCCATTTCGCAGTAATGGCTCACCTTGTATGTGTTATATCGATTATATCAATTGAAATTCGTATTACTCTGTACGTAGTCGTCATTGGACGGAGTTTGTTGGTTAAGGAGAACAAGGGGCACTTTTTCAGATCTTGAAATTGTGCCAATTTGCCTTCGCCATTTTTTATATTATGAAAATAAAGACCATGTTGTTGTTATTGTTATTATTATTATTATTATTATTATTATTATTATTATTATTATTATTATTAATATTAATTATTAATATATGAATATAAAAACATATCGTATTAATCGATATATTGCGACATTTATCGTTACTTATCGAATATATTACCATTAAATTCAAATTTTCAATATCGTACAATTTTATTCAGGCGACTGTCGTTAGAATTTAGAATAATTTTTGGCGCATRCTTCATTAGTAGTTGTGTAGACTTTGTACTACAATTACAGCATACCTACTGTGACGAAGTCGAGTTCATTAAAAGGTTTGGAATTTATTATCATGATATGAGGTTACGTATAAATTACAAATAATTGCTAATTTTCCAATTAAGCTTATCACTTTTGGTTTTTACATTTATTTTTCTTGCCTGATAAGCTGCCAAATTCAATTCTAATAAGAACATTATCGTAGGTATTGTTGTTGTTGAAATTGTCTTATTGCTATTTGAACTGAAATTTACACTGAATTATACTAGTTGAAATACACTAAAATGCACTTTAAAGTGTGTCGTTCTTTATTGGAGTTGCGCTGAGTTGATGTTAATTTAAGGAACTAATTATTCTTTCAAAAACCCTGAAATTGAAAAAACTTATTTAGATTAAATATATAGACAGTTAAACGGAGATTTTGAAAAGAACATTGAAAGCTAATATAATAATAATTGTTATATTACATAAATAGTGGATTTATCTAACACGTTTCTATCCATTCATCTTATACCATTGACTTGCAATAGTTTAAAAATAAAATTTTGGTGCAATTGAAAGGTTTTACTGTTAATTGATAAACATCACAGAACATAAGAGCTGGTCGCTAATGGAAAATTTCAATTATTTTAAATTACTATTAACAAACCAAGAAATACGGTACCATATTATGCAACAACATGTACCATTTTTGGATGTAGCGCAGTTCTAGTCCACTTTCCAATTCGCAAAATACTGCCGATTCTAAGCGCTTTAAACACAACTTATTAAAAACGAATGATAGAATGCTCAGGGCGATTATAAAAGTTACCATATGTTTTTCAGTTTCATTTTCCACATTTCTAAAACAGGGMTTACTAATGGCACAATTAGTGGAACAGGCGGGCGTAATAAATAAGGAAATTGGATTATTAACAAGGCTATCATGCGAATGGATACGGCACGTTAAGTATTTTATTGGGTTTTGTTGGACAGCGTGGGGGTGAATAGGCAGTTGCGACCATTAACAAGCAGTTTTTTAATTCAAACTGTAGCGCAGGGCGACGGTGTGCATATGATGCTTTCGTTTAATCGTTTCATGAAAACATCTTTTGATAAAGAAAATCTTGCTAAGAAATCGGATAAATTCTTCATCGAGAATTAAATACAAAGTATTTACTGATAAAGTAACGCATAAAATTCAATACAAGCGTTGTTTGTAAAAATTTGAAAAAAAGACGCTGAAACAGGTAAATTAAGATTTTATTTCTATGTGATTGAAACAGGGCAGTCTGTTACTATGTATAACAAAGAATGACGTCATCTTTTTTAGTATAACCATATTTTTATGTCATACGAGCTCATATTACTAAGCAATTCAACCATAGGTAATGTCATTTGGTGCAAAAAAAACAATCAAAATGGGCATAATTGGAAAATTGGTTATTTGACACGTACGTTTTGATTCATAATATTGATCAAAAATATTGATCCCGAAAAAATAGTTTGAAGGAATAATGTAAGTTAATATTTGCTGGACTTTATGTTCCAAAAATAACAAAACTCAATATCAGCTGTCTATTGATACCAATCGCGTTTTTGTTATTTTTGTTTTGAATTATTGATATTCAGCAAGTGCTTGCAGTCCAGCCTGAAGTAATGCTAAAGTTGGCAAAAGAAATACAACATTGACAGTGAAATTTCTCAAACATAATATTTACAGTGGCAATGGAGACTGAACGAATACAAATTTTAGTGTTGGGAGGTTCATCAGTCATCAGGAAGTTTGTCTGCTGTTTAGCATGGGACACTAAAAGAGACCTCATACTGCACAATATATTGTTACTAGACTGGTTGCACAATTTAACGAAACGGGAAAGGTGCAGGAATTGTCGAAATCTGGTCAACCCAAATGAAACGACGACACAAAATCAAACATTTTATAAGAAGCCGAAGTAAATCAGAACATCTATCCCTGCGTCCAGTGGCAATAAAAAACGACGTACATAACTCAATAGTGGGTCAACTTTGTCAAAAGGAACGAAATTTATCTTTAAAGGTTCCGATTGATCCATGCACTTCTGCTGGACGATCCTGACTAACGCTTACAATTTTGTGAGGTGCTAATGAGTAGATTTGGCGKAATGTTTTCCGAAAAAACGGCATAGTAGATCATCATAATGGTCATTACTGGGCACGAGGAAATCTAGATTAACTTCATGAAGTGTAGGTACAAGCAACGTCCTCAGAATGTTAACGTATGGGCAGGCGCCATTTATTTAAAATGCCTCAGAGGCAATTTTGGTACCTTTAGGTACTGGATGAGATATTTCCGAATGAGCTGGACCTTGACATTCCAAGAGGTGACATTTGTTCCAGCAAGGTGGTGCATCGGTTATTTCAACTTTTTGCAAATTACCCTTTTTAGAATTTTAGACGTTACTTTATTGCCGCTGTATAAAATAGTATTATAATACAACAAAAATATTGTCAATATTATATCAAATATTAGTTTGGACGCAGAAATACAAGCGTGATGATCTGACAAAACTATAATTACGGAAGAAATTATTTTGACAATATACTCATGAAACGTTTTTTAAGAATGCTAATTATTATGCAAGTAGGTTTTACTTCATTTGTTGACCTTGCGGATATGGCATGAGTACTCCGTAAAAGCGCGACATTTACGACGATTGTGCTGAAACAATGAGTGGTATAAAAAAGCATTTAATGTCTCTTAGTCGTGTTAAATTAAAAATCAATTCATTACATGGTTGAATTTTTCATTTGAAACAGGATGAATGCCTAAATAGTGCGCACCGAACGTATTCTTTCGATAAATTCATGGGAACAGAACAACAGGAAGTGAACAAAACAAACTAAGGCACCTAAGTAATTTTTTAATATGCTGTTGTTTCACAGATTATCAGGTGTAAAAGGTAATTATTCAGACAATTTTGAACGAAAATGTACTAATGCAGGTACAAATGTGGCGCTTCCATGAAACAACCTTTTGAACTGTAAATAGTGTATCTATAAAACTATATTTGATGATTCGTCTGTAACATTCTCATATACACAAATTTATTGCATTACTTTAAGAGCAGGCTTCTGCCCAAAACTGATAGTAATCCTGTTCTTTATTTTATTTACATTTTACAGCCACTGTTTGCACTTATATATTTGTAGCAAACCAACAAGTATAAAACCGCTTCGTCTTTTCCTGCTTCATAAATTAAACGATAGCTGTTCGTTATTTCTTGTTCTACAGACGTGAAAACTTTTATCATTTTTGATATTTTAGTTTAATTTTTATTAGTTATAAAAAATCATTGTAAGGCTTTCTTTTGTTGGAAATAAGACAGAGATGTTAAGAATGGCGAAAGTTATCTCCAGTGTTTCAGTTATTATTGATTAACTGGTAAATTCGGGACTGACGCTGTCAGAAATTATTTATGTTATAGGACTTCTTTATTAGTTAATTTCCAAGTTTCGTTTTAAAGTAAGTGTATACTTTATATCCAGCAACAAGTGCACATATATTTGGGTTAAGAATTACTACAAGCCTTTGAAAAATATAAATGCATTTTGATAACAATTGTTTTCTTAGTTAACGATATATTTGTAGAGAAACTAATGGCTATAAGCTTTATATATAGGGTGTTCACGGCAACAGTCTACTATAGCTAACTTTTAAATAGGTAAGTTTTATGAATTTTTGAGAAGAGTTTTGTGGTGTTTACAAAAAACAATTGAACATCAACTGACCGAGATATTGTCTACAGGTGTTTATTTTATTTTAAATATAAAGACCCCATTTTTATAGCGCATTTGATTGAGGGCATCGAATTAAACAAGAAATTATTAAGACACTAACAGCCTACAGTCATTAGCTTTATCAATAAATAAACCAAACTGAAGCAGCTGAGCTGTTGAGAAATAAGTTTATTGCATGATCTTTTTTTGTACCCTGGTCATGGAATGGTAGAATATGATTGTCATTCTGAATAATGAACATCTACAGTAGGCGAGACATCATTTAAATATTACTAGCAATATAAATGCATAGTCTTCTTTATAATGGCCTTGTAGGATAACTCAATGTTAATATGAATAGACACATTATTTTACAAATATTTCAAAATCATCTTTTCTGATTTCTGAAAATACGCTATAATTTGATAAAAAAAATACAGATGGTTCCATTTGGGCTTGAAATAGGTATATCTGGATACTTTTGGAAGAAAAAATATTTTCCTTTATTTAAATTAATATGTTGATCGTGTGAAGGCAATATTTAATGGTACAAGACAAAATAACTAAAAAATCTACAATTTGGAGTTAGATATACAGTTTTAGTATTTCTATTTCTAACTGTTTGACTAGTTGGCGTCGTTACTTTAAGACTCGAGTTGTTTGTTATCAATGGTATATATGCAATTTTAAAAAGCATAATTAGTTCTAATTTAAGCTTCCATTATAGGTATACGTGATAAAGCACTATTAATGACTAGAATTATAATAAGTACTGTTTCACATATAATAACAATCTCTATTTATTTGTGAAACCACAGTTTTACATTCTTGTATGCAGTTCCTTATAGAGACTTTGTGTACATACACAACGGATTAAATTACTAGTATGTACAAATTTTCTTATACAACACCGTTTCTTCCATCACTGCACTTAAACGCAAAATATATAATCTGTGACCAAACAGATAAAGCTTTTAAGCCGTACTAACCATATTTGACGGATATGTCCATAATACTTGATTATCTTGTTTATATTGATATATACAATTTCTATTTTTAGTAACAGCCCACGAGTATCTATACTTAATCGTGTTAAGTGAAGTTAAGATAGAGTTATGGGTATAGGTAGATAAAAACTCAACCTATTATTCGCCGTTATCTGAATATGCAGTCTATTAAGTTATGAAAATGTTACTTTCGTTATGGATAGTACCTCACAAAGAGGTTTCGATAATTATTTCTTTTGACGGTTGTTCTTAGGACTACTAATTTTATAGTGATATTTCACAATTTGCATTGCTGGACTGTCCATTGGGCACGTCTTTGTTCGAACGACGTCGACAGGTAAATGCCCCCTTCTGTCATTCAGTAAAAACGTCTTCGCAAAACAATCCATACTTAATGCACTGCTCCTTTGACACACCGCGCAAAGTGAAGAACTTAGAATAAAAGCAGTTGCACTTTAATGAAATTATTTAGTAATGCAAGCGCTACCGTCAAATTAATTTTTTGCCAACTTTCCAGTTAGTTCGACCTGCCAGAATTTATACATAAAACGTCGTATCACGCTTATAAAAGCAACATTTTAATACGAGGAAAATGTAACGTGTCAGAGTTAAGCTTAAATTAAATTATGCCGTTGTATAAGAAACAGCATACGCTAATACGGTTTATTCATGAAGCTTTATGCTCGTTCGGTTCAGACGAATCGATCTAGTCAGCAATGAAATTCAAAATAACGCAATTAGAGGAGGCAATCTTTTTTAATACTTCTGCAACAAAAGTGGTGTCTGGGAGACAAAGCAATCGCCGAGCCGTACATGGCTTCCTGTGTTTTTCCTTGCTTAATGGAGATCATTCCAAGATTGTGTTTTTTAGTAAGAAACGTATATTTTATATGCTTATATACAAACCGGCCCTGTTTCAGTATATTTTTGAAGCTTATTAGATTAGACAAATGCACGCAGTTGCCGGATCTCAAAAAGTGGTCTTCTCTAAGGGAACTGACGAAAAAAATCTATTATACTTATGTTTATTGCAGTTATTTTAATACAAAGCTATACTACATTCAATTCTGAGTTTTAGATACATAAACATTTTTTTAGAAAATTTGCTACCCTAAACGGACATTTCCAAATTTTGAGGGAACACAATAAATAGGTATACAGGGTGATCAATTAAGGCTGGACAGCGGCTGCATCTTGGAAACTAATTGTGATAGAATCTTCAGGTAATTTTTTTAGAACAAATGTAGCCACACAGATTTCATTTAAAATATTTTGAAGTGCGTAACTTTGCCGCTAGGTGGCGCATTTGATATGACATATCAAAGAATCGTTTCTTTCTCCAAAAAGTTGCAATGCAATGTTGGTCTAAGATAAACTCATTGCAATCTATGTTTATTTCCTAATAACTTAATAACAGACATTTTTTTCTAGTTGCTATGGCGACGACGATAGGAGGGATAGCAGTTTCAAATCTTCAAAATGGCATAACTCAAGTATGGTTCAACCAAATTTAACGAGTGATGGCTAGTTTTAAGGTAAATTTTATGCGTTTCAATACAATCATAAATAACTTATAATTTATTGCAACTGGTTTTTACTAGCTGTTATAGCTCATTAATAAAGCAAGATAAATTTGAAAACTGGAAGTCGATATCTTTCTTTGTTTGTTAGTTACAGTAAAAAAAACTGCGAATCCGTCTTTGGGGTCCAGGTATTTTTTTCATTGGAATAAAATGAGGTTACATTAAAAAAAAGACTTTTACTCATAAATTACGGCTTATTAGGTTAGGTTAGACGATAATTTGCCAGCAGCGATGGACATTTTGAGGATCAATGATCATTTTTCGCCACCTAAAACTCCCGAGACTCGTATTTTCTTTATTTTTTTTATTATAGCCTTAAGCGAAATGTCAAATTGAAGGTCTTTTTTAACTCTTTAAAAATGGCCTAGTGAGTGTCCAAAAAATATTTGCAGATGATATTTCACAAATAAAGTGCGTTTTTTTTTATCTTACCTCGTATAATAAATATTGCATTATACTTGCTGGATGACGTTTTTTGTCTTCTTTAATTTGTGTCATTATCATGTATGCCTCATTTTTACTACTTGTTAATGAAAAACAAGAAAAACTCATGGTCGTCGTACTCTATTAACTATCTATAATTCAGTACCTAACCGTCAGCTAGTGTCAGTAAGAATTTGGTATTAGTCGTTAGTCGTTATTAATGCATAAACGCGTGACTTTTGTTTAATATAACCTAATTTTATTTCAATTAAAAGAAATAGCTGAACCAAACGACAAATTTGAAGTTTTTTTACTATAACCAAGAAACGGAAAAAGATATCGACCTCCGGTTTTCAAATTTATCTTTCATGATTAATGAGCTATAACAACCAACAAAAAGGTCTACAGGGTTGCATTTGATTTTTAAAAGATATTTGAACAAATATAAAAATTTTACAATTAACGCCCGTGTTGTCAAACAGTTGCAATAAATTATAAGTTAGCCATCACTCGTTAAATTCAGTAGAACCATACTTGAGCTATGCTATTTTGAAGATTTGAAACTTCTATCCCTCCTATTGTCATTGCTATGGCAACTACAAAAAAAATTCAAACAAAATTTATTAAGAAATAAACATAGATTGCAATGAGTTTATTTTAGGCAAACATTGTATTGCAACTTTTTGGAGAAAGCAACTATTCTCTGATACCTTATATTAAATGTGCCACCTAGCGGCAAAGTTACGTACTTCAAAATATTTTGAATGAAATCTGGGTGGCCACATTTGTTCAAAAAAATTTTACCGGAAGATTCTAGCACGCTTAGTTTCCAAGATACAGCCGCTGTCCAGCCTTAATTGATCACCCTGTATACTTCGTCTTGTATATCCGCTTATAGCATGTTTTTTCTGCAGTGATGTTTTAAGTCGCTGGGTGAATCACTTTAACGATATAGATAATATTTATTAGCTATTCCTGATCAACACAATCTTATATTGCATATGGTTATTCATTCAGAATAGTTTCTTTGCTTATCTTACTTTATTTTTAGTTCAAAGTTATAAATCCATTCCGTTCAGTGTCTCTTGGAGAACATAAGCCACACCACTCTGCCAGCTTATAGCAATTGAGTAGCTTATTAGGTGTGTATTTTAACGTGGCATTAAATTGTATATATATGTAAGTACAGGGTTTCTATATATTATGATTTATGCATCTAGGGCGCTTGTGGATATTATCTACTGAATCAATTTGCTGCCTCTCAGGAAAGTGAACATAACTATTGCTTTGACATATACTTGTCATCTGTCGGTTATTGAATTATTTGATATATTTTAATATTAGAAAACGCGCGGAAGTGTATATTTTCAACATAGTCTGTAGTGTTATCAACTTTAAGGAAAGAAAGCAGAAAGCTCACATTTCGGAGCTTTGGGGTAACACGGTTTCGTAACATAACATAACATTTAGGTTATGTATCGTATTTGCCAGATTGTGGCTACAGAAAGGCTGATAAATAATATGTTCTATGACGGATTGGAAGATGTTTTTAGCCTGCCGCAATGGTAAAAATCACAAATTAAGTGGTAGTAACGTTAGCTGCACACAAAGCTTCCACAGTGCAAGAAAAATAGAACCTTAAGCTGTTGGGAAATCTTTATAAAGCCATCAATTTAGTGACCTATTAAATGTCACAATCTGTGCAACATAACTACAAATGACGTTGGATTTATTTGTTAAAGGGGTCTTGGACTGTGACACTGCTAAACAATATTCGACCAATTGTTTTGTATTATACTGCAATTTTATTATATTGGAAAGGGGGGGAGCATTCCAAAACACCTACTGGCGCTTGCTAATACAGCACCAGCAAATGTACATTACTGGATCATACATTAGTAAAAAATGGGGAGTGGATTAACATAGAGAAATGAAAACTTGCCCGCTTTGTACATTGGCGTTTGCCAGGTCATGTTCGCGTGGAGAAAATCAGTGACGTAATCGTTCAGCTGAACATTTCACCTGAAATCTATTACCTTGATTACTGCTAATTCGAAAAAGTAATAGTTTTAATACTATAGTAATACCATTGACAATGCTGCTTAAAACCTCAATTGAAATAACAGGATGGTGACTGTGCTAGCAGATACCATGTTAAGATAGAAAATAGACTGCCACAAAACTGAAGGAAAGCGATACTTGCCGATTCGAGTCGACGGAGTTGCGTTAATAAGCTCTGTCTTCGCGCCATATTCGGGCGAATTCTCATTATTTAGTTAGTGACCGCGTAAACCTGAGCTAGAATTTTTGAGCTTCAGAGGGCAGACAGAGCACAAGCCTGCTTGTCTCGACAACTTCTTGCGTAGCGGTGCACATGATACTGTTGTCTATCTTTAAGGTCTTAAATGTATGTACTAGATAAATATCAATTATAGTATAAGCTGTTTGTTATGAGTTTATTAAATTGAAATATGGTATAAGACTTATCCTGAGGCTGTGCTTCACTTGCCTCACCTGACCGGCCGCCACGGGTGTGATGGTGCGTGCCAAAAAAAAACGAATATGCACC
This sequence comes from Rhyzopertha dominica, assembly GCA_025024175.1. Lineage (NCBI taxonomy): Eukaryota > Metazoa > Arthropoda > Insecta > Coleoptera > Bostrichidae > Rhyzopertha > Rhyzopertha dominica. The sequence goes on from QCXZ01000001.1 coordinate 12,587,847, forward strand.
ATAATATGATCATCGATGTCATTGAGTATGATGGTTAATGCCAAATTTGATTTAAGACTACGCCGGAGATGCACCATATAGTACCTAATATGCAAAAATTCGATTCTGCTTCGTGGGTGTCGTTGAGCGTGAATTTTGATGCTGAGTATGATGTTGCATGTCAAATTTGGATGAAAGCAACGAAAAACATGCACCACGGTACCTAAAATATGATATCAAATGGGTTTTGATCAATTCTTATATTCATATATTATGTCCAAAATATGCGGTTGTGAGTAACGTTGTCGATGATACAATGACTTACTTACTTTTTCTATCTGAATATATTTATTGATTTAATTAGTAATACAGTACACAGTGTATCTAAGGTTAAATAAGCAACTATTCGCGACAAACAATTGTTTTTGGTTAGCGCATTAAGAAATTGTAATGGTAAAACATTTAATCGTAGCAAATAAATATGGGCTGCTCCTAGTTAATAGTACTGTGACATATCGTAAGGAAATAATCACACCAGCATTATACCGTCATAGTCTAGATCTGTCAAATTTATTACCTTTATTAATTTCGTATATTGTTGAAATTTAGGCCAGCCAGTTTGATGATGATCCTACACAAAATTGCTCAAAACACAAACGCTCGCTTATTAAATAAAACTCAACTTAGTTTGAGTTATGTGTAGAAGGCTGATTAATATTTTGTTTAATTTTGACTAAACAGACTCTAAACGCTTTACAAATAACAATCATATTTTAATATGTAGTAAGTGGGTATAGCGTAAACTGGAAATTTCTTATCTGTAGATGTAGTGATTTGAGGCATCACCCAATTTGGCTTATATAATAACTTACATTAACCTCATCAATCCTAATTATTCATTAATAATTATCTCTGCACACAAACACAAGACCTCTACTTTTATTTTTTATAATTTCTGAAAGTTATTAATCCAAAGCTTAATGAAGCATCTGATATAATCGTTATCGCAAGCTGTCCCTCCCTCTCCATAGAAATTTTTATGGCAGGCTATCAAATAGTGGAGTTGCTATAATTACGTAAAGGGGACGTAATAAAACGCTGTCGGCTTACAACGCAATAACTAATTACAATATTACAATGTACCTAATTGGATAAAAAATTTAATTAACCCAAACCAGACTAGTAAACTAAGAAATAGCTAATTAAGTAAATTGCCCGGTAAAACATAAATCGCAATTAAGGTACGGAACATTTCGAACACGTAAAGAGTGTAAGGCGCTTAACAATAAGCAGTTCGAAATACATAAAATTAATTATGGATAATATAAGAAGAATTTGATGTTGTGGGCGTGCATAAATCAACAAGTATAATAGGAGAAATGCACCAATGCGAGCCGCTCGTAATTATAGGATGTCCGACAGAACCCCAAAGTTCCTTCCTTGCAACTAACCGCGATCCTAACCAGTTCGTTGTCATTGTTTGACTTATGTAGTTATAAAAACTGCAAGAAAGCGTAGACAAACCAATTTACCGGCTGGACCGCTGCAAGGGTTCCTGCTATATTAAAATCATAATAAAATTAATTCGAGGTATAAGTCACATTAAATGCCAAACGTTAGCCATAAATTCTAATCAGGGGTAAGAAACAACGATGCCTGGAGGTAGACGCCGCCAATTAGTTCGCGGTAATGCCGGCAAACGTTGTTAACAAAAGAACGGACCTATCGCCATCTTAAATTTTATTTGTTGCAGCTGGAGTGGTACTTTACATTTCGTTAAATTGCGGTGGATGCGAATTTGCTATTAACGTAATAATTTTAAGCGATTTGGATGGGTATACCAAAATGTAATCATACTAATTAAGCATATATTTGAAGATCCCACATCGTTTATTTTCAATCAAAAAGACTTATTCTAAAAAACTAAACTTATCATATTAATGATACACGGCCATGGGCGTACCCAGCTTTTGGTCTAAGGGGGGGGGGCAAAGCGCAGGAATTTTCCTTACTGAATAATTCAACATAAATAAAAATGTGCCTTTATCGGATTATGTACCTAAGTAATTAACGAAGTATTTATTTCATGAACAATCTTCGTTAATTTTCTGCAAGGTGACTTGAAGGCCCAAGTTTTTTATATATATACCGTTCTCAAAAGCTCGTTTATTCCTAACTCAATTATTGATTAAAATGCATGTCTATGCTGTGCTGTCTACACCTCAACCAACTGCAGATAGTACTATTTCGTTGTCATTACAGCTCATCAGTGCAGTTTAGGTCTAGTGTAGACAACACGGCATAGAACTGGTTTTGCTTATATACCAAAGCAATGGTATGATGAAAGTAAGAATTTAGGATGGCAATGCCATCTGTCAGCATTACACTGACATGATGACAAAGCCACCTAGCCATCTTAAATTCTTACTTTCAATTATTGATGATCTCAGTTGGACGATATTTAAAATATTTAGCGCATTCAGTTGCATGTCTATCACGTTTAACAAAAGATGAGTAGATACACTTTATTTGGAAGAATAAAGATCCGTGATCCACATAATCTATAGTAATGTCAAACGAACTACCAAAGAAATATAAATATCGCCTTAAGCATCTACTAATAGAACCACGTTTTATGATTTGGAATTTGCACATATCAAATAATTAATTAACCGATGCGCTTCTTAGTTTCAACTTTTTGCATTAGAATCTTCAGAAATTTAAGTTAGGAGTGGATAGGTAGCTAGTATAGATAAAAAAATTTATCAAAACTGAGAATGAGGAAACAACCTGGTCGTGAAACAGTACCTAAAACTATAATGATTTAAGCTTCTGGTTTAGCTAATCTTAGTTATAAGCCCCAGCATGATGCGTCAGCTGGCCAAACTCCACCAAGCAGCATCAAATTGATGGTCGCTCTACCTCTAACAATTTTTACTCATACATTTAATTATACTCAAATTTCTGGATATTTTAAAACCACCATTTGTTATTGTTCTCAAGCTGCAAAAATTCTTTCATCTATTATATTTATCTTGCTGGTGGTCATTGATTTGCGAAAAATGGCTCAATATTGCCAAAAACGTATGTTAAATTTTTTTACGAAATTCACTTGACTATACCGAAATCTGCAGGGATTAACAATTAAACGCACAGTATAAATTATGATAAATGTAGGTATTCCTTTAAGTTCAATTAATCTAATGACGGCAATGTAAGTTATACTTCGGTTATTACTTCTGCTGCAGTTTTTATGTGACATAAAAGTAATTTATGTTTTTTAACTTTAATCATAAATGCATAGTTTATTTGCTCAAAGCGCCTAAATATCGTCATCTGAAACTGAATATGAGCACATCGATAATACTCCATTAAATTTGGATATTAGCAAATTTTCGATTAAAAACCGTGATCGATTTGTTCTGATATTTTAAATAGATCAAATTTGAGTACTTCTTTTTGCTCTTTGGCTAAAATAATGACCAGGGCATAAATCGGAAATAGTGCTGTTGGGTCGATTGTATAAATACGAGATAATAACCAGACACCGCAACACATCACTAAAATGATAGCATATTACATCTCAATGTTCGACGACGATTTTGTACACATATGAGTAGGTACTGTGTAAAATCAGAATTAGATAGTTGCATGAAATTATGCAAGACATGCTTTGTTATGAACACAGTACAGAATATACCATTTTTTATTTAGACCGAGCCTTTGGGTTTATTTGATTATCCCATTTTTCTTATAGCTATTATTTTTTAAGTTAAGCCAACCTCCGTAGTCTACCAGTGCACTGCTTCCAAAAATTATTCAGCACTTAATATTTTAACCAAATTGAGCCTCATTTAAATAAACTGAAATACATTTAATCCGTTTTCAAAAAGTCTTTTGTATACTGGCATTTTAACAGCACACCGGGCTTTAATACTACTTATAATACTACTGGATTCCTAAAACTTACGTTAAATAGACTTTCGTAACTCTTAGTTGGGATGGATTTTTGCTCGAAATAACTGACATTTTTGATTTTTTTTTGTTTCACTGTATTACTTTGAAATTTGGAACTAAAAAGATTGGAGTTACCACCAAATACAAATATTTGACCGATTCTGTATATCATGCATAGTTGAACAATCCTGATAAGAAAACATATTAGAAGAGCTGAGCAAAGTAGAAATCGTATTATGTGAAATACGATTGTCTATAAATTTTACATCATTAATAATTTCGTAAATACGTACTTAATTAATCAGCTAAATGTATGGAAGGTGGAAAGGGCCCAGAGTTGGCAGTCCAGATCCAGGGGGGGGGCAGCTGCCCCCCTCCCCTCGCCCCCCTTCGGTTTGCTCATGTACATGGCTGTATATTCATGGAATGAAATGCTCTTCGGGTTCTTTGCCCCATTCGTTTTGTGAGCGCCACTCCAGTCTATTTCTTTACTACTGCACTCACTGGTTATTGCTAAACTTTCTTCCACAATTTCTCTTAATTTTTTCCATCCTCTTATGTCCTCTATTGCTTAATTTTTTTTCCACGATTTATCGGCCTTTCTTAGTCCTTTTAGGTTTTGTGGTTAACTGCCAAATCATGTAATTCGTCTTATACGCTACGATCCACCTAATGTAATTCATGCTCATTTTGTAATTCCGATCATAGGTTTTCATTGCTCTTTTGTATATTTTTAGCCTTGATGAATATTTACTTAACTTTTTATTTTTATATCCATTACATGCTTTTAAACACCTTACACTTGAATCTTGTTTGAATCTTCTGTTCAGATCAGTCTCTTTATGATTTTGTCTATTGATAATTGTTATTGAAATTTGTCTACTTCTTCAAATTTAGTGTCCTAGTGCTAAGCTTTATCTCACCTTCTCTTATGGTCCTCATTCAAACAATTTGTCTTATTTTTGTTTTGTTTTGTCTCTTGTTCTAATGTAGTATAAAAAGTTAATTTTATTGTTCTGTTCTATTTCAAGTACTATTTTTGTGTTAGGATATAAAGTCTCAAACCTGCCGACTGTTCATAAACTTCTGTGCTTTTCTGCCTTGAATTTTTTTTTGAGATATACTTATGTCATATAAATCATATTATTAGGTCCGAAGATGATCTAATAGGTTGAAACTCGAAACTAGTCACCAACAAAACTAAAATTAAGAGGGAAGGATTTTATTTCCCATGATGTCATCAACCAAGTACCTTCTTTACAATCTCCAAATCTTCAACAGAGTATTTGTTTGTTGTTTGCTACTAGTGCTATTCTGTTACCTGTTTACATACATTACTGTAATAGACTAAACCATCTCCATCTCATTTTGTTTATTAAGCAGGTTCTTACCAATAAAATGTAAATTTAATCCATATGAGATTTTTGGGGATGAATACTGTAATTAAAATATACATTTGTACGTCCGGTGTCGCTGATTTAGGTCATAATACATCCGCTTCTGGTTCAGGAAGTTGTGGGTTCGATTCTTACCTAAGGCAGTGTATGTTCTTACCGTGCATACAACTAAACAAATTAAATATAAGTAAATAATCATAACCTAATGAGTTGGCTCAAATGTTATGAAAAATGAAAATAAATGGTTGCTTTCCTGATCAGGTATAAGCAGAAAAGCAATAAGAATATATACTAGCAAATTCAGTAATAGAAAAAAGTGTTAGATAAAATTGTATATAGTATGCTTTTTCACTAAATCTGAGATGAATAAGGAATAAGCGCAACTGACATGCTGTAGGTGTATTGGAATCGCATAAATCGACTGTAAAGGGGATATATGTATAAAAGTTACGGAACGCAAGAGTTGCCTGAACAAGTATTGATAATTTATTAGAACAATTTTAAATTACTGGTAACTTAATTTGAGTGACTCAGACAGCGACAATATAAATATGTAAAAATGAACCAAGCTAGATTTTATTATTCCCAGTTTTGGGAGGAAAATTCTGGCAAAAGAAAGTTTTATGTAAATATGAATAAACATTGAACCAGACCATCAAGAAWTTGAACTTTACTAGATCACTAAGAAAACTTACTTTATGCATGAAATAATAGAACTCTATTTCTTTGTGGTGTCAATGTAAAAGAGGACGATATMTTGATATTACTAGTTTAATTTATTGTTGCATTTATATAAATAAACCGTTAAATAAAATATGTCTTTAAGAATAAAATAAAGGAACAAACAGAAAAAATTAAAAGAAGAATGTTTTAAATATATTCTGTATGACATGAAAAATGATAACTATATGAATACTAAATATAATATGCTCGACCGTTGGTACCTAATAAACGCTCAATGCAAATAAAATAGGACTTGTACCAACATTCTGTTAAAGTACTAGTTAGATTATTATTAGTACAATGTTCAATGTACTGCTGAAAAGAAGAAAACTGTTGTTACAATTTGATTATTCAAAATCTTAATTACATATCTACAAATCTAATTAGTCCGATGGCATTTTATAACATGCTTGTTTTATGTGAATCGTGTTCGAAATTTAAAAGGTGTTCATTACTAAATCTAACAGGTAGAAGAGCGTCGATAACAACGGCAGAACTTGTTGTTTACCGGCTTTTATGACCGGTATCCCTATTTGATGTCACATGTTGGTTACTTTAATTGGCCATATAAAGCCATTATATGTGATTAACATGGATTAGAGTTTTTGTTGAAAATGATTTAACGACCTTCCGATGACTTTATGACTGCTAAATTTTATATTAGGCGTTCTGTCTAAATACAAAGTCGTTAGGCCGCCATTACCTTTATTACGCCTTGTTTATTGCATCCAATTTACTTTGTTAGTGATTTTACTCCTTGAATTATTAGGTTACACCAATTTGACTCCGATTCGACTGAAATGATTCAAGGCGAGCGTCTGAGAGTTTATATATGTAGATTACATTCGATACGTTATACATACTCAATGGTTTTATATAGCTAGATATAGGTACGTGCTTTAATAGTAGAACAAGACAATAATATTATTTGTAAAATACCTATATTAGTATGTCTGCCGTACTTGGAAGACGAAGTTAATTAATATTATGGCCTTTCTCTTTTATTTTGCACTACTTGGGGAGGCTTAGTAATGTGATTACTTTTTATACATGACAATATATCTTTTGATAGAGTGATATATTTTAAGCATCAGAGACGAAGACCCCTATCATTCCCAAATCGCAATACTACGTTGGCGTGATCAGCTTTGGTAATTTTGTTATCAAGGTTTGTTTTTATTTTGATTCGGGGCAAAATAAAATGTGCAAAGGCGAATCCGAAGAGGAAAAAATAATAATAACGTTTTATTTTCATTAGTGCAATACACTGCAAATATATCAAACAGGACAAACGTCAAATGTGAATCAAATTATATCCACTAACTTACACGGCAGGCGCTACATTCGCCTGAGAAAAGGAAAACCATGACACGCTTAACTCGTTTTTTATGAATGTCCGTTAGTTAACTTTGAGTTAAAATGAATATGCCAAAGATTTATCATTAAGAGTAATTTTATTTCACCGGTCTTCTTTTAGCTCATTGGTAAATCGATAATGTAGGTTTCTGTACTTACACGCCGTACCAACTTGAGTCGTAAATAGGACCACCGCTAGGTGATTGATTACCGATTTCAACAAAATTTGCACATGTAGCTGACAAATCTTTCATTTGGATAACATGAAATTGCATAAGTATGCTGCATATAACGATTACTTGCTTGTAAAGATGAAATTTTGAGAAATAAATTGTACAAATCTGGATTTGGACATGCAGGTTGTTACTATAAAGGGTTTATACAGGGTGTTTCTTGAACATGCGTCAAAAATTCAAGATATGATTCCTCAGGTGTTTTTATGAAACAAAGTTCCTGTAAACATTTGTCAACAAATGGTTCCTAGAGGAGATACGCCCCTTCAAAAGGGGCACCCTTCTTAATAATTATTTTCGAAACTTCTCACACCAAAATTATGAAATGTGGTATACCCCGTAAGTTTTCGACCTTGAGTCAGAATGGCCCTATTGTTCAATTGTATTTTTTTTCTAAAATTTTCATTCAATAGGGCTAACAGTTTACTCTAAATAATTTTTACTTATTAGGTACACGTAAAGCTTCCTTCCAATCTTATCTTCTCCTCATTTTCCAATAAATAAATAAATAATAATAGTAATAATCGTGTATGTATTAGTATTAACGGGAAACATTTTCATCACCCCATATTTTCGCCACAAATGACTTTTCGAAAATCATCTAAGGGCCAAAATGTATTCTTTGGATAATCCATAGAAATTTCACCTAGCGTCTCATTAGTTCAGTGACGTGCATCCATGAAAAAATTTGCAATTTTCTTTTAAAAAAACAACTTTTACACTATGGTATGTCTCTAATTAAAAATTTAAAATTTTATAAGATGAGGTTCTGATTCAGCATCAAACCAGACCAAATCTCATAATTTAAATGTGAAAGGTTTCGAACATAACTAAGAAAAACCATCTTCAGGGTGCCCTGTTGAAGAAACGTATCTCCCTCTGGACGCATGTTTAGAAAACACTCGTAGAGAGCATACCGTTCAGATGAATTGTACAAGCTAGAAGTTTCTAATGTTGATTATTACAGTTTTACTGATATATAAAAAAAACAAGAAAGATCGATTGTTCCGCACTACCGACATGAAATCTGATGTAACTGTGCTACAAATTAAAGTATATACGATGCTTGTATAGTTGTATAAATTAATGCCCTGTATGTATAAATTTTCTAAGAAGGATGCCGAATTACCAAATTCAGATATGTGTACTGGACATTGTTTTCGCCGCTTCAGTGATAGAGAACTCTGCGACAGATCTTCTAAAACAGAGATCCCCAAACTATTTTGTCTCGTAGACCACTAGCCATGCTTTTTGGTTTTGGGTAGATCCCCCTTAGCTAATATTGAATATTTGCAAATTCATCGATTTTAAAGTATGTGTTTTAACACATGTAGTGTGAAAAACAACGTACTAAGTTTATTTATATTTTATTTTTTTATTAGTTAATATAAAATACTTAAGCATAAAATAAATGCTTTTAGTGAGACTTATAAATCCATGCTTTAATAATAAATTTTCAACATTTAGCTTGAATATAATAAGGTTTAAGCTCAAATTCCCTTGATTACTGAGAGGCTGGACCTCTTTCTTTCTTCTGTTAGGAGACTGACAATCGCGCTCAAACCCCTTTCCATTAGATATGAGGATTGGAAATCAATAAAAAACTTTCGCGCGATATTCCATAATACGTCAAAAGTAAGAAGCCGGAATAGCTGGTATCCGTTTTTAAACCATTTTAAATTCATTAGTGCTTACTCCTCTTGTAATATGACATGCGTTTCTTTAATGTCACACATGATACTAAGATAATATTAGTAAGTATTAGTTGCTGTATTATGAATGTTACCATATTATGGATTGGTTATCCACAGTAATATACCATATACCACGGTCAAGATCCTCTAGTTTAAAATTCTGAATAGAGGCCATTTGAATGTTTAACTTAGGTTGAGACGTCATCTCCATATAGGCTTGGCAAGCTCCTCAAGTCGACGACACACGCGCCACCTCGTGGTTGCTTTGTGATATTCAATTAAAACTGAAAAGTACAATCGAACAATAATAGTGAGTCTTATTTATAATTCCAAACGTATTTCAGTAGGTTGATTTATGTAATTTTCGTAAAAATAATATTACAAATTAAATAAGGGTAGTAAACTAGTGAGGAGCTACCATGTGAAGTTATGTAGGGCAAACTGTTAATGGTGACGATCGCAAAATCGATTGTTACAATAACTATTTACAAAAACAGACATAACGTTTCCACCCCTAATAAACTGGACTTTTTAAATTGTGATTAAATGATTTTTTCGCATATCTATACTTATGCACGGACGATTACAAAAAACATGTAAAAAMGCAGGTCAGGATTTATTCATTCGATTCAGTTGTGTTTATAGTTTTCAGTGTTTAAAACATTTTTTTGTTAGATTCTCAGGGCCGGTTTCTCTTCTCTACTTTAAGCTAAAATCAACTCTGTTTTTAAAATCTAAACCAATCATATATTTCAATTTAAGGCGTTGTCATGGTTATTGGGTTAATTTTAGCTACCAACTTTAACAAAGAGAAGAGAAACTGGCCCATTATGTTCAACAATGATTTCAAGTATGACAGCTGTCAACCTACTATTACTAGAGACTGTCGTTACATGGTGCTACTTGAGTAACTTGCCAAACTTATAGCAGTTTGTAAAAATTAAAAAGTAAAAATTAACACGGTAACCTGATGTCACGCTATATGCATTTAACCTACCCCCAAGTATAGATATAGATAGAATGTACATAGAAGCGCTAATAATTGCAAAAAAATCTGTGTATTTGCAGACTTTGTGACTTTTTAATGAACAAAATTACACGTTGTTTTTCAACATTAGATTTTTAATCTTCATGAATTTCAAAGTAGCTTTGAAAACAATTTAGCTTCTCCTGATTGAGCAAATCTGGAATGTAAGGAATTTTTCGTTTTAAATGTAGTCTTTCCAAAAATAGTTATAGATGTTGCTATTAATTATTACAAACCAATTGTCAATAGATTCGGAATAAAAGCAATACGGGTAAAATAAGTGTAATTTAGAAAGTCTTCTAATTAACAACAAGTCAAAGACATTACTTTAAATTTTAATTGTGGAGACGCCAATAACTAAAATAAGTATCTTTACTTTTCGTAGTCTAGGTGACGGTTTTAACATATTCTTGACTAGTTTTCACTTTATGGTTGCCACGACGTCTTGCCAATATTTAATGCTATCAACAGTTTTTAGTTGCTGTTTCATATTGGTTTGTCTTATTTTGTTTCACGAGGCCGAAATGATCTAAATATAGACAAATTCAGTAAAACAAGGTATAATGAAGATTAGTGTTTCGCATAAATAGGTATTATCCATACGGTTAACAATGGATGAAACCTGAAAACGATTTACGGTTACTTATTAATTACCGATCGTCATCATTTCCTAATTGCAGCCTTGATTTTATCAACAGTTAACATTACATGGTAATTTAAGGTAGTTAATTAATTGATGCTTATTTAGCCTGTAAACTCAATTATGTTTGGGATGATTATTAGTCTATATGAGCATAAAGTGCGCACTCATGGACCACCCATGAATCACGAGGAAAGCACACATGGTATGACGTCCTAGTAACCCACAATGATACCAGTTATTCCTTTTCTGTGTAGAAGCCACTTTGTATATTTTTACATAAGTATGCCAAAAGTTTGTCATGTACGCACAAGGTAGTTAAACAGATTGAACCAGAAGAGATCCAGGACATACATACATATTTGTACATGCTACATTTAAGGGCTCTAACGTCCGTTTTTAGCGAGCGGCCAGTAAGCGTTTGGGGAAACATTTGTTTAAATGGTCCCACTGATTTTTTGCTGTTATTATATAAATAATAAAAGGTTGTGACAAAAATATTGAAAAAGAATTATCCTATTTGCTCATGCAATAGGTAGATGAAGAATTCGTGTTTATTGAAGATAATGATCTGCTTCACCAATCTACTATTGTGAACGATTCATAGAATACCTTGGGGTTATCAGATGGATTTGTCTACCTATTCACCAGCTATGAAATGTATTGAGCGCATTTGGACTAAAACGTTAAGACAACCTAAAGTCTCCAACAGCTTCCTGAAAGTATAAAATTAGATGGCAATGTCATCTGTCACGGTGACAAAGCCACCTAGCTGTCATTACGGGAACTACTTCCAGAAGGAAGTGACCTGTAGTCTGACAAGTTGGCATGCAGCTGCATACATCAACTTGACAGCAGGCCATCACGCCACTTTTTGCAAGCGGGCAAGAACCAACATAGGTCTATGCTATGCTGTCTGTACCGCAACCAACTGCAGATAGGAATGTTTCGCTATTATTATAGCCCATCAGTGCAGTTTAGATCTGGTGCAGACAGCATGGCATAGAACTGGTAAAGCTTATGTACAAAAGTCTTGGTATGATGTAAGTAAAAAATTAGATGGCTAATGAATTGTAAGCAATTTGGCAAACCATACTGCACTTTGTCAATAACTTGATACAGCCAAATAAGATGAGAGCATGAAGGCTGAGATTCGTCTGGGGTGGTTCTATAAGTTAGGTACTGTTTTATTTACTGAGATAGCTAATTACTTTTGATCCTACTGAAGATTTGATCTTTTCTGTTTTTCTTGTTACTTCTACAGTTAAGCTTTCATTTGACCAAACTTGTTTTTTGATTAAATAATAATAGCAAAACGCTTGCTTATAAACTTACTACCTACTACTTTTTATTTATTATCAAATCTACGTTAGAAATGCACCACGTCTTTTAACATGTATTGCCATTAGTTTTCGACAAAGTATTTAGTGTTCCGCATAGTATCCACTTCAATGGTGAGCATTATAAATATGAGCATAAATAGGGAAAAAAGTGCATGTGTATTAGCTGCAACAGTTTAGAGCAAACAACAACTGGTTTATTCCGATTTCGCAGGTGAAGTCAATACTGATTGGCATAAAAATATACGATTATTCGGTTGTATGTTGTCAGCCAGAGTAAACCTCTTAACAGCACTATGTCCACAATTATTATTTACTATCGGAGAAATTGTGAACTAATTCCAAATGCTGGTCGATACTGGACGTTTCTTTTCGAACACTTTTCCATGTATTGTATTAATACTTACATTCTATAATGAATAAATACTATTGTCTTACAGATTGCAGTTTTTAAAGGTTCTAAGGGTGTCTTCTACAGAAGCTAAAATATGTTAGCCTATGGGCTATGATCAGTGTACTTGTGCTGTGACAAAAATAGCGTTAGCTACATATTCATCTATTACTTTGTGTTATTGTACCGATTAATTTCTTTCAAAGTCTAATCACACCATGGGCAATTATAGTGTTGCTAATTATGCATATATTAATGACTAGTTCTATCAATTGTACCCGCTAATCTGCCAATAGCTCACCTTATCATTTAATGTATAATAGCAAAAGTGCTATTTAAATCTACATGTGTGCCTCACTACAAATAATAATAAGTTATAACATATTAAAGTAAGCTGATATAAGATCCAAAGCCAGAAATGTTCTGGCTAAATGCATTCAAATTGTAATTACAATATTTAGGTCTTACGTGTAAATTTTTGCTTTTTTACTGGAGAATAAGATGGGAAAAAATATTAATTATCATCAGCATAAATTTATTATGAAGCTGTTGGAAATTTCCCAATATGAATTAATGCTCGAACGTAGATTCGTCAGAAAATCGTAAGGACACAAAGAGGAATGATTCTGACTCATGAGTAGTGTTTAACTCTAAGACCAATTCTAATAGTTAACATTTAACATCTTTGACAGCAAAAAATTTCTATCTATTTATCACAGTTAGGTTGGTTTCCTACAAACAATTTCCAGGAAATTCTTTTGTTGACTTGGTTATGGTCCCATAAAGCTTTTTATTGCTTTTGGAAAAGCTATAGAAGTCTTTTATAAAATTGCGTTTAATAGTGTTTGAACATCACTAATCTAAAAATTGGCAAAATATATCAAACTGATGTTTGCTCCTGCAATCACTGTCAAAGATAGAACCTTTAAAGATATGTTGACACCAAATTATTCAAACAAATTGTTAAAGTAAATAGATAAATCTTTAACTAAGCCAGTTCCTAAAAAACAACCTGCCAGTCTGATGAAATCTGTCTATACCTACTACTATACTAACCATACTTTTCTTTATAACTCCGTATATACAAGAAGGGTAAACTACAATTGCTTCCGAACTCCGTGAATTTTATATCAGGATTTTGAATATTCAAATGATTAGAAACTTACCTAACTATAGCATTCTGTCGGGCAAATAACAACAACCAGAATAATTGTAGTCTGATAAGCCAGCCAATTTTCTTTTACTTTAATTACCAGAAGTCATACTTCATTCAATCATTACACTACAAGAGCCATTACGTGCCCTGCTCCATTTCAACAATGACCACTGCATTCAGTTTTCTTTGAGCAAACACAGCGAGACGTTTAGCCTGACCGATTTCAGCAGCTAACGCAATTACACGGGCAGGTGAGATGCGCTCGTGCATTTTTTATTACTTCAAATTTTACGGTCAAACACGTTTTTATATTCAGTGTTAAGTTGGAGGACCCGTAACCTTTATAATTGTTTATAGTAGTAAGCGTCTTTGATATGTATAGTCCACGTTTAATTATAGAAGGGTACCTACTACAGCCACTACGACCATTTACCATACTGATATTTGGATAACAAAATGTAATTAAGATATAGTAAATATAATAGGCAGGGATAATAATAATAAAGGTTGTTGTATTTGAATTTTCAACTGTAATGTCAGTAACTATTTTACTTTATACAGGAATCAGTGTCCAGTAGCATCATTAGAGGATGCACTAAAATTACTTTTGGCGACAGTAGAAGGATATGACAGTAACGTGTGTATTTTGAAACTGTTTCCTTCTTAAGGTAAATTTAATGTCTTACCTAACATTTAAGCTGCGAGTAAACTGGTGACAATATTTTATACTTACTGGCTTTAACTTCAATTGCATACATACTTTATAAAAATAATTCGTTCGTTTTGTTAATACTTACGTAAAATTTTATAATTTTGACTAAGAAATAGGACAATTATCGGCACACGTTAAAAATACTGAGTTTACTTATATGATTATTGTCAACAGTGTAAAATTTTTTGGAATCGAAATGAATTTGCTAAGTGCACGTTTGAAGTTCAACGTATATTTCTAGTGAACTAAGCTAAAAATTTTTATTGCATGCAATAGTTTGCAATAAGTTTTGGTTCATAATAACGTCATCTTAAAATATTAGTACCTAACGTATTCCTAATTTACAGCTGGTTGCCAAATTATCGAAACAATAGTTAGTTTTAAATTGCCCTCCGTAAGATAATCACAGATCAGCTATGAAAATAATGTTCAGTAGTTCAGTAGTGATATTGTAGATAAGTACTGTCCAGTGAAAGAATTAAACAGTATTTGATCAGTCCATAATAATGCCCAATCTTCAAATGCAGACGTTGCACGAATTTTGCGACTGTACAAAACGTATCTGCTAATGGACACAATAAGCTGAGTATGCAATAGTGCAGTTTTTAACATAAATCCTGAAAAATAAAGATTAAAAACGTTTCATAGTTTGTCGTTTATTTCAGCTAATTCATTAGGGTACCCAGTTCCTGATTGCAAGACGTACTTGCGTAAAACTGCAACCATAATTACAAGCCTATATCGTTCACCATTCCCACACTATGGCATAACGGATTAACCGTGTTTTATAGCTTCCTCGTGTATATTATAGCTTGTTGTGGAACGTGAGTTAGTTTGTTTGTTTTGATTTAGGGATGTGCTACAATAAAGTACTTACGGTTAGTCAACAATCTCTTTCACTTAGATTATTTTGGCCACCATCAGATCGATTAGGTCAAAGAGGGTCACATGTAGAACAGAAGAGAAGTGATGTTACAAAACACAGTGTTTGAGTCTAATCTGGCTTTGAATCAATGATGGTTTTGGGGGCTCACTTACAACCCCAACCAGAATCAGTTTCTTTAGATAGTCGTTTGCGGGGTTAGCGTGGCAAAAACAATGGATGGCAGCAATATTTGAGTGAGAAATATGTTTACATTTTCTGGATCCAGAAAACAAATGAAACAAATTTTAAAATAGGGAACGACAAAATCAGCTAAAGTCAGTCTAATGACGGTTCTAAGTTTAGTAACCATTTTGAACTCGGACCCCACAATGCTTTGTAAGCATTATTCCACATAATTTGTGAACTGTATGACATCAGCAGCCTCGCAAAAACTAACTTTTATAGAATACCTCATCGCACCGTCAAAAGCTTTTCTGCCGAGCTCTAAACGTTTCTCAGTGTGACATTCTAACAATAATTTTATGACAACTTCAGTGCGATGAAGAGAAAAAAGAGGTGCAGATCGTCGTTCATAAAAACTATAAATGATGGATGCTGTGATAGAGTTTATTGGAACTTTTATGGCCGTATAATCACACTACAACGGATAGAAGCCTAAAAGGATCTACTTGCTTATAGTATGTACAATTATTAAGTATCTTACCTCCTTTAAGTCAAAAATACGTCTTCAACACATTTTTTCCAAAAATTTAATATTGGTTTTGCATTACCAGCAACTGATGTTTGCATTTTTTATCAGTTCCCAACAAATAAAGGTAGTATCATATGAAGCTGAAAAGACTAGTATTATGACGAACAACAGAATTCACAACCCTTTCTGTTTCATAATATAATGGCAGACCCATGTAATGGAACCACCTCTTTTTATTTTGATATGGAAATGTTACCTAAGCTATCTATTCAGGGGGCATTATATGTCAGTCAATTGTTCGGTATAATTTTGGTATTACCGGCTTGCGATCAAAGAAACCTGCCTTTTATTCCTGGTTAAGCAGGGAGAGGGTCTAAAGAAACTGGATCATCCGTGTACCACTTTGTGCTTAACTGTTCTTGGTCAGATGACACCACCACACTGAAACTTTTCTTTGATGGATGCTCTGGTCAAAATAAAAATGCCGTTAAATGCTTACATGGTAAAGCGCCAGCAGCTTTAAAAGCCGTAGTCGTTATTTTCCCAGTCCGTGGTCATCCCTTTCTTCCAGCAGATCGAATTTTTGGAAGAATTAAGAAAGGGTCCAAAAACCAAACGTAGGTGTCAGCAAAGCAATATTAAAAATAATAAAAGTAAGTATCCCACAAGAAGATTGAAAACAGCAGATTTATAAGGAATACTCAAAATTAAAAAAACTTGAAGGAGGAAGAGAAGGATTTATGTGGAAAAATGTCCTTAACAGAATCATAATAAAAATGGAGTTTTTCTATACAAAATATTTAAGGAGTGCAAATGCCATGCAAAGATAATCTGGGAAGTAATTTCAAAACATGTGGTTGCAGGAAATAAAATTAAGCCAGGGAGTAAAAGCAAAAAAAACTTAAACACGTTGATGATTTATTAGACAAGGCTTGCAAAAAACTTGCAGAAAGCAGCAAGAACCTCAGCTGGAGAGAGAACAATGATTCAGGATGGTACAGGGAATTCATAGGTCAATATTGAAGTATTGAAGACAATGGCAGTTTACGATTGTAATGAGCATGATTTTTTATTTAATAACTGTTTGCTTTGTTTCTTAGTGTAAAAATAAACTCCACAAAAAACCTTTTTCATTTCTACTATTAAAACAAAACGCAGATTTCTATAATTTTACTTCTACATCCAACGGATGGGAAGTATTGTAAAGCGAAAAAATTTTCAAATATTTTTATTTGCTCATTCGTTTTAAAATGGTCGAAAACGTAAATTTGAGCAAAAAACAATTTCTTGTCTGTGTGTCGGTATGTCTGTGGTCTGTGGTCTTGTTTGTGGACACGATAACTTTCGAAAGACTTAATATATAATAAAATTTGGCAAACGTGTAGATCTCAACTACCCAAAGCGACCTATTGTTTTTGGGGTAAGTAGGGTATCAGAAAGGGGACGAAATTGGGAGGTAACTAAATTTTTTGCAAATTTTTATTTTTCATCTCTTTTTCGTTTTAGTATGTGATTAGTAAGTATAACTGCGAGTATTATTCGCCCATATAAATTTTCGGTGCAACAAATTGTTTAGAAGATATTAGCAAAAGAGCGTCGGTTTTTCCTAAATATCTCCGAATATATTTAATATATTCAAAAAATGAAAATACTATCAGATAGGAAATAAAATTTTCCACAAAAAGTGTCTTAGAAATTTTATCCAAAATTTTGACATTTTTTAAATATTTCCAAAAAACGTATTTTGATCCCCGTTCGTACGATTTTTTAAAATTTTGGTATTATATAGGAAATCGAATTTCAGATCGGAAAGCACTCTTGTGATTTTTTTGTTAGGTTAATACTTTTCGAGTTATTTGGGAAAAACAGATTTCAAACATTTATGTATTTTTGCTAATATGACGAGGACCATTTGTCTTAGAAGAAATGTGTAGAGAGAAAAAATGCTCAAAACCTGATTATTAATCGTATAGTATAAAAAATAAAAACGTAAATGTCATTTTGACAATTGGATGCGGAAGTATTGATTCAATTTGCAGCGGTTTTTATTTAGAAACGCGCGTATTCGTTGCAAATCGCAATTTTTGCGAAAAATATTTTTTCCTGCTCTATCAACTAATAGTCTGTGATTTTACTGCACCCTAAAAATGGTCAGATGTAACTACAGTGTTTAGCATTAAAAGGAATATATTTAACACATTAAATAGATGAGTTTGTAAAAGACTGTGTTTTGAATAGTCACTCCTCATGATCTGATTCTATAATAGGTAATTTTTTTTGTTTTGCTATACGAATACATGAAAGTCAAACATTTTAGGGTAGTTTTTTTATATACAGTTACGGCTCTACGAATTAAGCCATAAAGTTCCCTGTACCTCAGCATCGAAAATCAGCAGCCGTTGAAAATTTAAAAAAGCATACACTAAATCAGCAATTAAAACCCATCAAAAGTAGGATAATACAAAACCTCCTCCTTTCTAAAAATTGCTTTAATAACACAAGGGTTAAGGTTCAAGTTCGACCTTAGTACTTACCACTAATTGCCCCGTTCGTCCCAGATTCTTCAAATTTTTCCGTTCCGTCACCGAGATCAACCAAGCTTCTAATCGAGAATACCGATTTGGCTACACGCATCTTGCAGTTTTCCTGCTGAGGTGTGGCTCTGGAGCGCGTACTCAGGTCCATTTCCACACATTCACTTTCCATTTTTGTCAAAATTAGTTTCGAGACTGGCCACTGAAAATAAGTTGAGGTTGTTAGTCAATTCGTCTACAGTGGGATATTTTCAAATTATTAATGCTGACAGTTCAATAATGAGGCCGCATAGTTAAATTATAGCAATTATCAGAACCGTATCGTGGTTTTTGTGGTGGACCCCCTGGTGCTGAGTGCCGCAGCGTAAAGCTTGATCTTGTCAGATTAGTGTGCTTTGAACTTCCAGACGTTAGATATCCATCAGTTTAATATACCTTTTAACTAAATGTACACGAAGATTTATTGTCTGCCGATTGCGTCATAGATAAACATGGCTTATTTGGATCTCGCTACTAATTTTGCTTGGATTCAAGGTCAGTCCGGAGGATGACAGGAAAGTTAACAGAATGTGCATTGATGCGGTAAAATTTAGAGATCACTATATGAACCCAGAGGCAATTAACAGAAATTTAGGACTATAATAATTAATAAATCAAACGGGAGTACCAGATAATATCGCTGATAAATCTAAATTACGTGTAAGAGCTTTTGCTAACATTTAACATAGACATGTCTGTTGACTACTTTTGTTCTTAGAAAGCACACGTTGGAAATTTACACTTATCTTCGCTATGGTGCTATGTTGTAAAATTGTAAACTGTTCGATATTAATAATTTATAATTTGCATGAAGAAATTAATTAATTAATTAATCAAATACTACGGATCATCTAGTCGATCGTTTGTATCTACTGTGATATGCATTTTCACCGTAACCCTTTTTAGATTAGTAAAATGTTCCTGTTCTGGCTTTGACTCTTGATGTAACCCAATTTTTTTTTAATAATACAACCAATTGAGTACACACTTAGGTGCGTTTAAGAGATGCAATACCGTGGTATGTGAGATCAGTCAAAGAAAAGAGAGTAACCCGTTGCAGTGAATAAAAGTGTTAGAATGTCACCGTTGTTGCTTCATTTTCAATATTGTGCATGGCTAGAATTTGCACATTCTCTGATTATCTAAGTCTGCAAACTGCTGAAACAGGTCGATTTTCGCTTCAAAGGGAATCTACATCCCTCTAGCACTTATAACCTCTTCAGAAATTTATCATTTTGAAGCTCCTTTTATTGTCTATGCGACAATGTTTGTTTTCGAATTTGAGTTATCCTCTTTTGTAGAACACCTTCAACAATAGTAGGTACAGTAATGTCTGCTTATAACGAACCTTAGGGGACCGACGTAAACGGATCGCAATAAGCGAAGTCCGTTATAAACGATAAAAGTAAAAAAAACCTTTTATTTTCTCATTGATTCGCAAAAATTCGCAAAGGTCATTCAAGCGCGCAAAAACTCGGCGTAGACGCGTTTAAAAATCGGTCGGTTAAAAAATTACCTAAATATGCCTAAAAATACACTCCTGTAACACGACCGGACGTTAGGGGTTTGCAACACTGCAGTAGAGAAAATAATACTTCGCGGCGTAAAGTAGTTTCACATTGTAACGCGTATTCCTCAAGAACAAAAAAATGATTTCAGATTCTTATTCAGGAGATCATTCTATAAACTCTAGGGTGTACAAAATTTCAGCTCGATAGGCGATGGGACGCTATAGTAAACAATTACCATTCTTCAAGTAAAAGTTTTCTCTGAAAATGTTGTCCCTAAAGAAAGAGCTTTATCTAAAGGTGTAAAAGTCATCAAGTGTAAATGTAAAAAAGGAAAATGTTGTGGAGCCCAGCGCACGGCTCAGGTTCATGCAATAGTGTTGAAAAATCAAGAAGACTTGTCTTTTGCGGAAAATAAATAGATTAATGACTTTTAATGTAACATTTGCTATTTAGTTCCACTGTTGAATTGAACGCCTTCACATGGACTTATTTTTTTTGCACACAGCTTTCTGTAAAATACTCACATTTCGAGTGAATACACGCACATTGGCAAGCCTGCCAAGTTATAAGTTCGTTATAACCGAAAACCTTTGCTGTTATATACAAAAAATTTAAGGCTGGTTTTATCAGAAAGTACATTATAAACGGGTTCGTTAATTGCGAAAAGTCTGACACAGGTTTAAATACTACTTTGGTTCATACTTTTTAGATTGGTTAGCTATAACCGAAAAATCGCTAATAGCGGGTTCATTATAAGCGGACATTACTGTATGTATATACAATCAAGTTTCAGAGCCTAGCAACTTTTGGCGTGATCAAAGGTCACTCTGCGACCATTTTTTACGAAGTACTTAAAGAGATCCGAGTGGTATAGTATGAAACTTGTACTTTAAGTGGTCTCACAAAAAAAATATATCGCGTACTCATACATGATGTTGGGAAAGCGCTCCATCCTGTGAAAGAGAAGTTGATTTTCTTAGAGATTTACGTTGTCTTGCAGTGCTTAGGTCATTAAGGTATCAATAAGGTTATCTAACAACTGCGAATTACTACACTGAAAATGTGTGAGTTGGTATCATAGACAATTATGTCTGCTCACTTCGCCATTCAACAAAAACGCAGTTTCATCAGAGAAACAAATTTCATTATTCAAACGCTCAGTAAAATTCGCGCAAAACTGTAACCGTCGAACCGGAAGTTTTATCTTGTATGGATGAAACTTATGGTTTTTGACAGTCTGATAAACTACATATTATTCTAGTAGTTCAACTAACTCCTGAGAAGTATTTAAAGTTTCAAGTAAATTATATATTTACCAACGAGGAACAAAGATGCCATTTGTGGAATTACTTGAAATCATGAAAATCTAATAAGAGGCTAGAGTTTAATAAGAGTTTATAGGTAATGGCGTGCTCATAGGTTCCGGGTTAGGTTAGGTACTACTACTTTTTGAAATGTCAGATCCTTAAGCAATTTATCTCACAGACTGCTTATTATACATTAAAGGATAAATAAGAACAGTCTCTTCAAGTACGCCATTTCGGATAGAATTCTTTTTTTTGTAACAGAGCCTGTTTCCTCAAATTTGGCGATTAAAGGCTGGTCACGTACTGGCTAGTCCACATGTTTTTGATTAAGTTCTACTGATTCAATTTTACTTGTATATTCGGTACTATAAACTCTCTTTTGCAGTATTTTCTTTTTAATTAAGCTATTCAACGACAATAACTTATGGATTTAAGTACAATTTTGCATCTTCAGTCAAAATGCAAATATTAAAACAAAAAACTTGTCTCTTAGATGAGGAAAGGTAGAGCGCATATAGTACACCGAATGTGTTACCAAAAGTGAACGGCCGCCATTTTAACGGAGTCTAACGGAGGGGTCAACTACGGCAGATTTTGTACGATGTTCTGATGCAATATAACAAGATATTTGTCAAGCAAAAGTAGTGTTCAACATGGTTTACAGTGCAGCTTAGAAATTGGCTTCCGCAGGTTTTCCTTATGTCAGGTACATACATGCTACCACGTCACTGCTGATCGGTGCTAGTTAGTAACACTTTTCTTGCGGTGTCCATCTTTGTTATTTTTTGGAGAGGCTACTTTGGGCGCTTGAAACCAAAATAAAATTTGGTCCCCTACAATCACCTATACAGTGGCAATACGTTTGTCAATTTTGCAAAGTTTGACGACATTTTTTCTAAACGTATCATGAAACTTTAAAAGGGATCGTTTACACAACGGAAAAATAAAATAAGATGTTATTTTATATTTATGGTGTACGGGATTTTTTGGCTGTCACGGTACATATAAGGTATATGAAAAATTAATGCAATTAATTGTAGTGTGTGATTTCATATTATAAAATTTAATGATTGTTCTCCTAGTATGTGAAATGATTTTTGTGCACATAAATTTCTATTAAAGTGGGGAAAATGCGGTTTTTAAGAAGCACATTTTCTAAAGAGATCAGAAACAATAAGTAATATTTGTAATGTTGAATTTATTTAGTAAAATTTTTACTGGAGCAATATAATTTTAGGAAAACTGGGAACACTAAGAACAATGCGTCTTACGGTTTTGGTTAATATGTAGATCTACTAACATTATATTTGAACTACTCTAACTGATGTGCGTTGTACCTGCAATAATGAGAACTAATTGTATTTAGTTAATTCGTTATTGGACTGTTGGATTTAATCAATTCTTATATGAATTCAAATTATTTCAGACTCAAGAATATGAAGTTTTACACAATTTTCCTTACATATTTAACGATTTGCGCTTGTACATAGAGCTTTGAAAAGATTTTTGGCATGGACATTGGTGTCTCTTAAAATACCTTATAAATTTACTCATACAATATCATTTAGCTTATAAATGTTTACAAAAAGTAGCTACACGTGATTTATATGATTTATGCACGAACAACGATGCTTCCAAAGGATGCAACAGATTGAGTTGGATGATAGTCGTCGGTTGTATATACCAGTCGATTACCGTGATCAAATAAGCTACCATTCGTTCCCTTCTTTTTTACCAAAGCAGCGCTTTTACTTTGCGAACGGTATTGTAGAAATTTGTAGAAAAACGCAAATAATAGAACAAGAAAGCATGAAGAATGAATAACTTTTTGCGGGCAAAAAGGCCCAAGAGAATAATGGGTTAGTAATAGAATTTGTTTGTAGTGTTTTGCTAATTGAGAGAAAAGTTGTAACATAATCTTGATGGTTTCATTTCCGCACAGTACATATTAGGAAAGGCTTGTCAAAATTCATTAATTTTGCCAGTAATTCCGAACACCTGCGTGCTAATTAATTTAGGTGGGTGTAGTGTTTTTATGCGGCTAGAGATAAAACCGCTACAAGATACAAGCGAGCTTTCTGTAACGGAAATGTGAAGTAATTAAGGCTATTTTGCATAGATAAAGTGCGGTGTAAAGCACTCTGGACAAATAAGGTTATATATAAAGTGAAAAAATGTTTGTAGCCGCATAAAAATCACGAGCCGATAAAATTAATGAATATTAATGAATTCGGAAAGTAAGTTGTGTTTTTAGCGATAGTGCCACTTATTTGATACATATATATAGTGCAAACTCTTGATTTTCTAAGCAGAACCACAATAACATTTTAGTAATTTGGGTACTGTTATACATTAAAAAAAATACGTACAATGTTTTTTTTTGTTGAGCTTTAAAAAACTTTTGAATTGTATGAGTGCCGTAAAGATAGAGACTGTCAGTTAATTTAAAACTAACAAATTCGAGCATTTAATTCAGTTTATTACCTTTGATTTGTAAAATATATACTTATATAATATAATAATTTAATCATGTTATAACATTTCACTTTATACAGGTATTTTCGTTGACTGAAATTATATATTTGTTTAATGTGGTATATAATAAAGATTTGAACAACAAATAGTTTTTAAAAAAATTAAATAAGAGTTAGTATCTCATACTAACCGTAAAATACTACTCTATAAAGTGCGTAGATATACAATTATGACATAAGAACCTACACCTTTATCATTTCATGTATACACACTATGTCTTTTTAGCATTAAAAGCCATTTTGTTAAAAATAACTAAAAATATCGATATAATATTATTTTGTTATACCTTTTGACAGTGAGGCGTGCATGGCAAACAAAGTTTTGTTTAAAAGCATGATACAAACCATACAAATCATTTGTGACTTAGAAATCTCAGCTGATATTTACAACACAACTACTAATTGGCCCTCTATATTATTAATTTGCTTGTATATTATGGTATACAACAAATGAACAGATATTTGCCGGATGTATATTAAATATTTTATTGGGAAAACGGCAAGGGTGTTTGGGCTAAATTAAGAAATGGATTTTTTAACTTTGTCTGTCTATATTTCGAGGCAAAATCGGCTCTTCGTCAGGACACTAAAATTAAATACATAACTGGCTCTTTTTATAATTAAACTTCTTAAGGCTTACTGTTAACTCCAATATTAAAGGAAACAAAACGACGAAAATATATAACTTTGCGAAAGAATAAACTATTATTATTTATTCAGTTTTGCATTCTGTAATAGTTTATTCTTTCACAATGTTATATGTTTTCGTCATTTTTTTTCCTTTAATATTTGGAGTTAACAGTAAGTGTTAAGAAGTTTAATTATAAAAAGTGCCTGTTATGTATTTAATTTTAGTGTCCTGACGAAGAACCGATTTTGGCTCGAAATATAGACAAAGTTAAAAAATTCATTTCCTAATTTAGCCCAAACACCCTTGCCGTTTTCCCAAGAAAATATTTATGGTATACATATTCAAGTTGGACATGGTAATAGATGCCTATGTAGTAATATACCACTAAAATTGCATCACATTCTAAAAGAAGTGCATACGAACTATAAAATGCATATTGGCATTACACGACACCCTGGCGTTCCTAAACTAAGCTTAACTAGTTTAAGGACAATATAAACACATATGTTTAAATCGCGCTTTTTTCTAAAATAAACAATGAGTAAATAAATATTCCTGGAGTATTACTTCAAGAAAAACAAGTTCTGTTCTTACCTTTGGGCTAAAAAGGATATAAGATGGAAGACGATCAATGCTTTGAAAGATACCTAAGCAGAAAACGAAACTTCTTTCCTACTATTTGCAAGGTTAAGGTACCTTCTCCTTGATGTTAATTAATTTATTAAGGTAAAGTCGCAAAATAAGACAATGCAAAAGGCATTTAACATGTCTTTTATAGGATTTTTCTTTTGTGTGGCATTTATCGAGATATTGTATCAACGTTGCTCATAAAGTATATTTGGTTAATTTTAAAGTTGAAATTATTATGTTCTTTCGTCGGTAAGGATTATCTTTTCTATTTCAAAATGTAAAATGAAAATTTGGAGCATCACTATTAAAAAACCGCTGTAAATTGAATCAATACTTCCACATCCAATTGTCAAAATGACATTTACGTTTTTATTTCCTATACTATACGATTAGTAATCAGGTTTTGAGCATTTTTCTCTTTACACATTTTTTTCTAAGACAAACAGTCCTCATGCTATTAGCAAAAATATATACATTTTTAAAATCGATTTTTTCCAAATAACTCGAAAATTATTAACTTAACAAAAAAATTACAAAAGCGCTTTCTGATCAGAAATTTGATTTTCTATATAATAACAAAATTTAAAAAAAATCGTACGAGTAGGGTCTAAAATAGGTTTTTTGGAAATATTTCGAAAATGTCAAAATTTTGGATAAATTTTCCAAGACACTTTTTGTGAGAAATTTTATTTCCTATCTGATGGCATTTTCATTTTTTTGAATATATTAAATATATTCGGAGATATTTAGGAAAAACCGTTTTCTTTAAGTGACGCTTTTTTGCTAATATCTTCTAAACAGTTTGCTGTACTGAAAATTTATAAGAGCCAATAATACTCGCAGTTATATTACTAATCACATACTAAAACGAAAAAAATATAAAAAAATAAAAATTTGCAAAAAGGGTAGTTACCCCCCAATTTCGTCCCCTTCCCGATACCCTACTTAACCCACAAACAATATGTCGCTTTGGGTAGTTGAGATTTATACGTTTGCCAAACAAACAATACCACAGACACACAGACACACAGACAATAAATTTGTTTTTGCTCAAATTTTGCTTTTTTTGCGTTTTCGTCCATTTTAAAGCGAATGAGCAAATAAAAATTTTTGAAAATATTTTTTTGTGATACAATACTTCCCATCCGTTGGATGTGGAAGTAAATGAATGCTATTTAATACATGATCTATACGCAATTGAGTTTAGATAACCAATTGGCGCCCAATAAAAAACATTGTTTTTTATACCTACTCACTAAATATTGGAGTTTGCGGTTCTCATACCACACAAGGAGTATTTAGCATCTTAATAAATATAAATGTAATGTGAGAGCATTGTTTTAATGATGCCACCGTCGGAGATGTCAGTACTAAAGATAAAAAAAAAGCGAATGTACGGAACCCATTTTTCAAATACTAGTCTTCATATTTTTCATAAAACAGAATGTGGGACAATTGGGTATTATCACTTTTTTTTAAATTACGTAAAATGAATCTTGAAGTGCATATATATCGTACGCCATGTTAAATAAAACCAAAAAAATATTTGTAGCTAGAGAATTTCAGGTCTGAAATTCAAATCTTAGGAGTCACCGCCAAAACGCTTCTATCCAAGGTTATTCAACTCGTGACGTCAAGTGTCATGTAAATATTACCGAGGAGCGTGCGGTTTAATGGTGTAGTATCATTTTTGTATTGGTAAAGCTTTTGTGTGGTGCTTATTGAAAGGACGGTGTAAGAGGTCGCACCAAAAAGTGATTTGTGTAGTTTTACAAGCATCTATTATGTATGGAAAACAAAACAAGTGTATGGTTATAAAAGTACTTCAGTCAGTACAGCTAACAAAATTTTTGTAACCGTTCCTCGAGATTATCAACGTATGAGAAAGTTGTTTAAGGCCCCTAAACGTGATATGCCGAAATCGCAAAGTTTGTTTTTCMGTTGTGAAGATCATCTTAATTCTTAGTGTAAGTTTTATTATTCTTTTTGGGGTAATAAGTGTTTACCATTCAGTTTCCATTTAGCTTGAAGACAATATGAAAAATTATATGCGTTTTAAGTTGATATAGGGAAATGTTATAAAAAAGAACGACGTTGTTCGCCATATATTCGACTGTTAGCCAGACCGGAAACGAGCCGCAAGAGCCCCGAAAATAAATGCAATTTATATTTATTCTGACCTCTAAAATGTCAGGTTTAGGGTACATTTTTGATTCTTACATTTTTATGTTTACAAATAGTATGTTTCCAACAACCCACTGTGATCAAATTATCAGTGCTACGTTAATTTGATAAAAATTCACTTATGCTGTTGCTTTTACATTCCTCATCTCCGCCGCATTAAATCGCTCGTCGCTGTACACAAATTCCATAACAATGAACATGCCTTCAGAAGTCATAACTCATAAGTATGTCATACTTTTTCTTGGCGTATTTTAATTCACTTGTCACAAAATGAACGCAAACAACATACTGATAAATTGACGGGCTGAGGCTGACGCGTGATGCGCTGACCCCAGATGTAAACAAGTGGCCATTTGCAAGACACCTGACGTCACGGCCAATATGTTCGCGTTTAGGCGGTCCCTTTAAATATTTACATTTTTAATATTAAAAATAACCCGTACGATCAATTTTTTCGAATTTATAAGCTGTCACAGCTGTTTTGTGGATTAGGTGCTACCTATTAATATGCAATTTAATAAAATATAAATACATGGCAAATACCCAATTATGCCATCCACCGGATATCACTGTATATAATCTCCTGTTAGTCACGTTATCTTCTGAATGTGTTAAATTAGAGGCTTTCTGATGTCTCATAATCAAAGACAGCACTATAGTCGCTACACCAACGCAATAATTTTGAATAGCAACTGGATCATGCAAACCTTATTTGAAAGTCAGTTTTATTCTCTAAATGCTCGAGTTAAGGAAAAGTTATAGGCGTTTAATCCAAAAACACTTTTGCCATTTTAAGTCCCTCCCCTGCCTTATCTAACTGACTCCCAACTTTTGAACGTGTTAAGGTGCTGATAAAATACAGGCAAGATTGCTGAAAAATGCGTTTGTAAATTATCTGGGCGCCCCAGTCGCTACCAAATGAACGAAGATGATAGCAAGAGTGGGTTATGTTAAACCTCATTTAAAAGCCTCTTCTAGTAAACTTAGTAAATTGCGGTACTAAAGCATTTTCAGTTTGAAAACCTCATATCTAAATTAAAAAAAATATCCGATTTCAATTTTCTAAAAGCGGTTAAGTACGTGGATATTTTCAAATGGGGTGTAACTTGACTCCATATGCCATTAAAATTTTTTAGTTTGTAGCGGCAGTGGCGCCAACTGGATTTTGCGGAAAATGTTCCACTTTTAAAAGAAAACCTTTCCCGAATTTTATAAAAACTTTTTAGAAGTGCAAAACTATTTTTAGATTGCAACACGTACAGCTATAAATATGGGGGAAAGATTTTACAACTAATAGGACAAGTAGACAAGTTAGAGGAAAATCTTATTGTTGATAGATGGCATTGCCATCTACTTTTCTACAAACATCATGCCATGCCTCTTGTGTATGGGTAAAACCAGTTCTGTGCCCTGCCGTCTGCGGTCTGCGCTAGAGCTGAACTGCGCCGAGGAGCTACAATGTTAGAGAAACAGATCTCTTTGTAGTTATTTGCTGTGAAGACAGCATAGGCATAGCGATTTTTTTAATAGGATAAGTGAACTAAAATTAGCTAGGGATGTATTTCATCGGTGTAGAATATAATTTAATTTACTAGGCTGCCAGAAATTTACTAGCTTTCAAACACTGCCCAATTTTAAGAAACTGAATGTGTTAGCGAGAATACGAAGGCTAAAGCCCTCAGTGCCATCTAATTTTATTTTTATTTTCATCTGAATGTGTTATTTACTGTTTCAGTTCTTGGTTAAGCTTGTACAATATTAAAACATGCCTAGATATATGCTTGCATTCTTAATGTTTTGTGGATCTTATGTAGTATTATTAACACATGTATGCCTATTGCCTTAAAACACAACCAAGTGCAAGTGTTTGCAGGTGGCGTGAGGTTAGAGATTGCACTATTTATGGACAGATGGCACCTTTAGATTGTAAAGCACAAGATCACTAAATCTTGGTAGGTACCGACAATCGTTGTAACGTATTATGGTTTCCATTATAGTTTTTGATAGTTATACCTCCGTTTTTCTGTCTTTCTGTCTTTTGTATAGCCGGCTCATACCTGAGACTAGGGTTGGGCACCTTATAATAATACAGTCACTTTAGTGTCATCATGTCATCAAACGTTTACGTGAAGTTTTTATACATTTTAATAGAAAATTGTTAGCTTCATCAATTCCCATCTATTTTGGTTGTGTTCCGGGTTTACAACTTTAGCAATAAATTTTACAGAAATTTAGTATAATTTTACTTCTTTTTCATATACAAAGATTTGTAGGTAGTACTGTTGTATTCTGCAATTTGCGTATCAAAATTACCGTAAATAGTTTTTCCACTTGAAATAAAGGGCGACACTCGTAGAGGTTTATATTTCAATGTTAAAGTAATAGAAGTAATTTTACAACCTACTATGGTTTGATGATGATGTGGTCACAAATAATAATATTCTAGCTTCTCCATTGTCAGCGGAAGTTAAAGTACTAGCACACAATGACGGAATGTCGAATACCACGCAGAATAATAGTGAAATGATACACTCCATAGGATCATTAGACCAACTTGCATTTCACCGACAAATTGTAAATAGGCTTTTAGAAATCAACGGATCGTGTAAAAAAGAGACGAGTGCTCGTTTCTAGAAAATAAGGAATATTGCTTTGCAAATACCAAGTCTTATTTAGTGTTTCAAACAAACAGTCGTTGTATATTGCTGCCTCAATAAAAAGCAGAAGTAGTTGGTAGTAGGTACCAATATAAAGTACTGCATAACTCGGCAAATAGATAGCTTTGTAATTTATCAATGAATTCTTTCACTTATTTATAATTCTTGAGTAGACAAAACATGAGCTATAAAGTTCCGCCAAAAAACAACAACTATTCCAATATATTGCAAATAATAACACAAAATTGGCATACGCATACCTTTTGTTTCACAAAGCATCCTAATTCTCCAGACAGGTAGAAGTGATCATATATATCGAAAGTCTACTTTAAAATAACTATAATGTGCAATATTTGATGGATGCAAAATTTCAGTCCCTTTAGTTCTTTTATGTCCCAGATCTGTAAATTCACGGAACTTTTATACTTCATTGCGGCCAGTTGCAGAATTTAGGCTTGCGTCTGGTTGCTAATATAGAGTTATCACATGTCGTTTAGCAGGAAAGTATTTCTTAATGAGAACGATAAATTGTCGCAAAAGACATACATTACAGTTAATTGACGTGATAATATAATCCGCACAAAAGGCATGTGCAAAATAATCCTTATCTAAACCAACCCCAATTACCAAGGTATCTAAAATTTTCAGCAAGCAAGCGATGTAATTGCATGTAACTGACTATCTGAAAAACTTAAGGTTGGTCGATAATAGCTTATTAAGTGTATTTAACTGATATGTGTGTATGTAGTTTGTCTAAGTAAATACTACAGTTAATGTCATTATCAGAATGGTAATTCGTTATACATACCTCATTAATATTTGTATTAGCGGCATTCTTATCAATATGACACACTACTGAAGTGCTCCCGCTTTTATTTAAGTATTATTTTATCATTTGATGGAAAATCTTAGTAAATAAGTTTGTATGAACACATCTATCTTTCGTGAAAAAAAAGAAAGGAAGAGGGAGAGAGAGAGACAGAGGGGGGCGGGGGCAGTAGATTATAGTACAGATTGTGGAAACGATTTGAAAACTGCGTTCAGAAATAAAATAAATTATAACCACAAATAGTAAATAGACGCTTGGAATTAGGTAATACGGAATAAACCATAACCAATAACTGCCCGACATTGAGGTGTTGCTTGAATAAATACCGCACCAACTATTATTTCACATAATTTAATCATTAAGTGAGAATTCATGAAGCAATTAAAATAAAATTAAAATGTTTATCGGTTCAATGTTTAAACGTATGCTGTCTTTATACCTACTACATACAAATAAACTACCTACTCGTTGGAGATATCACCTTTTTTCACAATTACAACTTGAAGTCGAAACTAAAATCGGGGTTTTCAGTACAAGATTATTTGTAGACAAGTGATTATATACGTTTGTGGCTAGGGAAAGTTTATCTGTTAGCTAAAATTTAGTTATACACGTTCGTTCTTCTAAATGAGTCTCTATTTTACGTTTGGTTTAACCTATGTACTTTTTGGTAAGAATTCATGATATTATCCATATATACTATCGTTCCCTAAATATCCAAATTATCATCTGCAATTAAAATGTTATACTTTTCAAATACACCTTCTAATTTCTTAAAAAATGCGGTGTACCATTTTTGATGAAATTGCAGGGTAAGCTACATACAACTTTTCAACTATGTATGCAACATTTTTTGAATTCTCAATATCTCACTTGGGTATGTAAATATAAAGAAAATCTATCCAGACATTTATTATCGACATTTTTATTTTGAATCATTTTCGGACACACAATTTTTTTGTTAGTGACATTTTTGAGATATTACAAAAACTTGCATTTATTAAATGGAAACCGTAGCTTGCTTTGATACATGATTGAAAAAGCAATTTTTTCTAATTAAAAAAATATGTACATTGTTAGCCTTATTTTTACTAATTTTGCTTTTATTTCAATATTTTTAGTAGGTAATTTATAGAAATTGTATGTGTTCAACCCACTTTTAAGAAAAGACTACCTTGAACTTTAACTTTATGGTGTTGTGTAAAGTGTGGGGCGGACGCAAAAACACATGGCCTTTAGGACAAGGTAACAATACCACGATAAGGGTCTTCACAGAGATCGAGAGTGTGACATCGTGCGCTAAAGAACCCACATATAAAGTTTTGCAACGGTCACCCCTAAATTGCATCAGTTTAGTATCATTCACGTTATTCGGTGGTTTAAATTGTAATAGTTTCATTTACTTGCTACCTTTGACTCGGACAAATTCACATTGTTCGCGATAGTGCAAGTAGGTGCTCCGAATTATAAAGAAGGCGCGAACATTACCTATGTTTTTAGCCAAAATGGATGCAAATTAAGTGACTTTAAACAATGCATAGGTAATTATTTCCAAATAAAATATAATTTTCATTAGTAACATAGGTACCATCGTTGATTACCGACAAAAGAACTTAATTAAATTAAGTATATGTATGAAAATAGGCATAATATATTGAAATCTTTTAATTATCTATAAGTATTATACTATACTGTGTTTTCTTGTTCCAAAGCCTCCCAGATGTAAATATAAGATCTGTTTAATTTACTGAAAGAAATTTGTATAATGTGAGAATTATTCAAAATAAACCCAACAATGTGTACCTATATTTTCAAAAAACAATTCTGAATACGCCAGTGGATCCGAAATAGAAATATCTATCAAAAACGTCTGTGCAGACTTATATCCTCAGTCCTAAGCGATATATTAGGGATTGAAGAAATGTAAGGTTATTCAATAGTTCGCTGCAGCCTTAAAACAAAAGAATATAAAAATGGATATGGTACAGCTGACTTACAACAAAAAGTAAGTAATGTAAGTTAATGTTGGAACTGCAACCCTCTAGCATTAATAATTAACGAGATACCCTACAATTGCAACGAAAATATCACGTCGTACTTATATCTATAAGCTAAATATTATTTTAATGATAGTACTGGTAGTTTTTGCGAAGAAGATACTTAGGCATGACAAATACAATTATTCCATTCCGGACGCTGTAAACAAATGATTTACTTCGACAAAACAAGACATCTTCATAGAGAATAATTTTAGGTATTGCAAGCTTTCAATGAAAAAATCTACAGAAATAGTTAAACATTTAAAAAATCCCAATAAGCAAATTAATCAACTAGGTGATATATGTGCGGAAAACAAATATTTTTGTTTTTGGGGAATAATATTGTGCTTTTCTTTTTATCAGGTAGTTCATTTATATCCAGTGAACAGGTCTTTTTTAAGATAATAAAGTTAACTCTTATTAGGTCAGGAGGTGGCTTCTACGACATCTGCTGCCTTAGTAGTCTGTCAAGCGTGTGTACTTCTTTGCGAAAGCTATACTTTTAAAACAAAAGCTTTTGAGCTACAAGCTCTGATTACGTGAACTATAGAGGTATCTGTATTTTGCGCTTGATGTAAATATCGTTCATAACTAAGGTTGATGTAAGTCAACAACCCTCAACCGTGCATCTTCTCATAAATATGATACAAGTATAAACTTTGTCATTCAAAATTTGAAGGACGAGTAACTCACTACCCTTAAATTTCAATTTTGCTTCTTATCTAAACTATTAAATTATTTGTCATAATAAAGACTGCTCTAGATCCTTACCCTTAAGAGTTACTATTCCATTTCCGCGAAAGCTATTCTAGTCTCTAATTCAACAGATTGCACTAATCACAGTTTTTGAACCACAAGCGTGTGGATTAATATGCAGTCCTCCCGCACCCGAAAAACCGCGTAATTATTAAGTCTGCGCTTTCGACAGGTACGTCGGTGTTTACAGGTGGCACAAGCAGTCACTCAGCTGCGCGGTGTTTGCCCACGAACTGTACCCAGGTGAGTATCAAATGGGACGGTACAGATGGGGAACGGCCCATAGGCGGAGCGCAATACCAAGTTCATTAATTATCGCTCTTGTTAACGGCCTTTCGCGTGTCAACCCATGTGCCCCCTTCCTTTTGTACCATCACAGGTTAAATACTTCATTAAGATCGCTTAACATGGCTTATTTGTGCCAATTACGAGGTTGTATCATTAAAACATATGGGACAATTATATCAAAGGGTTGATTCGTTGGACAGCTTACCATTTTCCTGTCTTTGGTGTCGATATTAATAGTGATAATAAATTGAAATATTGCAAAAATATTAGAAAAATTCGTACATATTAAGACAGCTACTAAATTGCAACCTGCCCTTTCCTGGAATTTGTAAATAGATTTCCATACCTTCATCATTTTCATAACTATCTATGGCTTATAAGGTACAGAGTCCAACTAGCAGGATATTTCAGGTTCTGTCCGACCGATTTTTTTGAAATTATACATGGGCCTATGGGTACTTAATTAAAATGCATTTTCTGAAATTTTTTCAACTCCGTGTTAGCTCTCGTTTCCGAGACATGGGCGCAAATTGCATTTTTTTTAATGGGAAGGGGGTCAAACGCACATTATTGAAAATTATGTTTATTCCTGATTTCAAAAATGTATCAAAAGTAGAAAAGTGTGATAACAAACTTGGGTCTTGCAAAAAACTTCGGGGCAAAAACAATAGTCGTTATCACTAAGTAAGAACAAGAACTCCAGGTGTCTCCATTTTCCTCCATTTTAATTCACTTTGTTATTTGCAATCGCAATGCCTCACCTAAATGAACATGATCACATCGAAATTTTGATTATGATTCGTTATGGAGATAGAAGGCGAAGTTATGCGGAAGTAGTTGCACTCTACAATGCAATTGATGGAGATCGTTAATCAATTGCCAGATCAACTGTTATTAAAACATTCCACAGTTTAGACGAAACCGGCGGTGTTAAAAATCGTGAAAAACCAGGACGTCCAAAGGTTGCTACGAGTGAGGAAAGTAGCTTGTATGTCCTTTTAGATATGCAAGAGAATCCCAAGTGTTCCATACAACAGCGTGCTCTCACTCACCATATTAGCAGAAGATCTGTTCAGAAAATTTTGAAAAGAGTAAAGTTTCATCCATACAAAATTCATTTATTACAAGAACTGAGCGAAGATGATTTCGATCGCAGGATAGAATTTTGCGAAACTGCTATGAACATGATAGATGAAGAATTTAAATTAGATTATGTTTTCTAACGAAGCGACTTTTTACTTCAGTGGTAATGTGAAAAGACATAATTGCAGATATTGGTCGGACACAAATCCACATTGGATGGAACAAGTCCACACACAACAGACAGTGAATGCGCGAACACATTAAACCAGAACTTTTTCGCCTGTGAATCGTGAATCGTGAAAATGCTGCTCATCCTGAACAGCTATGGTTTCAGCAAGATGGTGCACCGCCCCATTTTGCAGTAAACGTTTGTGGATATTTGAATGCGATATTTCGAGACAGATGGATTGGTAGGCGCGGAGCGATCTGATCTGACGCCGCTTGATTTTTTTCCTGTGGGGGTATCTGAAAAATCATATTTACGCTGATCGGCCACATAATGTAGAAGATTTAAAAGAGCGAATCACAGCAGATATTCAGAACTTACCTCCAAATATGCTACAAAGAACATTAGAAAACTTTTACTCAAGGCTGCATTACTGCCAGGAAGTAAATGGGGAACATTTTGAACATATTCTGTAATGTAATTCTGAAAAAATACTGCATTTTTCACAGAATCATGTTTTTTTTTTACTTTATGGGTACCTGATTCGCAATAAATTGATCAAGCCAGACGAAAATTATCACCAGTCAAGGAAAACTTTTTGTCCATTTTATGGATAGAGTAAATTGTTTTTATTATTTTCGTTCTTTGTCAGGCTCAATTATTGTATTTGCACTTTTTTTTAGGTTGGTATAACTCTAGATGAACAGCTGCCTCCTAAACTGTACCTCAGTACAGGTACTTGCAGGAATAATGAAGGTAATATCCAATATAAGAAAAATAGTGTATTGCGCAGAATAAGTTTTAGTATCGTTTCTCAACATGATTGCTACAATTAATACAATCTTTATCTATTTTTTTTATTTGTAAATAATTTAACAGTATTTCTGAATACTCTACTTACCCACAGTAGCACCCTGCTGACCCATATGATAGAATTAAGGTAAAAATAGCATTGGCTAGGTAAGTTTTGGACAATCACGTAACGTACTTTCCTTATTGCTTAATATCGACTAAAGTATGTTAAATTATTGTAAAATCAGAATTTTACAGTTTTATTAATATTCGTTTAATCGAATGTTACCATTTGGTTTCAGATATTATTTGGAATTTTTTAGTTTTATAGTGTTTTTAGAATATTTTGCCGTTGATAAAGCCCGTATTAGTTTGCTTACATTCTTAAGTGGAAATATTGATCATTTGGCAACTTTGCGGATTGCTTAAAGTTAGATGAACCTACACAATCGCTGAGGGTAGAMTGAAGATACTAGAACATACCTGTGAAAAATTTATTATTTTGTACTTTATTAGAAGAACTGCATAGAAGTAGGGCACGGACTTGAACATTAGGATTGCTATAAATACACTGGAGGTGTACTATGATCAACATCTTTACTAAACACCCTGCCGAAATCTTAAGTACGAGATTACACAAAAACCTGCTTTCGTGTCGTCATTACCATTATACCAATAAATAACGTACCACTATACGCAAGAGCCACAAACTAAGCTATTAATTATCCCTAGGAACGATTATTATTCATTCAGACTATGGCATCAATAAACAATAATTTATAAAGAATCAAAAACACATTTTATCTTAATAAAAAGGCAATTGAAATAATTTGCTTTACTTTTTATAAAATATACATTAGTTTCTTCTATAATGATTCTAAACGAAAATGACAAAGATACAAACAGGTTCAGGTGTAAATTTTTGTAATGATATTACTTTTATTATTCTTACTAACACATTCAAGTGAATGAAAGAGTAACATAAAAAGTGGCCTGCAATAGAGCCAAATAAATTCCAATGAAGTTACAAGTACTTGTTGTAGAAACTTTGATTCAGCAGGTCTAATACCATACCAAACATAATTAATTGTTTAGTAGTCTTGCATCCACACATATTATGTTCGTGTAGGTAATGGACATAGATTTAATTAAACTAATGTCTCTATTCGTAGACTTGGTGCATTTAAATCATAACATTGTACATAATAAATATTGGAAAATAAATCGTGAAAGCGTTTCCGTATGCAAGGAATTGTTTATTGCTAATAGCAGAAGCATGCAAAGATATCGTTGTTTTATTGCTATTATTTATTGTTATTATTATTATTATTATTATTATTTTTTCACTATCACACTGTTGAGTGGAGTTTTTCAGTAGCCGGATTTCTCAGGGCTACTGAAATTATCAGTGGCTTAATCTCAACATATTATTATTATTATTATTATTATTATATTACAGGTACTGTTTCCTTTGTCCTCAGACTTTATAAGGAAATAATATTAAAGGTAATAAATATCAATAAAAGTATAATAGCAC
Organism: Rhyzopertha dominica; assembly: GCA_025024175.1. Classification (NCBI taxonomy): domain Eukaryota; kingdom Metazoa; phylum Arthropoda; class Insecta; order Coleoptera; family Bostrichidae; genus Rhyzopertha; species Rhyzopertha dominica. The sequence goes on from QCXZ01000001.1 coordinate 12,625,546, forward strand.
GTACCACTAAACTGGGCTTGAAGATTTGCTTCAACTAAATTTCATGCACAGAAGAAACTAGCTTTCCGTTGCGATTATGGAGCTATATAAAAATAAAGTATGTTGCTGTGTTACTCATTCATTTCCAATGTGGTCTTAAGAACCTGCAGGGGTCTATCCCGACTTGGGTACGAGATTAGATTCTAGCACTTATCAGGTGACGTTTCCATTATTTTGCTTTCACATGAATGCATTAGAACGCTTGGGGTGAAACTTTGCCCTCGTTTTCACTTTAGCAAAGGGTACGCGGAAACAGAAATAGTTAATAAGTGGTCTAGAAACAAAAAAATGCTTGAAACCTCTAATATATAATATATAATATATAAAACTGTCGCTCTCACAATTTGTTGTGTAATGGTCAAGAGGTTTTGTACAATGAGATATACGCTTAAACGTAAGCTTTTGAAAGAAGGCAACACCAAAACCTTGACTCTTTTTAAAATCACTTGTTACGTGTTAGCGCAAACGTTATGTTTTGAAACATTTAAATCTAAACGATTTGCACCACCTAGAACAGGAACTTAAATCGTTTTGAACGACAGAACAGTGGTCAGGTCGTGAATCCAGTATATTGTTGATAAATAAGAAAAATAAGACAGGATCTAGACGGGATCCTTGAGGAACTACGAAGTTGTCGTGCAATATGCTTGTCTGATCTCAACAGTCGAATAAATGAAGGAGAAAAACTAGACAATATCTACAGTTTAGCCAAATACTTAACCTTATCAACAGGTCAAGTTGGACCTACTTTCAACTAAAAGTTTTATATGTTGACACATAGTACCCATTTTATCATCTTCTTCGGTGGGCATTATTTTGCCATTTCAGATGGTCCTTTTATCCTTTGCACCCTGGCCAAAGGTGACACTTCAGCAATAGTGATTGATTTGTTTTCTACATAGATGCAGTCGCGACTGCTAGTTGCGACGTTTCTATTACGATTTCAAAATGCAATGAGCGCATTGCGTAATGAAATGAATAAAATACATCTTCATGAATAGATTAAATTTCAGGTAGTCTATACAATTCTACTTCCCTTTGTTCTTTGAGCAATTTTTGCCATGTATAAATGCGATTGTCTTATTACCTACAAGGAATAAACTTATTATTAACACGTTTAACTCAAATCAGGCTCTATCCTTTTAGATTATGCACTACGTACTTTATTTTAGATCTACTATGTAACCGATGGCCTCTATGTAATAAGTGTGTGTAATTTAAAACTATTTGCTGGGGAAATGAAGGTACCTGTTTAAAAATCAAGTACGTGAGCAAAACCTTGGCAGAGACAAGTAAAGTATGTACAATTAAAAATGTTTGATTTCAAGGTCTACTCATTTTTGCGTGTCTGCTTAACACTAACAAATGTAATAGAATTTTTTGTAAACGGAAGCAAGAAAACTTTTAATTGCCAAAATGAATTGCAAAACGGATAGATAAAACTAGGCATTCAATCGTAAAGGTAATTAGCTTAATGTAAATTAGATTTATTTTCCAGAAAGTAAAACAATGAATGTTTCAATTTGTCTGGATAATTAATTATCAGATTGATCTTTCAGCTTTGTTTGAATAAGGACTAAGATTACTGATGCAACAAGGTGAAGGAAAATACGCGGTTTTGCTTACTCGGCAGGTTTTATTTACGACAATAGCATCTACGTAAAGATTTCTTGGAATTCCTGGAAATATGTTTCATAATAATAGAATTTTTGCTGAATCTAAATTTGGTTCTAGTCTTACATGAGATTATTGGAGACTGACCAGATCAACTTTCACCTGAGATATTTACAGGACTAGATATAAACAGTAGTGTAACCTCCAATATTGTAGTAGCGTAATCAAAATGTTCAGATGTCGATGGTTCTAATTTTCCTAATACTGAACCCGTGTAACTCATTTACACTTTATCTGTTGTTGCATAAACAATGGATTTAAGTATTCTCACGAATAAGATTCAAGGAGAATAGAATACAGTTACCAAACAGGACTCGGGAGAGGTCCTCCTTTAACAAAATACCTAACTTTGACGAAATTTATAACAGCAACGGAGATCCGTTATGCATATTCGTATATAATACAAAATGCAAGGTGTGTAATCCCGTATAGTCTTTACTACATTACATAATGGTATAATATGGTACATGTAGTTTACTACCATCACCCCGATACGGTGACCGAGAGGCAATATCAGCAAAGTTGGTAATACAGTTGATTTTTGTAATTATAGACCAATTGTTATCTTGTGAGTTTTGCTAGTTTTGGAAATTTGTACAAATTCATTTATGCTGTTAGTAACATTATATTACGAAGGCATCAAGGTTTAAGTCATAAAAGTTTTACTATTATACTGTTTTTGAAACAGGTGCTTTAAGTATACTATACGGGGTCCGCCGCCTAAAACTCCCCAGACCCGTATTTACTTTATTATTATATGTCAAATTGTWGGTCTTTTTAAACTCTTTAAAAATAGCTTGGTGGGTGTACWAAAATTTTTTTTGCAGATTATCATATTTTGTGTTTAAAGTTATTTTTTGTAAATATTTTTTAATCTTACCTCGTATAATAAATATTGCTTCACAGTTGAATGCCGACTTTTGTCTTCTTCAATTTGTGTCATTACCATGTATGCGTACTTTTTCCTCCTTCTTAGTGAAAAACAAGAAAAACTAGTCGCCGCCATGTTCTTTAAATATAGGGTTGTTCAGAATTTTTAAATGTTAGTTTAGTAGCTTATTACGGTACAAATTGTGCCTACATACCCATCGCTGAACACAAAACCTAGAAATTTTAAGTAACTTTTAAATAAATCAAGTACAAAGTTCGTTCTAAAGAGAGAGAGGCTAGGAAATGAAACCCCATGACGAGGCTAGTAGYCGATGTAGAAGCAATATTTATTATACGGTGTAAGGTTAAAAAATATTTTAAAAAAATTAGCTTTATTTGCAAAATATCACAATATACAAAAAAATTTTGGACCCTCACTATTCTATTTTTAAAGAGTTCAAAAAGACCTACAATTTGACATATAACTTAAGGTTGTACCTAAAAAAATCAAAGAAAATACGAGCCTGGGGAGTTTTAGGTGGCGGACCCTGTATATTTACTAAATTATTTATCTGTTATCTATTAGAGTACAAGAGCTTTAAACCAATATAACATTTTTTTAATAACAGAAGACACATGATTTTTAAAACGAAGGTCATTATTTATGCTTAAATTTAAACTTTTGATCCTTTCATGTACAGGCAGTTGATTATGAGCCACATGTACTTTAATATCATCCTTCACAAAACATTTTTGTGATGATTTTGACGCGAAATATACTACAGAACATTTACTGCTGTTCAACTTCAAGTTAATATTATTAGAACATTTACTAACGTTACGTAGGTCTTCATTTATTTCTAAGCATGCCTCTCTATGTTCTGTAGGTTGAAATGATGTAAAAGGCAAGTATCGTCAGCGTATGCTCCGCAGTTGAAAATTGGGGTTTCGCGAGTAAATCAGAGGTATGTTTTAAAGACAAAATTGGTCCCAGTATAGATCTATGAGGCACTTCCGACGTCACTTTGCCGATATCAGACATTTCGCTATCCAGGAAGACTCGGTGGCACCTATTGAGCATATAAGATCGGAAGAAATTAACAGGAACCTCACCAAAACCGTAGTAAGTGAATTTAGCACAAAGCGACACATGATCCAGTGTATTAAATGCTTTTGAAAAATACAAAGAAGCCAAAAGACTTGCCTTGCCCGCATCGAGGGTTCTAATGCACTCGTCCACTAAATTAGTTAACACAGTTGTACCGTAATAAGTACGAAAACCCGACTGGATTTCGCGTATAAATTTTAGCTTCACAAGCATAATCACATATTTGTTTGTGAAGAAACTATTCACGTATACCTTAGATAACACGGGCAAGATGCTGATTGGTCTCAAATCGGATATAGATTTAATTTCATTAGTTTTAGGCAAATGTCATATTGAAGCGAGCTTCCACTCATCGGGATAATAACTTTGCTTGAAAAAACAATTGATAATATGAGCAACATAGTTGCAAATAACTATGTTGCTCATATTATCAATTTGTTCGAGCCTTTGATATTAATTTGTTAAGTAAATTAGATCCTCTTTTTAGTGCAACCCATTCAAGCGTCAGCTCGAACTCGGGTTTTTGCTAATTGATAGTTTATTGTTTGGAGGTAGAGTCACTGCGGTGCTGTCCTAGGGTCAAAATTTCTTATACAAAATTTGGTATTATTGCTTCGCGGATATTGTTGAGTATGATCGTGCATTTCAGACTTTGATTAAGGTTACAGTACCTACCTGAAGATGCAAAAAATTTGATTTTCTTCATGCGTATCTTTAAATCTGATTTTTGATGGTGGGTATGACGATACACATCAGATTTTGACTAAGACTATGACTATGGCCCCTAAAAGTGCAAAAAATCGGTTTTGCTTTATGGGTGTTGTGGAACCTAAATTTTTATGCTGAGTATGATGCTGCAAGTCAAATTTGGATTAAAGTTACGAATGATCTCCACCATGGTACTTAAAATATAATACTAAATACTGACCTGTGACCAGTGGGTTGTTGGCAATAATTGCTAAAGTTAATCGTTTGTTATAATTAATTTGTTTTAATCTCTAAAATCATCCCAATAGTGGTTACTTTGCTACCCATGTGTGCTAGAATACATATGTCGTTACAAAGCTTTTACCCATAGGGAAGTTTATATTATGTACATATGTAATATCACATGTTTCCCATTTTAAAGAATACACGTTTGACTTAAAATTTGAATGAGTGTTGATTTTAATTTGCTAAGTAAATTAATTCTCATTTTTACATTTTTGATTGCAATATTTATTTTCCGAATTAAAACTTCTTATTAATTTTATTTAAACGTAGTTTATGCTTTAAACTGGAAACCTCTGTTAGCACATCAGATATGGATGACAAACTTCCTAACAGCTTTGCGCAAAAGTAACGTGAACTTTATAGGTAAAAACCACCTTATCTGTTAAGATGAAGCAAAACTTTTAGAGATTCAAACAAATTATAGCAAAAGGTTAATTTTCGCAATGAATCTTATACAAAAGGCTAAACATCTAATTGATATAAAATTAGACACACCAGAACCAATTCTAATATAAATACATATTAGCTTTCACAAACTTTACAAAATTAGAATATCATTTCATAATTTCAACTTGACTATTTAAGATAAATATAAAATAAAAGTAGTTTTTATAAAACAGTAATAAAACGTATAATTTAAATGATTAATAACAAATAACAGTTGGTCACTACGTTTCATTTTCAATTTAGTTGCAATTTAAACATATTTTGTAGCCAAAAGTGGTTAGAATTGGTTAAAAGTGGTGTAGAAGTCCTGAAGAAGATTTAAATTAAAGCAAAAAATAATAATCGAATTACCTTCAAGGTCGAGTAACCCAGAACCCCACAACATAACAATTATTGACAACTATTATCGCTACTCCCCTTAATTATATTTGTGGATATATATACTATATGGGTTTACTATATGCGTAGTCAGTACCTACCCTATTTATTTAATTCAAGACTGTACTTTTATGTGTATCAAATAGTTCACATTGCTGTCAAACGTTTCACGATTTTGATTTGGTGATGATTTTGACGCGAAATATACTACAGAACATTTACTGCTGTTCAACTTCAAGTTAATATTATTAGAACATTTTTCAGGTAGCTCAATTCCTTACTAATGCTAAAAGTAAGAACTACAATTGTAAGGACGCACACAAAAGCCCCGGAGCGACTTACGGGGCTCACTGCCCACGCTTTGGCCATGTGGACCAATATAGATATTTAAATATGTTTCATGCAAACTGATTTAATTAGCTTTGTAAATGCAAATTTGCCAGGTAATGAACAGGAGGTACTTGAAGTTACATAAATTTTGTTGCCAAGTATCCCGCCCAACTCCACATTACGCCCAATGGTGCAGTGAGAGCTGATGTAGAAAATGGCGTGAGAACACTGACCACGATTTGTAGCCTGTCTTGGCACATGTTCAATTTTTCTCATAACCGTTCTTAATTGGAGCATTCAACGGAATTAATTTTAGAGGGATCGGCACTGCTCACTGATTATTTCTGTGCCCCAGGTAAGGAAGATTCGAGAGTTTCATGATTAACGTTATTTGTTTACAGCACACCTGCCTTGATTTCTGCAAAGCTGTTAGCTTTCTGTACATTTTAGAACTTAATAAAAAGATCCATGATTACCTCACAACTACGTTTTTCCAAGAACTGTGATAGTCCTGAGAGCAGTGTTGCTTATAATACCTCTCTTTTAAAACATGTCTAAATACTGAAGTATTTAAATACAAGTAAGAAAAAGTATTTCAAATACAGAATACTTGCGTTTATGATACTTCCCTAAAATTGTTTGAATATTAATAAGCAGCAACGAATTCGAGTAGCAGACTACACTTGCACATGCACAAACTGTCCATAACGTAACGTATAAAATCCAAAATATGGATTATTTGCAAAAATTGGAAACAAAGAACGATAAAATAGGTAAATTAAGATTTAAAAAGAGATTCATTTTGAAATGCTTGAATCACATAAGTCTTCTATTACTATGAGAAAAATATGGCGCCATCAAATTTCATTGCAGAAACCCTGCGATGAGGCTAGTGCGTGATGTGGAAAACCAAACTAGCGTCATCGCAGTGTTTCGTTTTCTAGCCTCTCTCTCAGTAGAACGAACTTTGTACTTTATTTATTAAAAAGTTACTCCAAATTTTGGGGTTTTGTGTGCAGCGATGGGTATGTAGGCATAATTTGTACCGTAATAAGCTACTAAAATAACAACTCTATTAACAAAAATGGCGGCGAATAGTTTTTCTTGTTTTTCACTAAGAAGAGGTAAAAATTACGCATACATGGTAAAGACACAAATTGAAGAAAATAAAAGGCAGCATCCAGCTATAAAGCAGTATTTATTATACGGGGTAAGGTTAAAAAATATTTACAAAAATTAACTTTATTTGCAAAATATGATAATTAACGAAAAAAATTTTTGGACACCCAATATTCTATTTTTAAAGAGTTTAAAAAGACCTACAATTTCACATATAACTTAAGGTTGTGCCTAAAAAAATAGCGAAAATACGAGCCTTGGGAGTTTTAAGTGGCGGACCCTGTATATTTAAACATTTTATTTTTAAAAAAGGATATTAATTTCGGCAACATTTTCTGTTATTAAAGGTTTGTATTTGTTAATATTTCCTCTATAAACATTCCTTTTCAGGTCCAGATGACGAAATAACAGAGCTCTGCATTTGCAATAGCTAGCTGCCCCTAAATATTTATCGGTTCTACGAAGTATAATTTTCCCATTTTGAAAGGTCATCTATTTAGGTTTCTTGTTCTTAATTGCATCTTCAGGAGAAAATAAACCACAGTCCTTAATTTTAAATCCAGTTAAAGCTGCAAAATTTCTTTTTGCCAAGTCTTCATTAAGACTGCCCCAATGCGTATATTTATTGTTTTTGAAGGGAGAATCAACAAAACRTTTAGCAAGAATGTGGTAGGTGTTGGGATTCCGGCGAGATACCACAGTTAATATACAGTCAATCTGTATGATCGTTCTTCGAACCACCTCGGATTAGCGGATTGACTTATGCCATCTTTTTCTATTTCATCAAGTTCTGTTGAAGTTTTTAAAAAGTTCTCTAATTTACTGCTCTTTATGGACATCAGGGATGACATTTTCCTCATCAGATTAAGTGTTGACTTGGCCATAATCTGAATCGGGATCAGCAGACTTGTTCTTCACTTTCTGTGGTTGAACATCCGTGAAGTCTTCTACAAGCTCTATCTTGTTTTCGCTTAGGAATGCGGTTAGTATGTTTTTTTTTGTAAATTTTCCGGGGTTTCTTTCTGTGCTCTGCAGTGGGATTGTGCCTTTGCATAATTGATGCAAAATTTATTTCGCGCACCTATGTTTAGCAATTTTCCTGTTTTAACCTCCAAAAGTCGGGAAAAAAGCCGCTGCCTGGGGAGCGCCAGGGCACTCTTGGAGCCACCGCTGAGAGTGACAGCACACGAGCCGGTGGTGATAGTGAATTGAATAGACGGATCCTTACAGGGTCACTCGAAACACATACAGCCGACCAAGACCAAATCATACAACCTAATCCCGACAGAAGTGCTTTGCCGGTAAGTAAGCCAGCAACCACTAAGACGGGAAAACAACGTCAGCGCATGCTGTAGACGGACGATATGAATATTAACCTCACGAGAAGACACAAATCAGACAGGCTACATAAGAGAACTACATCGGACTMTTACACAAATATATCCAGAACTAAAACAMTTCACTGAGCAGAGTGGCGGACCAAAAACGAGTAATCCTATGTAACAGCAGGAGGCACTGAATGATGATAGTTGAGAAAATTGCGTGGAAGACGCAACAACACCATGTGCAGAAGACAAAAGACAGAGGGGATTAAACGATAAAACCTCGGAGAACACAATATTAGATGGAAGCCAAGGACGAGAAGCAAATGACGATATACCATCAATACGACAAGAAATGATTAGGTATGGAAGTTTTCTATTATACATTAACATTATTTAGTAGCAGTGACCCAACCCGAAAATCAAGATTACCTAGATTAAAAGGAAATCGCAACACAAATTATTCCACAGCAACAATCAGAAAAATTATAAAAGATCTAGTCAGTAGTGCTACCACAGCTACTCACCTGTGTAACAGCCTACACTACATTAAAACTAAACCAACAGAAAATGAAGGATACTGCATTAAGCTACCCCGAGATAAAGCACAAAAAGCCTCCATGGCAACACCGACTATATATATAGAAAGAAAGAACAACGAACTATAAAAAAACATTGGAAAGGTAATACAAAAGTTAAGGGATAGACTAACAGACAAGAAAAGTTAAAATGTATCGAAAAACTATCCAAAGCACACAGAGAACCAAACTTAACTATTTTATTACACACATTTAAAGATAAAGTATCAGCGCTATCACACAGATTGAAACGATATAAGAGCAGCAGCGACAGAAACTTGCATAATAGAATCTTCAATGAAACCGAACAGAAATTCTACAGCATGGTAAACAAAAACAATAAAACGTCAGAAATCCCAGATTCTAAAGAGATAAGAAATTATTGGACAAAGATATGGGAAGAAGGTCCGAAGCACAATAATTGAGCCCGATGTATTCAAGAAAAAAATCAGCAAATGCATTCAAAACTTTTGTTATAAAAAGATACAAGGAAAGCTAGCAGATCTGCTAAATAATCTATTAAAAATTCACAAGGAACGCCCAACTTCTTGGCTATGGGTAAAACGTATCTAAAGCCCAAGAACAACGGCACAGTACAATACCGACTAATAATATGCCTGCCCACAATGTACGAAATACAAACACGTAGAGACAAATAATACAGGCTGTTTCACGAATGATTATGACCCTGACGAAATTAAAAATGCAACCCAAAATACATTTGCAGAGGTAACATTGATAATTGTTCATCATCTTAAAATATATAAAACGTAGAGAGCTGTATAAATTCGTAAATTTTGACATAAATTTCAATCATTTGCATTAAGTAAATTCGGTATTGTAAAACAAATTTTATTTTTGAAAAATTTTTATTCAATAACACTAATGTAATAAATGCTCAAAATGTCGCCCTCTGCTGTTTCCACAAGCTTGAATTCGTGCCCAAAACGATCTTTTAACATGCATTAACATTTCTGGAGTGATTGATCTACATGCATCACGTATTTTATTTTCTAAATATTCTACACTTTCAATTGGTGTTTGGTATACTTGCTTTTTTACCATTCTTCACAGAAAAAAATCCAAAGGAGTAAGGTCCGGGCTTCTCGGTGGCCAAGGATTAATTGAACCTCTTCCTATCCATCGGCTAGGCAAAACCAAATCAAGATGATTTCGCATTATTCTTTGATAATGCGCAGGTGCCCCATCTTGTTGGAACCATAGATCTTGTTTTACTTGTAAATTAACACTGGTAAAATGTTTATTAAAAAATTTAGATAAGTATTGCCGTTTAAACCATCGCGAAAAAAATAAGGCCCAACAATTTGATTCCCCAGTATTCCGCACCAGACATTCGTCGGGTAGATAGTTTGAAAATGTCCTTCTCGAATCCAACGTGGATTTTCTTGCACATAATAATGCATGTTATGTTTGTTAGCCCACCATTATTAGAAAATCTTGCTTCATCTGAGAAGCAAATGTCACAAAATCTCACATTCAAATTTTGGTGTTCCCGAAAAAAGTTACAAAAAGCAAGTCTTTTAGGATAATCTGTCTCCCTTAAGGCCTGAACCAATTGCAAGTGATACGGATGAAATTGATTGCCTTTAATTATTCGGTGTACTGAAGACAGAGTAATACCGGTTGCTCTTGAGACTATACCCTTTGACTAATATGAGGATTTTCGTCAATCATTTCCAATACTCTAATTTCATTGTCAGGGCCTGTTGCTGTTCTTTCCCTTGACTTCTTCAGTGGTGGCCAGTTTGTCCTTAAAGTTAATTCAAGTCTCTTGAAAATTGTATTGGCAGGAGCTCGTCTATTTGGAAAACGTTGTCTGTATCAACGGGCAGCAACGGAAGCGTTTTCCTTGCATTCACCATAAATCAAAATCATATCTGTTTTTTTATCATTTGAATACATTTTAACTTTTAATAAATACAGTGACAGGAACCATAGCGTATAGCCGTCATGGATTCCTAATTTATTTTTTAAAATAATACATTTACGTAAAATAACCACATTGGCTATGAGAATATATTTTGGGTTACATTTTTAATTTCGTCAGGGTCATTATCATTCGTGAAACATCCTGTATACTAGCCGAAGAACAGAAAGGAAATGAGGAATAAATAATAATAAAAAGAATCAAACTGTCACCAAATATGCCAAGCTAAAAAAACGAAATCTATATAGCGCCTACATCGATTACTAAAAGCATACATGACAGCATACCACATACCTGTCTAATATACGAGCTAAACATATATAAGGTACACCCCGCGCTTAGACCATTCCTACAATACGTCATGAGCTCATGACGTACATCACTATACATCAACGCAACTACGGATGATTTACAAGCCAAGAAGATTCCTATCAAGAAAAGCATATTTCAAGGAGATGCACAAACTCGACCAAAACAGGATAAATGAATGGGAAAAGTATAAGACGGATCTCAACGAATGCATACTTTGAATGGTATAGACAATCAACAATTTCCAAATGGTAGAGCGGATCTGTTGGATGCGTTAGCAACTGTTAGTTTCAAACACAAGGAACGCTTTCGTTGGTCGCGACGATACCTTGCAAACTGTGCAAAGCGGGGCACTACATATCACTCACGTCATCACTTTTATGCAAACATCAAATTGTAGAGATTTCTAGCCTTCAGGTTGGTAAATGAGCCTTGTAATTACTTTGCTATGCGAGAATCGCATCTTACTCTTTCTGCTACATGTTGAAAATGACATAGGTCACCTGCTTGGGTATGTGATACTTTATTGGGTTTAAATTTTCCGATGTATAAAATAAAAGGCTTTGCACATCATGATGAACTTATACAAATTTAAAATAAAAAATTACAAATTAGTACGTGGAAAATTATTTACATTTGTTGGAAAAAATTTAGAATAGTGCACAATAACATTTATACACGGTATTGATTATCTTCATTACAGCTTGTTAATAAGCACATTACAAGAAAGTCACAAACAAAAAAAAATACTCACTATCACTTTCACTGCTAAAATCACGATTAACTTCTATTAATTATTATTATTATATAATTAATTCTTGTACATGATTCGCTCTGTACCGATTTTCAACGTCCAATACATGTCGCACTGAATTTCTCCATGCATCGATACTTGTTATTTCAACTTCATGTCTAATTTTTAGCAGCATTTTATTGCTGAATTTTCCACCGGTGTTCCCTCGTCGATTTCAATGGGGTTGAAAATGCAATGATATGGGGGTTATCGTAGAATGGTGTGTCCACATTCAGACGCGAGTATGTCAGTTTTAAATTTCTTCGAATATTTTTTGTGCCAAGCGTTTCCAACAACGGTTTTTTATGTAGCCCTCTTCGAAATATAAATCTTCTTTTCTTAAAAACTCTTGAACGCTTGCCTTATTAGTTGTTGTATTTGGAATTTTACCCAGTTGCTCCGAATTTGATGGCAATTTGGGCAATAAAATGTTATTAAACCAATTTTCAAACACTTCCGCATTCATATCAGAATGATAATCGGCGCTTGCGTCCTTTAAGTTTTTGCATCCAAGATACAGGGCTCCAGGAACGAAACCATTTTCACCTCACCCTGCGAATCTCTTTAAATTAGGAAAGAATACGATTGAGTCATACTATTAGATGAGAAATATTTGTAGTTCAAATAATATTGTTTTAATGCCAAGTAATGCTCATTGATTTATGTGTACGGAAAAAAGTTCTAAAAAAGCCTAAACACAATTTTTGGATACGGTCCACTCTGCTGCAAAACATTGGAACGTGCAGAACCCGTCTGTTATTTACGACAGCTTCAGGTAATATTTGTAAACCATTGTGAGCGGTAATCGGCTGTTGGTATACTGAGTCTCATAGATAGTTGCTTGCAAGTATAATAACTTTAATACAAAATGGAAAAAACATTATTAAAGTTAAAAAGAAAAGTTTTTCTATTAAATGTCATATAAAGGCGTTTTAAAGTTATTACAAAAATGTCTTTAATATAGTGCAAAATGAAGACTTGTTTTTACAAGGAAACGGCTAACTGAAATTTATATATAATAATAATAATATTAAATATAAAATATATGAGTAAAGTAGTCTAATGTGGTTTAACTCAATTTTAAACCCCTATAGTATATTTATAATTATTTTTTAAAATTAAAATATGTGTTAAATAGTGTGTACAAACAAAAATGCAAACATTTTTGAGCATAGACATATTCCTTTTTCAATCATTTTTGTTTTTACATTCGACCAAATACCCAGTTGTTTTAGTGTAGCAAAATTAAGGCATGACTTGAAGGTACATTGTAGCTCATTACTTAAGATCAAGTTCTACTAATTTATGAACCTGTTCATACTTCAGAAAAAAGCGTACAGTAAAATTGGTGTCGGGGCAATTACGGCTTCATTCGTTTAAATTATTTTGTACGATAGGTCAGATTCTATTATAACTCAAGCATTTCCTTGTTTCAAATAAATAGAACAAGCGTCTACGAGGCAATGAAAGAGTAGAATCAAGGACTCAAAAAGTCATTATTTTCCATAGCATCCCTTAACTGACTAAATTGTAAATATATCAATGAAATCCTAGTATGCTATTTCCAACCCATTTCTGATTAATTTACTCTTCAGTATGTAGGTAACAATGGAACATTTACTTAATTAAGAAATTTATAGGTGAGTACTAAATACCGCGAAGTATTGGTTATATGTGTTCATATTTTTTAATGCCTTTCCACTTCATATAAAATATTTCAAACAAGCAATTGCGCGTCATCTGGTGGCGACTAGTTCTATCAGCTTCTAGGTGTTTTCCATATGCTTTTATGCTTTGAATTGGGTGTCGCGTACTAGGAAAACTAGCTTAGAATCCACATAAATATTCTAATTGTATCTTATTAATATTGCTTTATTTATTTATAATATTGCACTTATAACATTATAAGCGTATGTCTTTCACAAGTTGAAGCACTTCGCAGTAGATAACTGTAACACGAAGGAACCGTTTGCCAAGTAAACGCGTTATACTGAACTGTGTGGCAATCAAGTCATAGATGGCGCACGCTGGTCCTCCAAAAGATACATATGTATAATTAGTATACAGGTAATTATTGTGTTGAATGCAGCATAATGTACGACAAAAACAAGGGTCACAAAATATGCCAGTATGATTAGGCGTTATAGATTCCATATTATTTAAATAAACTCAATTATATTTCAACTTGATTAAGTACTTACTACTTACTCATTATTTTATCTATTAGTATTTTATTGCTGACAATTAATAGTCATACCTAATTGTAATTAACGCCACATACGATCAGTGATGTAATACTCTACCTTGAAAGTGTACTATAGAAAATAGCATTGGTTAGAATGTACATAAACAAAAGTATAGAAATATTAGTTTTTTAATGTACCTACTGCTCAAAACGCCTCAAACGTCAATATTATTTTGTATTTTACTATTATTTTTATTCCTTGTTAACTAAGCGAAATACTGTGTGCCTTGTAATTAAGTTAATTAAAAGAAAATGTCTAAACAGCAATAACTTGTTTGGGCTTATGTAAAGGTTAATTAGGGCCAGAACTTTGGAGACTCAATCGGTCAAATGACTAAACTGATTTTATTGTCTTTCTTACTTTCTTCTTTATAAAGGGACATCAACGAGAAATTTCACATGCCAGCCTCGTTCTATTATAGCAACCGTTTTAATCGTAGGTCTATTTTATTCTATTGTATTGACAAAGTATAAGCATTTCTCAATGCTGAACTAGGCACATTGATCTAAAGCAGCAAGTAGCAAGTGATAAATAGTGATTTTAAATATACCTTTCTTTGGAGAAAAATTAACAGCAAGCATGCGGTTCCGAATTCGATAAATGGCGTCTTAGGAATATACCTAATATAGTAGTGGAAAGAGATTTCGAAACAAATACTTCGTCTTTACATCCCAAAGAAGGAATATCATGATGACTTACTAAAATATGCTGTACAGGTTTGTAATATATGTAGATATATAAAAAACAACTGTATTTCATTTAAACATTTTAAGGGATTCGACACATGGAGAATCCAACAAAACAGGGAAATTAGAAACAAAATAATTTCCACTTAGTTTTAGCGTGTACCTAATAAACTTTAGCCATAATATACTTATCTTGCATTTTCTACTCAAAATCTACGCCGAAGTGTTTATCTATATTTTCTACGCGTGTAACGAAGAAAATTGCAAACGCCCATAACTAAAGAAGACGAATAGCAAATCTTTATTATTGAAAACAATAGTAATTAATTATTATAAATAATATACTTATTCTCTCAAGAATATGTCTATCAACGGTAATAGTCTACAACAGTCTGACAATAGCTAACATTTTTATTAAAGAGATCGAAAAAGGGTTTAAACGAGAAATTTAACTAACTAAGATACTACCACTCTTTATTTAAACACCTAGAATAATGGTATAAATGGAAAATTTTATTAATTTTATGAGATAAATCTTGTCGTTATAATAAGAAAAAAAACAATCGAATATCACCTGTCACTAAGATTTTTACTGTAATTTTGATATTTTAAATTAAACTGGCCCATTTATAATAGCACATTGGATAGGCCACATCCAATTAACAAAAAGGTTTAAAGATTCCACCGCTTTTTAATTTTCATTTATTTCCTTTTTTTTAGATATTTATGTCGAATAACTAATGTTCAAGAATCAGTCTACAATAGCCAGTTTTTCTATTTTAAGTTGTAGAATAGTGGCTTACATGTGAAAGTATTTTAACTTTTATGGTGTAAATGAGGAAGAAACAACAATTAATTAATTATCTTTAAAGTTTATACGTTTTCTGACTGTAACATGCAAACTTTATTAAACAATGATATGGTCAAATTATTTCCACATAATATTTAAGTACTATAAATGTATTGGTTTTAACGAAAGTGGTGCGATAAACCTTTTTCCGGACGTACACGTGAATTTGAAATAATAATAATAATCATCCCGAAGCTTCCTTTCAAATGCATTGCTCTCCAGATTCAAGAACCCGGACTATTATACAGTTTGGCGGCTCCAAAAGTAGACAAATTGGCTGGTTGCGTCTAACCTATGGTAAGATATCACGTTGTACCCACCCTTGTAGCGTAATTATATGGTGCCTATCATTGCGTGCAAATTTTGTTTCATTTGCGTGGTCTCCCCGGAAGATCCCCAAAAGATAATGTCAAAGGTAAGTAGGCTATGGAAGATGGCAGAGTAACACAACTTAACAAGTATTAATTTACGAATTGAAGCTATGGCTAAATTTAGTTTAATAATTATTTACACATGCTACTTATCCATGCTTCGTCCGCGTAAAGACGCATCTGTATGGTGTTATTGTTTGAAACGGATCATTTATATATATTATAATTAATGTTGGCCCAAGGACTTATCCCTGAGGGGCTTCCTGAGCAAAATACATCCATAGTGATACCACACAATTTCTCACAAATAGTACTGACTCATTATAATCCCGAAACCAAATTAGTGAAGTCCTAATCCTCAAAAAGGACGACAAAAGTATTGATTTGTAGGATAAATACAAAATTACCTTAGGTCGTGTTGTAAGAATATGTCTAAATATTGTTACAATCAGTATACGGCTGTAATTATGTAAAAGTAAATGTTGCTTCAATATTGAATGCATTCTCACCTCTTTCATTAATAATAACTAGAACGACTGTACGGCCAATATCACGGTCAATGTCAACGGAACCTCCTTAAAGTGGCTGTTACAAGTGCACTTATTTATTAAATCTAATTGAAAAATTATATTGTATTTGACAGTACATTTCAGTAAAAAATATGTGGAATACTTAGGTATATACCTACCTATAATGTGTTGTATTTTAGAAACGTAAGCACCCCGAATCATGCAAAAAATAAGAGACTTGGAAATTATGAAATAATTTACACGACTGAATGAATACAAAATTTTAAATGACAGATCATTTGAAAATTGTAAGAGCAGTATGCAAACTATTATTATTGGTTACTTGGAAATAACATCATCGGTGTCTAATAAACGGCATACAACAAAAAAACTAATTGTCTTTTTGCATTCTGTCGGCATCTTATATGCAAGCAGAACAACAGCTTTTTTGACTCACGTGAGAATATGTCTATTGCCGTGAAAACGTCATGTGGTCAACAAGAAAGGAGCTCCTCAATCTTTTAAAGTGACACAGTTTAACATTTTCGGCACTTTGAATGCCTTTAATCTCATTATTTTGTAGCCATTCATCTGAAAGTTGTTTGTGATTATATTATGCGCACTCACGCCTTTCATACAATGTGGTCCGTCGCTTTTATAATCTTCTGTCTGCTGGATTACTTTTCATTAGATAATTAGGAATATTTGAAATATTTTTTGTTCTCGTATAGCTGCACCTAGTTTCGGGCATGTCATAAATCTATAATGATTTCAAATGACCCACTTTACGAACCGAATTTACCATTTAGAGTAATGGATACCTCACATCACAAAAATAGACAGGTTCAGTTGTGTATCTAAGAACGTATGTACCCATTTATGTCATATTGAAATGACTAAATGCTTGACATGAAACAATTAATATATGGCTGACCCAGATTTAAGTCCTAATGAACTGGTGTAATACTTTAATAGCAATTATATGGTATATACCTTACACGCTTTAAGAGACAAAAGGATGTTATAATGTATCTGTGCAAATTTTACCTTATAATATGAGAGTTACTAGCACTATTTTTTAGAATATTTTCAGATAATTGTAAAAGTAAAGCAATTAAGTCTCTGACGTCATTTCATCATGAAATCTGCTATTCGCTTCTGTTTTCCCAGTGTTGCGAACTTGGATTTATACTCTGACACCGATAATTGTGTTCATATACTGGTTTTCACGTCCGATCACATTAGTAAGTTTCATAATATAAACCAGTTAGTGACTTGGAAATTTCACAGTTAATAGCTAGTTAATTTACTATCATCATAGTAACTCTAGAGCTATGTTAACTGAAACAGTTTTAAATCTCTCTCTCTCTCTCTCTCTCTCTCTCTCTCGTCGTTAGGCGCAAAAAAAGCAAAATCTTCAAAGAGAAATAAGGTGAATAAAATTTAATGTTGTTTGTTGCAATGTATTGGTAAGACTCATGACTTAAATGTCTACTACATGGTATTTGCTGTACCTATTTTTTGGAGTTTATTAAACAATAATTGGTGAATAAGTGATTGATTCGGAACAGTTACTACAATTTTAATTTTACTAAATACCAAAAAACTATTATGTGTGCTTTTAAGTTAAATAAATAAATGACTTCGAGGTAATAAATTAAAGAAGAAATAAGAAAATTTGATATAATATAAATCATTTTACTGCTAGAAGTCCTTTCACATTTAAATAAAGGTAAAAAATCTAGCATAAAAAAGGAACAACAAAATGAACAGCCGTAAATTGACCAAAGGCATAATGTTTGCCACATTTGCCTTCAAATGTTTCTTACCGCATGTCCTTGGTTTGCTTATTTCTATAAATGTTACTTGAGAAAGATATATGTAATTGGATCTACTACAAGAATTCAATAAAGTATTTTTAATCAATACAAAATTATAATGTTTAGATCGAAATGCACTTTTTCGCCACTTAGGATAAGAATGCGATAATGATTTTTAAATCTTAGATCGAATGAACCAGCTGAGCGTAGAGTAGGCATTTCTACCACTGTCAGTTATACCTACCGCCGGACAGGCCGTCTTCGCTGGATTGGAGAGGTGACAAATTTGTTGCTGGTGGGCTCCCACGCGGGCGCATGTTACGGAAACCTGAGCATTGGAGTGCGAGATAAAGCTTTCTTTATGTATTTATGTGCTTGATGGAGGCTTCGCCGAGTTGCATTATTTTTCTTCTTCGGGTGAGCTGCTTCCTGGATTTGTGTACAGATATAGGACCTCTCTATTTACTATTATCTTGTCTTTTACAAGTGGGTGATTTCGTATGTGTTTACTTCATCCGTTTACTGGAGCTCTAGATGATATGCAATAGTACTCTAAGAGACATTTCTGGTCTATGTGCATTTTTTTTTACCGGAGATTCTTTACAGCTATCCCAACTTTCTGTGGCTGGGATTTGGTTTCTGTATCGTATAAGTAAGAATGTAGATGGCAATGCCATCTGGCAGCATTACACTGACATGATGACAAAGCCACCTAGATGCCATTATGGGATCTATTTCCTAAATAATAATAATAATAATAATAATAATAATAATAATAATAATAATAATAATAATAATAATAATAATACTATTTATTGAGCAATGTATACAAGGTATACATAGTTCAAAAGCCCTCTAAATCGGCAGAGCCGTTTTACATTAGGGGCAGTTCCATATAAAATTAGCAGATTAATTTAATCCAAAAAACCAACAGTTGAGTATAAAGCAAACATAGATAGATACACGAAAGATATACAAATATCCCTACCTCTCACATAATTCTAGCAGTTTACAAGATATTTTATTCTTAAACGTTATAAGGTTACATTTTTCAGAGAATATGTCAGTGTAGTGATTATGCAATATGGCAGCAGTATATTCAAAACTACCTTTGAATTTCTGAGTTTTATGTATAGGAATAGAAAGACTATGTACAAAACGCAAGTCTACATCATGAATATTGGATCTCCGAGTCAGACGTTCGCAAAGATATGTTGGCAACCCACTAGAAATAATCCTCCGCAAAAACACACAAAACGACAGTATATATCTCTCATTAAGTTTTAGTATTTMAAACTGTCTGTAATATGGGGTGAGATGGTCCCTGTAACCTATTAAAAATGAGAACCGTAGACATGCATTTTGCAATAATTGAAGTTTGTCCCTCACTGAATTACTCAGAAATTTGTAGTACACTGTGTTACAATAATCTATGTGACAGAGTACCAGTGCATTGGCAAGTTTCCATTTTATATCCGGTGATAATGTGTTCTTGTACTTCCACAGACATTTCAATTTCCATCACCCTATTGATGACTTACGCACAGCATGTTGCTCAAAGTACAGATGAGGGTCTATTACTACACCCAGGTTTTTCACTTCCTTGGAGAGAGGAATCACCTCAGAGTTCAGTAGAATCGCACAAATACACTGTGGCATTTTCCGAATGCAATTTACAGAGCCGATACACATCACCTGAGTTTTCCTCGCATTCAGTTGAAGACCATTAATGACCGACCAGTCAACGATCGATTGAAGAGTCTCGTTAATTACACCTATAATCTGATTGGCTTCCTCCGGAAAGCACGACACGTAACATTGAATGTCGTCCGCATAGCAATGCACTCACCAATTCTCAGGCATCATTCGAGGAAAGTCGGCAATATATACGCTATAAGCTAAGGGGCCTAGCACACTACCATGAGGCACCCCATATGCTGTCGTAATCCAGTCTGATGTTACGCCATCGATTCTAACCGCCTGTACTCGATCGGACAGAAAGCTGGTAAACCAATTGAACGCAGTACCCTCTATGCCATAGTGTTGAAGCTTAGATAGAAGTAGCTCACGATCAATCGAGTCGAAAGCCTTTGAGTAGTCAAGAAGGCATAGGAAGCTAATTCTGTTTTCATCAATCTGACGGACAATGTCATCTGTTATTCTAGTCAAAGCTGTAGCTGTACTGTGGTGTTTCCTAAAAGCAGACTGATTAACCGGTAGTATGCCGTTCCGGTTAAGGTGTGCGGAAAACTGCCTCTGCACGACGATTTCCAAGACTTTGCTAAGTGTACACAAAACGCTCACAGGTCTCAAGTCGTTTATTGTCACAACTCGGTTTACTTTAGGCAATGGTGTTATTAAGGCTTTCTTCCAAAGAGTTGGCACTACGCCATTGATAAGGCAGTAATTTATGATATGGGTGATGGCAGTTACGCAAAAGGGCAGCACATGCTTAATCAGTTTCAAGTTGATCATGTCTATTCCAAGAGCGTTCGATTTCAGTGAGCTGATAACAGCAGTCACTTCACATTCGGTGACAGCAGCAAAACCATTGAGCTTCGCCATGTTCTTAGTCCATGAAGTGACCTGTAGCCTGACAAATTGTCATAGTCGAGATAATGTTTATTTTTCCCATGTATACTCTGCCCACTGAATGGGTTTCTTCCTAACCATTTATAAATTTTCATTAAGATGTGATTTACAGTTTTTCTTCTCATTTCTCTTGTAAGGTTAATGTTTTTGTATATTTGGTAACCAAGTGCGCTTAGAAGGCTGTTTTCGTATGTTAGGATTTTCTGTACTACAATTATATAACTTCTTGTAAGCATTGTTTCAATCATTTCTCATTCTCCTTACATCTCTCTTGCCTTCTTTTGGTTGAGTTGAGATCATGTTGCTTTCGACTAAAAGAACGTTCAAAAAATGATTATATTTACTGTGCTCTTTTTGCTTGCTGTTTTCCTGAACTCTTAGGGTTTTACTAGTGTTACTAGTGTTTCACTTATATAGTGATGTATGGTGGCGCATGAAGGGATAACAGAAAAGTTAAAAACGATCAAAAGAAATAAAGGATGGTCTTACGCTCGTAACACTATAGGCTGTAGTTGATGTATTTGTAAACATTCTGTATTTTTTGTTGCTACATAAAATTATGTTATAATCTGTAAGTATAAGTATATAAGTATATTCATTTTGACTTTCTCTATCCATGTATMTTGGAGTCTTATGTTTATCTTCAATGTATCTCTGTGCATATATTGCAGTTTATACTGTTAGTACGATTCAGTACTTAGAGTGGCCCGTCTGTGTTGGTTGACAAACTTTCTTCTTCTTCACCTGTGCTACCTGCTTAAGGATATTGGTATAACACAGTCACAGCATAAACCACCTGTTCACTAACACAAGGTCGTGCAATATTCGTGGTTTACTTTTCATTAAAAAAATTAAATAATTACTTATTTTCTGTAGCATCTAATATTATGTTTCTCATGCTGTATTCTCACATACTTACTAAGCTGTGTATCTTCTTACAGGGTGTTACTTTACCACTGTCTCATTTTACGCTTTAACTGCACATAACCTTACTGCATGTATACAACCTCAGTCTAGTGGTATCGAAGGCTATTGTTAAGTATCTACTACGTTTAGTAAAGACGGTATATTGTAGAAGATATCAATAAAAAATGCGAAAAACATTTTTGTTACCACAAAATGTAACCGGAACTGGACACGTATTTCACTCTCTTGATTTCAAGAGAGCAAAAGAGGGTACCTACCATTATTTACGCTAAGTTAACCGTGGACCAGTTAGAACTATTGTCTGCCTCGAGTCATAGCATCAGAACATTACTTCCTTGCCTACTTTCTGTTAAGATCTACAACAAACAGATAGCCAATCAGGAACTAGGGTTCACCTGGCATCAATCGAGGTTCACCTGATTCTCATCGTTTTGTGATCCAGCTTAATTTGTTTATCCGTGTACCTGCAGCGTGTCGTGATTTCCTCGACCGAAGACCGGCCATCTAACGCACTTTGCAGTCGATTGATCCGTCTGATATGTCACGGCAGTTTCCTTGTCACGCAGTTCTTCTTGGCACAAAGAAACAGTTCGTATGCCTCCGGCTATATTTTAAGTACCCAACATCTAATAAGGATTTGCTTAATGGGTTATAATTATAATAATAAACAAATCTAAAAAGAATCCCTCTTTTTTGATTGTTCGTAGAGTACAGAATTCAACAGTAAAAGAACGTAAAGGCAAGCCATTTTCTCTCATGCTGTCCAAAACTACCAGTTTCATCAAATTATCAAAACCTGCTGTATAAAACCGTGATAGTTTCTTATAAACCTTTTTGTTGATCATAACCAGCTGCGGTTAATCTAGTCAAGTTTATATTTTTAAGTACTATTAAAATGAATATCCCAGTTTTAATCCCAGGAAAATCTTTATTTGAACGCCTAACTAGTTTCACCCTATAACTAGCGACATATTTACAGCTGTATAAGATAAAAATTGATGTAAGTCACTTAAAAAAATCATATTATATTCAATTACTCGGATGTTACTAGCAAGAGTAGTCAATAAAAAAAAGACATTTGACACATTAAAGTATGGTGTTATCTCATGTGGTTGGAAAATTTTACGCTTTCAGGTTCTGTCAAATGTTATCAAGTTCCGCTTCATATTACTTCTTCTCCTTTTTGGTTTTTGGCCTGTGTCAGACGTTGACAATTAGCCATCTCATTATGCTTGAGGCTACGTCCTTCATTGCGCTCACTAAAAATGATGTCGAATATTGGACATTAAATTGGTGTCCTCCCGCAGCCTCTTGATCTTCAGGATTTTTAAATAGCTCAGGAGGGACTGCTCAATATAAAAGGCGGTTAGTGTTTCTTCGTTATGTTGATGTCCTCAGTCATGCAGGCGTTTTGCCAAGAGAGAAATAGGGTTTTATTTTTCGACGTACACTCAAAGACTAAATTAAAGAAACGCCTAGCTTTGGCACACGAATTGGGTAACGGTAGATAGCGGTAACCAAATCTTTACAGAGCCGATAACGGCATTGCACCTTTCTCCGCTAGAAAGTGGTAGAGTATTTTCCCTAAATATAGGGCAACGGTCTACCAGACGATTTATTAGGATAATATTTGCATATTTAAATAGGCATTATGGACTCGCAACCACAGGTAATGTTTTAATAAAGCAGTTTCTTTAAACGACCGGTACCGTATTATGTGAACGCAAACTGAGGAAATTGATGGCTTGTCATGAAAATCAAAACCCACACATTTTAATATTTAAACAATGCAGGAACAAAATATCATTTTTTTTTGTAATTTTTGCTACAGCTGTGTATGTTATTATGTTGGTGTACCTTTAACTACAAGTTTCCAATAATTTTGGCGTAAGCTTGTTTTGTTGTCATTTTAGCATGAATGTTTTGTTAGTTGCTAGATAGATATAATATATTGTGTATACCGTTTCTTAGAGAACGCAATGTTTTTCACTAAATTGCCAGCAAATCAACCTTACAAGATTCTCACAATATTGCAAAAATTAAGTAAAACATCTGTAAAAGCCAAAACGTTGCGTCGACATGAAGTTAACGCTTTTTCATTTTTTAATTCGGTTCTAATTTTAATCAATTTCATTTGTTTTTTAGCATCGGCTGTTTTTGTTAATAGTTTAGACAAAGATGTATTAAGTGGAAAAAGAAAGGCACGTTTATTAATACGCAGCTTGACAAAAATTGTTTCTCTTGTGCTACTTACAGTTGATAATAATAAAAATAAAAGTAAATTAATAATAATAATAATAATATACATACAAAAGTAAAAACTTTTGATGGAAAATATCAAGGAATTAGGAGTATACCTTCAAGCAATGACACACGATCAAAGAGCGAGAAAGAAAAAAATAAATATGCATGAATAACAATACTACCGTACAACTATAGCACTAACTGCAACATTAAAATAAAAAGATAACAAAATGTTAAACTATGAAACAATGATGTAATGTAATTGTAATTAAAGTAATAATAGTGTAATTCATTACAGTTTGATGCATCTTCATTTAAAAAATATTTTTTTGTTCATTGTCCGAAACAAGACTCCAAGTAATTGGCGTATAAGAATGATCGCTAAAAAACGCTCTGTCAGTAGTGAGGCGACGTTTAATGTTATGACCATCACTGCTTAATGTGGTTTTGTTGTAAAGATAATGATAAAAACCATACTATGAAATAAATCAGACTTTTGCAATTTGTATCAGTTTCCATAATAAGCGAGTCTTTCTTTAATTTTCTTTAAATTTTTCTAAAATGGGATCATACCTTCTAACCCAGTGAACAAATCAGACACAAGTGTTGTTTGAATTCTTAGTTTAGTGACAACATTTATACAAGGAATAGAATTGATGGTCCCATGTGAAACTAGAATAAAGGCTTAACAGTGATGAAAAACTGTCCCCAGCCCCACTTGTGGTCTTCTATTGCTCAAGTATGCAATTCTTCATGAAAGTAACTAAACCTTTTCTAAAAAGATGATTGAATGATTGCGATTCTTCAAATTTAGTAAAAAACACAGCCTTCTATACTATTTTATCTAGACTATATATCAAACTAGTAACTAACAAATTCATGCTGAAGCAAAGAAGCTTACGCCAAAATTATGCCAATCAAAAATATAAATCTAACAATAAGGAAGGTAAAGAATTTCATTATTGGAAACTTATCGTTAAAGGTACACCAACATAATAACAGAAATAGCTGTAGCAAAAAGATTACAAAAATTATATTTTGTTCCTGCATTATTTCAATATTGAAATGTGTGGGTTCTGATTTTCAAGATAAATATTAGCCATCACTTCCATCAGTTTGCAATGAGTTTTGCGTTCACATAATACGGTACTAGCCATTCAAAGAAACTTCTTTGTTAAAACTTTACCTGGGTTGTGGACGGGTCCATAATGCACATTTAATTATGCAAATACTACCCTAATTAATCATCTGGCAGACCGTTGCTCTGATTGCTCGTTTTTATATATTTCGAGAAACTACTCTACCGCTTCCTAGCGGAGGAAGGCGCAATGCCGTTTATCGGCTTTGTAACGAATTAGTTACCGCCATCTACCGTTACCCAATTCGTGTGCCAAAGCTAGGCGTTTCTTCAATTAAGTATTTGAGTGTACCTTAGATGCTCCTTAAAAATTTCTTGTCTTAAAACTGTACGGCCCACTCATTTGTCATTGCAGTTTGCACAGTCAAGTCTATACACTCCAAATATTTCTCTCTGTTCGGGTTTGTGTTGAAGGAGTCAGTGTTTCAGTATATTATAAAGCTTATTCGTAGTATTACTGTAAATAGGTAATTTTTGCGTATGTCATTGTCTTGTCCCTTTATTCTTTGTGCTCTACTTTTCAAGTTGCAGTTGATTGATTGATTGATTTCTGCTTTTCAAGTTGCAGTTCTTAATAAAAATCCATATTTTTTCTTTGTTTTAGGAGAGTGTCAATAACTGCGGGTTTATAACCATTATGCATTACCATGTTTTTTACATGATTCAACTCCAAATTCTGGTCTTTGAGAGCGAGAGGAAGCTTGATGACTCTGTTTATGTATGCTTCAGATTCCGAATATTTATGTTTTAATGGATGGTAAGAATTTCTGTTGGTGGGACGATTTTCTGTAGAAGTCCAACTTGTTATTAACTAGTTTGTTGGTTAATTCCAGGTAGTGTTGTTTTCCAACTGTATTGTAAGCTGTATTTTGATACTAAGTGAGTTAATAATTTGAAGAAGCTGCTGAAACTCTGTTTCATTTCCTATCCCAGATTCTTATAATGGCGCCTACGTCGGTATCTGCTGTAAAAGTTGAAAATAATTTGAAAAAGTGTCGCTGGCGGTTATTTGTTCATCAGTTTTGTCCATGAATACATCAACAATGAACATGTGGCGCGCTTATGTGGCGGGTCCGGGTTAAAACCGCTCCTTCTCAAGATCCATGTTTTTTTACAAAAATTAGTTTTAAACTGCGATATCACGGGACAGTTGTGAAATACACAGAGTATTCCTTCACCAACAAACATCATCATTTAGATTTTGATGTCTTAGCTAAAACTTTTGAAGTCTTCTAATAGTTCCCATCCCCAGCAGCTTTATAGTTCAGTAAAAAGAATTCCTATTTCGCTTTATCGACTAGGTGATAATCCCACACTTCAGAGACGTCAAAGTCCTTCACGGTTTCTTAGTTTTCTTTTGACATACGTTTGAGGTGGTAACCGCTGCACAAAGCAACATTAAGAATTTCATTCAGTAAGATAAACTGAACTGGATTAAATTTTGCGACACGCAAAGCCGTGAAAGGAGCGTGGTTTGTATCCGAAAATATTTACCTCACGTCACACCGATATCTTGCAAGCGTTTAGTGGAAAAAGTACAGAGAACGCCTCGTGTAAGATGGCAAAAACGATATGCACCTGCAGCGTGGTGTATAGGCGTAAAATGGATGGGTGACATTTTTTAAATTCCAGGCTAAAGTGCACATTGTGCGGGCGACAATGGTGCCTTGTACCTTTGTTGCAATAAACAGGCGGACAAGCATCGACAAGTGCAGGTATTAATTCGATTGTTCAAGACATGGAGCAAGGTTCCATTTAGGTAAGCGGCCAAAATAAGAGCTCAGACACATCCTAAAAAAATCTCTTACCACATCGAACAACAAAGGCTGCAAATATTTTTCTGCCCTTGTGTTTTTCCAGCTGCACGATTGCTATGTATTCGCAACTGTAATGCGCAAGAGGTCTAAAAAATTAGCCGACCTACCTACCTTTCCATTTCATGATTATTTGAAAGCTATTGTAGCCGACTTGTCCTGTCATTATTTTATTTAAGATTTCAAGAAAGAGGTTATTTAAGAAGTACTGTAGCGTCCACTTCAAATAATTGACCCATTCATTACATATAATTTTTAGTGTATATTATCCGGAATTATTGCTAATTTTAAAATTTGGGCTAATTTTGAAAACCTAGACTTAGAGCAATACAGTTTATCACAACAAGCATCATTATTAGGCAATTTAGTGAGAAAGGTGTCAAGACTTGTAAGGCTTATGATTATAATTTACAGGTTCAAATATATAGTAGTCTTAACTTTTTTATATATTTATCGTAACGGCCAGAATAAATTGGTCAAACAGATGAAAATTCGCAGTAATATGAAAACAATCTGTCGCTTACTATAGAATAGAGTATATAATACAAAAGTTTTTTCTAAATTATTTTTAATACGGTCCGTTAATGTCTTATAATCAAGGAAACTTGTAACTTAAATTGAGCAGATAACCCTGTCACCGCTTAAATGCAACATAGCATTTTGTGTGGGTAAATTACAAACAACTCTAGTTTTACAAGCCGGTTTTTAAACAAACCCAGATGAAGTCATATAAGTAAAGTTTACTTTTATTAGTTTACTTGAATCTACCGATTTTAGCAGGTAAAAAAGTACAAACTGAGGTAGGTGCTGCCAAATTAAGCTTGCCATTAAAGGTCAAGTTTTATTATTATATTAATATCAATCGGTAAATCTTACCTTACTGCAGTATGAATATCTTCTGTTGAAAATATTTTAGCTTCTTGTGCAAGACATAATATAATACTGGCAAAACGTTTTTAAATTTCTTTAAATATAATGTACATAAGAGTTAATGAATTTTGTAAACAAATTGTTCTCTTGTACTTTTTGTGTTCGTAAAATAGTTTTAAATTGATATGTGATTATAATGCAGATGATCTCTTACTAATTATTCATGACATGATTTCATAAAAAAATGTATTTCGGTAAAAATATATATTAAAAATGCTGACATTGTTTGAAGAACCTAATTAATTGACCACAATCATTTATGCTGAAAGTAAATAGATCTTAAAATGTGCTGCAGATGTGACAATTGTTTTTTGTTCTACTTGGAACGAAATTTCTCATCTTTTGATGATTTTTATATTTATAATTTATTAATATAACTGTAATGTTAAGCAAAGCACACCTATTACTGTTAAACTTGATGAACGTAATTAAGCAGAAAATATATAAGTTTTTAAATGAATAAAAAACATGTTGTTCACTCCCCAGGAAATATAATTATTCAAAAATTAAAAGTTGTACATGTTTCTGGGGTTGAAAATCTCTATCCTGAGCAACCAAGACTTTTCAATATTCACCAACCAGTTTTATCCTAAATTAAATTTGAAGCTTAATTACGTGCCTTTCAGATTTTGAGCTTTTTCACCCGACTTCAGCTAGCCTGTGGGTTTCGATTTTTGTATTTTACAATTTTTTGAGGTAAATATAGGTCTCCTGTTTTGAAAGGGTAACACTTTTCCTTGCAGTTATTGAAAAGCTTTGGTTGCTGAGGATGGAGATTTCGAACCTCCCAAAACATGTACAATTTTTTAGTAATTATATTTCCTGGTAGGTATGTTTTTTATTAATTTACTATAGCAAGTCCTCCATAAGATGGCCCTACCCAATATCGAATTGGTTAAGGCTTTCGCGGCCAGGTGATGAGAACTGTTGTCTTGTTTCGGGTCTAAAGGCCGTCGTAGGTTGGAATTGCTTTCTAATGTTTCGCTAGAACGAGTGGAAAGCTTCTTCAGAGGTCTCTCAATCTCCGGCTGGATGTAGACTGACGAGTTCTCCTGCGCAAGTTGTATTTATGCAGGCGGGTCAAGGGCAAAGCTTGTTCCGCTTCGGTTGACGTCGGGATGTCGATCGGTACAGCTCGGAATCGGGTTCCAGATCCGGTTCAACCTCAGTCTCCTCCTTTCTATTGAAATTATCAGAATGTTTGCGGATCTCGATGGTTTCGCTGGTCAGTCTGTTGTGATAGCCGTTGACAGATGCTAGCAACCTACAGTTCTCAAAGTGTATTCTGTAGTCTCCGTTGGTCAATGCGTGCTTGGCTACTGCAGATTTCTTAGTTTGTCCCAGTAACCGGCAGTCTGCTTTATCATCCTTTAGTCTCGTTCCCATTGATCTCTTGGTAGTTCCAATGAAGACTTTGCCGCAAGAACACCGTATGCGGTAGACTCCTGCTGCTGAAAGTGTGTCCTTTTTGTCCTTCGCTGATCTGATGGTCTGCTGAATCTTCTTGGTAGGCCTGAAGGTTGTTTTGATGTCGTGCCTCTTCAGAACTCCGCTAATCCTGCCCGGGACTCCAGCAACATACGGAAGCTTGAGAGGTGGTAGGCAGTTGTTCGATTTCCCTTGATGATCTCGGGCCCATTGACTTCTCGATCTCTCTCTTGCTGTTGCAACTTGCCTCGAACGCAGCTCTCAGGTGTTCAAGTTCCGCTTGTAGGTTCTCTGGTTCGCAAATCCTTCGAGCTCGTTCTGTCAGGGTTCTGATGACTCTATATTTTTGACTCGGGTGATGGTTGGACAAAGCGTTCAGGTATCTGTCCGTATGTGTTGGTTTCCTGTAGACTGTGTGCCCCAGTTTGTTACCACGCTTAATTACTTACTTAAAAAAATGGTTACAGTCCACCTATTATAGACAAAATAATAAATAGTATACAAATGACAAACCCCCAAAAGGGGCTTCTCTCTAGAAAAGAAATTTACTCAAAATTTTTATGTAGCCTAACGGATTTTCAGTCTGCAAAACATGTACCTCGATGGAGCAAATTCGTTGTATGTACTTAATACCTGTAATAGTTTTACCTGTTTTGATTTAATTACAAAATGCATGGCCTGCTATTGGTATTATGAAGTTGATACTCACCTTCAGTTTGAAGTATTACCTACTTATACACAATATGTGTAATTTGAGGAGCTTCGATTTAAAAAATGAAAGGACTCTTACGATTCTTATGCCGTGGGTAAGAAATAATACTTGCAATTAGTATGAGTCAATGTTAAAATTCTCTAGACGAGACCACCGGAGTGTCGGAAATAATTTCTGCGCTGCACCTTAGATATAATAGATTGATGTCCACGGTTGAAGAACTCGTCCTATTTAACGCTACTTAAAGACGCGCAATAGACATGACCAGTGAATACAGAAACTGAGGCAGAAACACAATGAGGTGACTTGACATCGGATCGCTGGTGCATAAACAATACATAATCTAGATCAGCATTTCTAGCATACGAGAGAGCAAATAACCTGGAATAATGACATTTTTCATCGACCGCATCGTAAACAGGGTGTGCGGTAGTTTAATCAAAATTTAATGTATATGTTTCCGTCATGTAGATAGCACACCCTAAAATAATAAAACGGTGAAATGAGTTATTGTAATTTGTTTTGATTAATCGCGTTTGTCTCAATCCTTGTGTGTGGTTAGTTGTTATCAATAATGTTATCATGCAAGCTGTATGAATTGTTTTAGATTTTAATTCAATTACTTATATGAGACTTATTCACAGTGGCTACAATTGGATAGCAGTAAGCGAAACCTTTAGTTCATGTTGTAAGCACGCTCCCAAGTAAGATCACGTTGCTTTTGTTATATTGCAAGAACAAACTTAAACTGAAATATTACTTAATAGCAATAATTACTGCTTTACATGATGTTCATTTTTTTTATTGTATATACGTGAATTTAAAAAGGCATTTATTTTATAGCTTGCTTAGATCCCCAAGAGCCGATAGGTCCTTGTGTAACAGAAGGTAGCACAAATTATAAGAGGCGCTAATTGGTAATATGCCTTTTATCCATATATAAATTTTACGATCGTATATGTATATTGGGCAAGGTAAGTACCATCCTGTTGTGTATTGTATGGAATAAGGTTTTTGCAACTCTGTTTCCATTTTGGGTTGCAGAAACTCCTCCAGCGATCCGTAAAAAGGATTTCATACGCCGTTGCACTTTAAGAGGCAAACCTTAAGAATGGCGAGTATCAACTTTTTTTAGTCTGTACAAACGGTCGATTGCAGTATTCATTTATTAAATCACATTTTGTTTGCGAGACTCATGATTTAAATTTTAAGTGTTCTGGACCAACGAATGTTTGCCTTATAGAGTTATATAACATACTGGCAGACATTTTTTTATCTGCACTAGCATTTAATACGTTGCTTAATAATCTGTTGAATACCTCTTTAAATGGAATTTACTCTTTTCCTTTAATGCGCCCAATATTTGAGCGTCGAGGTATGAACAGCTCCCATCAGGAGTTGTTTTGATTACTAAGTATGTATGCAGAGTGACTTTGTGAAAACAGAATACTTTAAATTACTATAAAAAAATAGAATTTTTATAAACATGTAAACTTTGTTTGTTTGGGGGACAACTAGCGATAGAAGTTTTTACCAATACCTTGAATGGTAAATATTGTTGAAAGAAGATGTAGAAAATAGTTCAAAATATTATTAATAATAATATTAATAACCTGCTTCAGTATATTTATTGACCTCCTATCCCGTAAATGAGTGAAAAATAGTAAAACTAAACAACAAATGACGTATTATACGATCCATCATCATTTCGTTTAAAATTTTTGAAAGGTTGTAACCAGCGATGGACGCGTAGAATACTCCATGTATGTAGATTACGCTATTATCTACGCGTGAACTATGTAATATTCCACTCTGGGAAAGTCTACCGTAGAAAATAGCATTTTGTATACGAACAAAAATCTAGAAATATTTATTTTGGTAATGATGTTTATAAGTACAGCTCAAAACGCCTCAAATGTCAATATAATTTTATATTTTATTATTATTTTTATTCCTTGTTAACTAAGCGAAATACTACTTGGTAATTAGGTTAAATAGAGAACTTGTTTGGCCATACGTTAATTCGGACCAGAAGACCCGACTAAGCAGGACGCGCGTGCTGTCGAACTTCGGTCAAATAATGTATTCCTCAATGGCTGTAAACTATGACTTTATTATCTTTCTTCTCTATAAACAGAAATAGACGGGCAATTTCATACGCTACCCTAGTCCTTTTATCGCAACCTTTTTAATAGCAGGTACATTGATCTTAAAAAGCAAGTAATACCTTTCTTTGGAGAAAAATCTACTTGTGTATGAAGTGTGAGGTCTCGAATTTGAAGCATGTAAAAATAAGCTTCCTAGGAATAAAGCTAATATGGTCGTGAAAAGAAAGATTTGGAAACATATGAGTTGCCTTTTGTATCCCAAAGGAGGAAGATAACCATTTTGATACTATGATGACTTACCAAAATACATTTTGCAAGTTTATAACATAGGTATATATTAAAAAAATTGCTAAATTTTAAACATTTTAAGGAATTCGACACATGGAGAAGCTAGCAAAGCAGGGAAAATTTAAACAAAGCAATTTTCATTTAATTTTAGCGTGTATTTAGGTACCTTAGGCATAATATACTCGTCTTATATCTTCTACTCAAAATTTGCACCAAAGTGCTTTATCTACATTTTCTATTTATTCTACTATTATAATCTACGCGTAAACGCCCATCACTGGGTATTTAATTCTGCTAAGAGGGTCGGCGCTGTCGTTCAAAAACTTAACTCAAAAGTTGTTGCTCTACAAACAACAGTTTACTTGTCTTTGGAAATTTTTAACTTTAAGGTGTTTTTTTAATCAGTTCGTGTAAGAAATAATGTTGGACCAATTATTAATTCCTGTAGGCCCCCGCAACCTTTTTAAAGCCCTGCTTGACAAATACGACTCGGCAAGTTTATGAGAGGTACTATAGCGATAACACTTTTTAGTAATGTTCTGTGAGAACCAGTAACAAATGCTTTGGTTATGTCACAACCGACTATAGGTAATTGCTAGTGGCAGTTAATCGTCGTTTTTAAGATCTCAAGTTTTGACACGTTGCTGACAGTGTTTTTGCTAGATGCATGCAGTAGTTGATACCACATCGTTTTACGAAAGAAGCAAGTTAGATAGAGCAGTTTTTCTTGTTGCCATCTCTTCTGTTTCTCCTTTATTATCAGGTAACATCTTATTTAGTTGTTGTGTAAGGCAGTCTATCGTGTTGTTTAATGACCGCCCAGTTACTACTTCGTTGTTGCTTGCTATTATTTGCTTTATGTAAATTGTAAGTTAATTGTTCGCTTGAATTGCGCATGTTACAGTTGGTGCAGTCGAAACACAGAGTTCCTTATGAAGATCTTCTTCGCACAGACTTTGATTCCAGCGTATTGTTTCTTTTTCGACTAAAAAGCAGTAACTACGTTGATTGTTAAAGAAAACTCATTAATAGGCTTCTGCCGCAAAATCATGTTGTTATGTACAGAGAGATTTCTGTTTGTAGGTAATAGGTTGTGCACTGAAGAGAGGCAAATAGCTGATAGCAAAATGTTATCCTGATGATTTTATTTGTATACTCTTGAATTTGTGGCTCATTTATGTAGCTGATTTTCCTCCTATATATTACCATAACTGCAAATTAATACGGTATCATTTTATGAACAGTAAGAGTTACGTTGCATTCATGTTGCCTGTTATTGCATTTGCTTATAGATCCAGTGCACCGCGCATCAAGGCATTGTAATCAATTAATAGTATACTTATATCTAATATGCACGTCATAATTTCATGTGAATTAATCCAGAACTTCGTATCCTACTGGGTTTCTAGCTACCTAGATACCTTTAATACACTTGTAATACGCGCTTTATTACATCACGTTTGTGATTTACTTGAAATTTTTACTGTAATGCATTACTGAATGTGTCTAGAGTTTTACATTTACTAAGAAATATTATTTAGCTTCCACCTTACCATAGTAATACATTTGGGATACATGGAAATCAAACAGGTGTTATTTCTTAGGTAGGTATGTTTTAAAATAGAGAATTGTTATAAAGAAAAAATACAATTACAACAGTTCTTTTGTAATTTAAGGAGAAAACTGAAAGTAGATATTAATTACTTTGAGTGTATTAAAGTGATGTGAGTCAGGGTTACACGCGTATATCATATTATGGTATCCTAACGGGATCAGCGGTTCATTTGTTTTGATGTAGTTAATTACATTCGCTTTTAAAATGGTAAACAGTTGTTTTGTACACCAGCTCAATTTGTGGAATGTAGTTTTGTGAGGACATGACTGAGTAAAGTGGCTATTGCTCGAACGTTACTTAGATAAAGAGACCGATCCTACTATTCAGGTATGCTTGGCATTTATCGAAATTCAATTCAAAAGTCAGTTGTCAAGCTCACGGCAATTCAACAAAAAAAATCCTTCAATGAAACATAGCAGCCTCGTTACAATAACTATAAGAATGAAATTTGTTATCTCGCTCAGGAACAATGAGGTGTATACACTTACACTGCAGTATTGAATTATTAATCACTTGTCACTTTGTGTAAATACACGCTTAATAACCTTTAATTCGATCGATTTTCAGTCGCAGGTATTGTGAAAAATGAATCTCGGCCGGGCACAGGGTCAAGTGAGTCATGACAAACCATGCAGCATACATTTTGGCAATGATTGCGTTTGTGCCGCTTATCGGTGATCTATGAATTTGCTTATTAGAAGTGTCGCAACTGCTCTAGCAGGCGGCTTAAGGTACCTTGCGGGTGGTCCGTATAGTAAGCATTGCATTCGTCAGGTGTGCTACACTTGTCTTATGCACGATACGTATGTCATTATACAGTACAGAATTTTATAGCCGCATATACTAGCGCAACTGTAAGAGGTATGCCAACATCAGACACTTTGTACAAATGTTTTTTTTGCTAGACAATTTACCAATGCACTTTATTTTACCTGGATCTGGACTTTTATTTTTATTGTATTAATTATACTGCAGTAACTTCCATGCAATGCTTTAATACTCCTATTTTCTCTATCAGCCCAGCCAACACAGTTACATATAGTTTATGTAATTATTACATAACACCACTTACTTAAACCATGTTTAATATGTAACATGTATGGTACATGTACAGCCATGTACTGAAAAAAGCCGGCTCAAACGTGTGTCATCCGCAATATCTATGTTACATAAAAAAGCTACATAGCAGCCATGTAGTTTTTATATGTTGTAGCAGAATGTAGCTCAAATAGGTGTGATTTGTAATATATCTGTTACGTAAAAAAGCTACAAAACAGACAAGTACGTTTTATATACTATAGAGTACATACTGTTTCATTTACTTTATGTTATTTATATGCACTCCAGATGTGTTGTACATGCATCTTTTTGATAACGTCCGGAAAAAGTCCTTTCACTGCAATAAAATTTATTCGAAATGATTACATATTACAAAAACATATCTTCAGAAATATCCTTGCCCCTTTCTGTATCCTTTTATATGCAGTCTCTAATAACAAGACCATATATTAAACAGATGTACAACAGAGCAGCAATTCAAGAGAATATGCATATGTCTTATGGGCATATGGGATATCTACACAAAAGTTATATTATATTTTTTCTTTCGCGTTACGCGTCTGATGGAAAACATCTTTGAAAGGATTTGAAACAAAGGTATTGTTTTAATTGCAAACAAATGTCATGGGACCTGCTGACAAGCTAATTTGTAGCTATGGAGTTTCTAAGTAGATATTGTCAAATTAAAATATAAATATACATAATACCAACTTAACAGAATACATGTAGCTTCCTTTAAGAAGTAGTTCCAGTTAGTGCCCGGCAGAATATTCGGTTTTGGTTTCGGTTTCGGCTACTTTCGGCCTAAATTATCGGTTTCGGGCGAAAGTTCTGTATCGGCAAAAAAAGTACTAAACTTCGTCTCGTTTTGTTTCGTCAGGCAGTCGATTAATGTCCGTATACCCGTTTTAACGGTTTGGTCATTTTAAAAATATTGACGCTCTAACCGTTACAGTTATGAATATCTACTAATTTAGTAATTTGTACATACATAAATTAGTAGGACAATCCAAATTGTTATTTGGTAAATTTCGCGAACATCCGTCTCCCAAATTTGTTCTTCGGCACTCTATGCAATAATTTTAATTTTTACATACAATTAATAGCTATCATGCGGGCGGTAAAAGATATTTTGTACATAATAATGTAGTTTATTCATGGGTATTTTGAGTATAAATGTGATAAATAAAGTATTTACTGTTTTTATGTACAAAATTTAGTTACCTTTATACAGTTATTTTAGTTAATTAGGCCGAAACTTATATTAAAATGGACATTCGCTTTGGGCAAAAATGTTGTGTTGTGGTGGTGTAATCTAGTTACTAAAGAAGTACAAACACTGAAATAAGGATGCTTTGGAATATATTTGAGGCTATTTTTCAACTTAAAAGGCTGTGGAAAAGATGGAAAATCTTAAGATTGCTAGTCAGAAATAATGTTAGGCCGGTTTCTCAAGGAAAGGTGGGATCAAAAGGTTCATCCCTGGATATTTTTATTAAATAAGGATTCTTAAAAATGCATTTTGAGATTTGTGGTCTTCCTTTTTTATTGTACGAGACTGTGAAATAGACACTAAAATCTTAAAATTGGTAGTCAGAAATGAGGTAGGGCTTGTTCTCCAATGAAATGAGGGGTCAGGGATTGTTTAGTACAGGGCTTTTGTAAATGATTCATGCAAGAAATGATAGACCTATGAATGAATTTAGAGTCGTTAGTGGTTCTTATATGAAAGACTGAACCAAACACTAAAATTTATAATTGCCAATGATATCATTTATGGCCTGTCTACTATAGTAATATTTTCACACAACTTTTCAATGGCTATGTAGTAATTTAATTTACCTAACAATAATCAATCATTAAAAAAATAACATAGCTATTATTTAGTTTTATTCTTTTTTAATGTAAAACTTAATGGTAAGAAAATGAATTTACAAAACCTAATTATAAGCGGTTATTGTTATTATTCTAATTTGTAGACAGAGAATTGTCAAAGTAGATTATGTTGGATTAGGTGTAGAACTACAGGTATTATTATCAAATACAATTAAAAATAAATAAAAAAGATTGTTTATCTCCTAGTCCACGAATTATTATTTTTTATTTTTGTAATTTTAGGAGGGGGGCGATCGCCGCTATTGTCCTCTCTAACTCAGCGCCTGTTTGAGCGCATATATAATGAAATAGAACTACTAAAAGTAGGACCAAAAACTGAAAATGTCGCCTTCCCACGCAAAGGCCCGAGTTGCGCCTCTTTCTTGTTCACAACTGAAACTAAATGCAGTTCCAACATTATTTAATCCAGCTTCATGAAATACATTGTTTAAAGTAAGAATTTTTTCTAAATAGAGAAAAATTCAATGAAGCGATATATGCTGCACGACCCAGTCACCTTGGGTCAAAGATGGGGGCTGGATACTCACCTTTATAAAGCTTTATAATACTTCTAAAGCTCAAGTTTTATCTCGTCTTTTTTACATTCCAACGCGGCATTTCAAAATTTGTTCCAAAAAGAATTTCATTTTTGTTTATCTCCTATTTCACCCAAACAATTTTGACTTTGCCAACTTTACTATCGGTACTTTCAACAAAACTTACCTCCCGCTTCTCAATTTAAAATCTGGCAGCCCTGTACCGGAGTGTCTTCTAAAATTTCTGTGTAATTGTACGATTCGAAGTATATGCAAACTTTGTTGCATTTACATATAAAATTATGAAATTGGGTGTGACGTTTTAAAATTTTTATATTAGGAAAGAGATTTTAACAGCGGGGTTGTAAGTTGAATGTGAATTTGAAAATTACGAGTAGTGTAGTTTGGCACCATCACACCACCTATAGTGGGCAAACTTTTCCTTACGTTTTCATTTTGCCTGAAGAATAAAGCAGTAAGTTTCCATATTCACACTCTCATTAGTATAAATGTGTTGCATAATGAACAAGACAATTACTGCTCCTACTAGCTTGATTGTTATAGATTACGTTATGGCGTTTCTTTGCATATGAAAGGCATCGTGTGCGTTAGCACAGTAGGCACCTGTTACCATTGTGAGCCATCCGAATTGCTCAATATCTAATAGTAATAATATGCAGAACGAATACAAGCTGAGCTTTCTATACAGCAGCAGGTATGATTCCCTATTGTGCAAGAGCCGAAGACATTTCCTGTGAAAGTCGATGTCCCCAGGTCAGGTTCTGCACCAATATATCTGTCCATCCGTGTGTTCTTACGAAACCTGCATCGGTGCTCCAGAGTGTTGCACACTGGKAGGATCTTTCACCTGATTATCGAATTGTTGYCGCATCGGCCTTCGACAGCGACCGCTTTTATCCGACTAATTGGGACTGATGCCTGTAATTGATTTATTTCAGCCATTTACACGATTTCAGTGAATGCATTTTATGTCGTTGGCGTTACAGAGTTATTGCTTCACGCCTTCTTCTCGTCTGCGGTTGTTGTACACGAAGCCGCAAATTAGACTCGTTATGCGGACCGGTAACACCATTATCTTTAAGGGAAATTATGTTAATTTACAATCTTACTGGTGTTTAATGCTGCACAAATTACTTAAGCTACTGCTATACGAGACTTCTGCTTGACGTTAACTTACGCAAAGTTGTTATTGCGTTCCTTACAGTTTTACACAGATGTTATAATTTAAATACAGTGTACGAATGTCGGACAGCACCCTCATAATATATTCTAGGTAAACTTGCTACTGTTTTTATATAAAATTTAACATTTTATATTCGCTGTTATCGGTTCCTACATGGAGGTGAGTAACACTATAGGTTATTCATGTTTAAATACTGATACAGCATGCAACGTCTACGTCCTATAATATAGCCTGCCAAACATAATCGAGTTATGCCTTAGTTTTTGGATTCTTTAACGAAAATTCTTGTTGCTGTAGAAGTTTGAAGGCAGAATCTGTAGATGAGGCTTAAACACTCAGTAAGTTAATGAGTCACAAAGTATACCGCAAGGAGACTCACACGGACCAATACCTAAACGCCACCATCCATCGCAGAAGAGGTCACTCATTACCATGCACGCTATTAAATAGAGCCGAGAAGATTAGTGACGCAGAAACAGAACCGAAAAGATTCAACATATCAGGAGTGCCCTACAGAAAAATGGTTATAAGCCCAAGGAGGTTCTAAGAATAGGAAGAAACGTACAAAGAAAAAGACCGGAACCACAACACGAAGGATATGCCTACCTACGATATGTTTCCGGGGTTACAGACAGACTGAAGAAAATACTGAGGAAGAAGAAGATTGCAGAAGGTACAACGCAGTGCAAAAGATAAGACARATTCCACCATCGGCCAAGGACAAAATACCGAAACTAGKCTCCGAGGGAATCTACCAGCTCCAACGTAAGTGCGGAAAAGTCTATATCGGGCAAA
Source organism: Rhyzopertha dominica (assembly GCA_025024175.1). NCBI lineage: Eukaryota > Metazoa > Arthropoda > Insecta > Coleoptera > Bostrichidae > Rhyzopertha > Rhyzopertha dominica. Next base: position 12,665,201 of record QCXZ01000001.1, read on the forward strand.
CTGGACGCGGCATACGTATGGACACACAGACAGATCTGCAATAGCCGAATACGTAGCAGAAGGCAAACAACACATCATCGAGTATGACAGCGTACGGACACTCGCAAGGAGCAGCCATTACCACCAAAGAATTGTGAGAGAATTTCTGGAGATAATGAAGCAGCCCAACAACTTTAACAGAGAAGACGGTATCACTTGAGTAGAATTTGGAAGACGGTAACCAGCCAAATGGAACAGCTACTATATAAGTTATGACAATGAATGATTTCATCAGCCAGAGTCCTTCTGAAGAAGCCGACAGTATGATCGGCGAAAAGTCAAGAGTAAATTCTACGACCACGGTATCGAACCCGGACGACCTTTCTACGATAAACAACGGCCGTAAAAGCCTGCATTCTATTAAGTTAATGTAAGTTCTTATTTAAATGGTTGGTATCTTACCGTCGCGTCGTTTGTCTGCCATTGTCAAAACAAGCAAATAGAATACATATATGAACAGGCTGCATCCAAAATAACAATAAGTTACGAAAATAAGATGCATATCAATCACACCTTTCAGATTTGACAGATATAAATTTATCAAAATTCCCATGGCTACCCCTGTTTATTCAAAATGTTATAAGGTTTTGGGTATCTCTCAACAAGAGATTTGCGGATTACCTAGGATTACACTCGTTGTATGACGCCACTCTGGTTGACCAATTTTTATACCTATAACTCACACCTTTATTTCCTTTTCTTCTCTCTGCTATAGGTCTGCCACTCTTACGACAGTGAGCCATTACATATACGACTCTATTTGACGAGCACATTTATGCGGCAAATTTAAAATTAGAGATTACAGCAGATTGCTTCAAATCAGAACAACAACGTTAAAATAAGGAACGTAACTGATGTTAAACAGGACAGAACGAGATAATTTAAACATATCCTTACCAAATCAGGGCAGTTTGTCATTTTAAGTATGTACATGTATGCGTATCTCGAAAATACATAAAGAATTAGCAAAGTATCTGTAAGAGACAACATGCTTCAGTTGTTGATGGGAAGAAGAATTCAAGGTTTTCCCTCGTGTTGGAAACGCACCTTGATTATTCCGCTACCTAAGTACATCAAACCTTTGATCTATAATTTTCTATCAAAAATATGCAAGGACGAATTTAATAAGCCAAGACCATTCAATGAGCCATTAACCGATCCGATGAGCCGTTCTAGAGCTATGAGTGAGACGAACAAAATTGCGCCTTTGGAAAATGCGCTAATAATAGCGTCAATTGGCTTAACATCATTGTTTTCTCACGAACACTTAATGAGTATCAAAACCAACACGACTACACTTTGTGAACAAATGGTACTTCATATATGTTCAATTATAGCGCTGCATTCATGGACAAAACAAGAAGCTTGTTTATGCTTGTTATAGGAATAAGATGTAGATATATCAGTCATAACTTAAGAGACCTTCAATGGCTCAACTGCTCTTTTCCTGAAAGGCAWTGATTATAAACTCTTTCTTATTCACATAACAAGACAACGTAACAATTCCTAGATATCGAACAATATTTTATAAACGTAGGTTTTCATATGAAATTGTTAGATCTGTCAGTGTCATAGGTCGTCAGCTTTGGTGAGTGCGTCTGTGCCTCTTAAGAAAACAGTTGTTTTCTTGGGAGAGTAAGAGGTTCATGTAAGCGCCATAAATGCCATCTATAATAGGCTGTCATCCATCTGCTCTATAGCGTAGACTCGTGTCTTATCGACAGTCCCCTCATAGCAGGCGTTTAAATCATCCATAGAGGTCTCCAGCGGCGGTTTCTGCAACAAGCACAGTTCCCTGCAGTTTGACGAAATGCCTGTGCCATGCTCCCTGCATCAGAACAACCCGTGGACTGCCATACAGGTACGGTATTAACCTGAAATAATGAATAGAAATATATACGAGAAGTACAAAAAGCGCCATGAGTTTTGTATGTTACGATATCATTCTTCTAATATCGCTTATATCTATTAATTGGTTTTTACGTACGTTACGCATAATGCAACAGCACAAATTTTTAAAATTTTGCAATATTTACTGTATTGTAATATTGCAAATAGCGAAGGCATACCTTGCGCATACATATGCATTTAAGCAAGGACAAAATAAACACATGCAAACGCTTCAAGCTTTGCTTGCTTACAATTAGATACCTTTAATAAATAGCAATATTTTTACAAATGCCTTGATTTCTTGAGATATTATGATAATATACTCTGGGATAGCATTTGTGAGGTTCCCTTGTACGTAGTAAAATTGAGACCGTTTTGACTTTGGTATTAAAGAGGATGACTGTAATCGTAGTTTTCTGAATATGTATTCGATAATCTCAATTTACGACTGTTGCGACTGTAATTATTAACATTAAAAGATTGCTCTTTTATATCTGACGAAGATAAAGAACGCTCATTTTAGTGGCTACTTCAAACCGGACGTGTCCCTGAGGTTTCTAGTACAATAATGCTGCGTGTGGCCTCTACAATTCAACACCTACCTATTTCGATAACAGAATCTTCGCCCTGGAGATATCTATCAATAATAGGTAGACCGCAGTAGAAAGACATTAAAAATATCAAATGGTAGGAATGAGTTATGGTGAGCGTTGCCGAAATTATTATGTGACGATCGAATACACATAACATATTGCCTGTGGAGCCGCCTTGTATTATTCATTCATAAATACATGGCACGTTACAGTTTGTCAAAAAGTATCGTACTACTGGTAAATTATTAATAGCATGTAGCACAACGGTATTCCGCAGGTCTCTGAGGCTAATTTATTAATTTTATTGCGCCTACATGAGACGCTTAATATTTACAGTCTGTTTGAAGCGACGAAGGGCATAGATACCGGAATAATGAGGAAAAAAAGACAACACGATATTTGCCACATTTCATGCGGCTTCACTTTGCATATAAGTTAAATTCAGACCGGCAGGTGGCGGCAGCTTACAGGTGTATGATGTTTACATTGAGTATTACGATAAAAATGGCTTAATGATACGTTATTTATGAATTTCAAACGATTTAGATACCCTTCTCATGTAAAAAATGTTGTAAGGTTATTTATGAGGTTAAGAGAGCAGAAAAATGAAAAAGCATATATTAGTTGTCATCCTATTCACATTGAAACATATACAATCATCATGCGACAGGAAGACATCTTATAGAAGTATTCATTTTAATAACAATCTCAGCAAGTTACGTCACGGCATAGACTAATTACTCTATTTTTAAATTACGAAGTGTTTCACAAGAATCTTTTAATGGGATTGAACCTGTTTTAGTCTGAGTTTAGCTTAATTCTTTGTTCAACATTCGGTTTGATGAAATTTATAGTCGCTTAGGCTAAGAGTCGTCAAATAAATAAATCTGTGATAGTATTAAGTTCCTTTATTATTATATTACGATAAATATGGTTATTATGCGTATTTGGAYGTAAGTTCTGTATGTCTGCCCTTATTCATGTCTTTAAATCTTGGACAATATGTGGCCGATAAGKATAAATACGATTTTTCATTTAACCCAACAGGAAAAAATCAAGCGGCGTCAGATCAGTGGAACGTGCTGGCCATTCTATCGCTCCGCGTCTACCAATTCATCTGACMGGAAACATCGCACTCAAATATCCACGAATGTTGACTGCAAAATGAMGCTATGCATCATCTTGCTGAAACCATATCTGTTCAGAAGGACGCGCATTTTCACGATTAGGGAACAGGCGGAATAAGTTCTGGTATAATGTGTTCGCGTAAGAGCTGTAAATAAATTTCCATCGATGAAAAAATGACAATATTGTGCTGACCGATAATAGTACACCAGATATTCACTTTCTGAGGGTGTTGTGTGTGGACTTGTTCCATCCAATGTGGATTTGTGTCCGACTAATATCTGCAATTATGTCTATTCACATTGCCATTGGGGCAAAAAGTCGCATCATCAMAAAATATAACCCAATTTAAAATGTTTCTATCTTCATTTATCATGTTCATAGCAGTTTCGCAATATTCTATCCTACGATCGAAATCATCTTCGCTCAGTTCTTGTAATAAGTGAATCTTGTATGTACTTCTCGTTTTTCAAAACTTTTTGAACAGATCTTCTGCCAATATGGTGAGTGAGAGCACGCTGTTGTACGGAACACTTGGGATTCTCTTGCACATCTATAAGGTCCTGGTTTTTGACGATATTTAGCACCGCCGGTTTCGTCAAAACGTTGCAATGTTTTAATAACTGTTGATCTGGCAATTGGTTCACGATCTTTATGAATTGCATTGTAGAGTGCAACTACTTCCTAATGACTATACTAATACTAACAACATTCTATCTCCATAACCAATCATTCTCAAAATTTCGATGTCATCTTGTCCAGTTAACCGAGGTAATGCGATTGCAAATAATAAAGTGAATGAAAATTATCACCAGTCACGAGGAAAATGGAGACATCTGAAGTTTTTGTTCTCACTTAGCGATAACGAATATGGTTTTTATCCCGAAGTTTTTTGCAATACCCAAGTTTATTATCACACTTTTGTCAACTCAGAAGCAATAAATTGACAAGTATGATACATTTGTGAAATCATAAAAAAAATATCCTTTTCGAAGATGCGACTTGCGCCCATATCTTGGCAACGAGAGACACGGAATTCCATACTTTGTAGCGACCCGTATATGTAATTAAGAGGGTCTGACATATAGCCAACGCGATGTTATATAAGATGTCATTTTTGTCAATCGCTCTCTAATTTTGGTTTTTCTCTTAGAGCGTTACTTTTTGGTATTCTGTGTTTATACTACGATGATTATTAAAAAATAGGTAGAGCTTATTATAAACAAACTATAGAGATATGAAATAGCGTGAAAATATAAGAATTGAAGCGTGAGCGTACATTCTCCACTTAAATGATGTTATTATCGCTTGTAAAATGAGTAATCTCAAAAGGCAGCTACTTAGGTTTAATTATAGTGTAGAAAGAAATAGGTATAAAAAGGTACGTCTTATATGTTTGAATAAAACTCGAGGTCATTGGTTTTATCATTACTCTCATGTTACATACCAGTATTTTCACTCATTAATCCAAATAGATTTTTTTTTAAAGATGAAGTCATAAACACTTAACTTACAACTTCACATGTTCTAAAAGTTTAGGAAACGTAAAAAAGCAGATATTTGTTTTTCTTCATATTTTTATTTGATCTATTTTTCACCACTTACTAAATGTTAGATTCTAGAAGGGCTTTCAGCTCTTCCAAAGGATGGTTATTTAAGCCTGACGTAAAATTGCATGCATTATGCGCGCACGAAGTTTAAAGCTTGCCAGAGTCACTCGATAATTCTACTTCTCGCCGCAAATAGCGCTTCCGTCTGCTGATGAACCACCGCCATTATTGCAACATGAATAGAATCTGGCGGCGGGACATTTCTCGCAATAAATAAGGTGTTTGTGCGGTAGCTGGAACTGCTATCACCGCCTATCACTCAACTCTTATCACGATGCACCGTCAGAATCAAACACGGCAATGTCTTGTAACCATAACCGTAACTGAACTGTAATAATGTTTGCTCGAGCCGGTCTGTGCGCCTGTGTTAAGACTACCGTCCCTTCGCGTTTGCTGTCAGCGGGTGGCTGAAGATTGCATTTTGTAGTTCGATTTTATAACCATTGCATTCCTGGCTGATTTTTAGGTTTGATCCGGCGAACATCGTAGAAATCAGTTTAGATGTTTACTTAGTGTGCATAGTGCGGGTCTAGTGGACATATTTCTTCCATAACTCCAAAATCTTCGAAAGTACTGAATACTGTTAATACAGCGGGGCTATTAAAGTTGGTAGTGAAAAACATAGAAAAACTGATGCGGGAGTAATTAAGAAAAACTTACATTATCGCCGCCTTCATCCGTGGGTCATAACAATGCGGTCACTCCGGTGGACAGACAAGGCGGTTTCACATACGCGCGGGAGATGCAAAAACAAAACATAAGTTACTCATCCGTTAAACTCAAACAGATACAGTTAAGACTCACAGAGGGGTTTTCACCCCAGGGCCTCATCCTTATCCTGTCCATGGCTTCATCCCTGAGATTACATCTTTATCAATGGTGGTTATGAATACCTTGTTAGTTTTCTCTCTTCAACAACTAGCTAGTGTCAACCTGAAATAGTAGAGGCTTCCCCGAACGCTCACCCTAAGGCCTATAGGGTCGCATTCCAATAGCCCGGATCGGGGGCACCTAATAAGGCTACCCTCTCCACCAGAACTATGTCATTCGAGATATCCTGCATTACCCCCCGGAATGCAAGTCCTCCACTCGAAGGAACCACAGCTGTTAACCGGGCACTCTGCTCTAGGGGTTTCAAACTGCCTGAGGCACATCATGGCCAAAGACCTTACTCTCTCTGCCTGAGGCACAACATGGCCAAAGACCTCGCTCTCACTGAGCCAAAATCAAGAATATTTCTCTCTGTCAAAAATGACACATCCATACTCATTGCCTACTTTTGCATCTCCTCGCGACGCTGATATTTCTCTCCAAAACAATTAATCGCACGCATACGCATTCGCTTCGATATTAGTATTTATCTTATTAACAGCGATTCTAAACATAGCAAGAAATTAATAAACGTACAAAACCACCTTTTATTTTAATAATAACATAGATACAAAAATTGACATTTAACATTCGGCCAACCTAACAGGGTCGTGTCCTCACGACATAATTATTCGGTATCCCTACTTGATTTGGATAAATTAGTCAATGGTACTTCATCTGAGCCACTGTCCTCATCGATGGTATCTGATGTAATAAATGGATTTGATAATAATAAATAGATTTTATTAAAACAAGAGCAGATACTGAGAGTAATACATGATCAATAAAGGCAAAGTCTAGCAGAAGCTATTCTACTTAACCTTCGAAAAGAAACTTAAACTATGTTTATTATGGTATAATTTATGAATACCCCTATTGTTAATTGATTATACGTCTTACGCTTCAGTTATTATTATCAACAGGTGTCTTATCTCCTTAGGTTAGCCTTCATGTGTGGTCTTTGGGGATAGTAAGCTATTGCTTGAAACCTCATCGAGTCCGAACGAACGAAGTAAGTCATGGTCATCATGAAATCTGACGATCGAAAAATAACTGTCTTAGTTTAAATTTCAAGTTTGTTAATATTTAGTTTTTTTMTTAAAACTCGCTCCGAAGGGTGAGCCTTACAGCTTTACAGCCTTACCGCCTTACAGCGTTGTATGTGAATACTTAGCTTTATTTCGTGTATCACGTGAGTGCGTAGTTGAATGAGGAGCAAGCTTAGACCTCAAGTTATCACATGCATGAGGAGAATTTAGTAAAGCTTGGACGAAACAACTCAAATGAAAACTCCAGCGGGAATTTATGCGTAGCCAATTCAAAGAGTTAATCTGTAAGATACGTTGTCCCCGCGTTGCAAGCCAAAAAAATAAGCGACACCATGCATTCTAAACAATCTGAATCCTGTTTCTACCAACCGAATCCAAACAGGGGTAATATAAAAAATTGCAATAATTAAAGAGGACGAGAACGAGTAAATCACATAATTGCCCTTTCAAATTAACGGTAAAAAAATGTCTACAAGCATAAAATAACTTAAGGTTAAAATGATTTTTGTATTGACTTAGTTACATGCAGCTCAAACCAGATCTGAGTGTTTATAATGAGATCAAAGTATGATCAACAAAATTTAATCTTGAGCAATCTATATAAATATTAAAAGACCGTATAAGAAATTTTATACTACCTTTATAATCAAAGACCATCAACTGCGACTTAGACAAATTCAATTGAAGGCCATGTTCAGCAGACAATTTTCTTAATTTTTCAAGTTCTTTGTTCAGAATTTTGTCAGCCCTTGCGAAATCATGCTTATCGAAACTAAAATACAACTGTGTATAGTCGGCGAAAGTTATTATTCTACAATGACGAACTGTGTTCACTATATCCCATATATATTTTATGAAAAGCAGAGATCCTAATGTGGAGCCTTGCAAAACACCAGATCTAACTGACAATTCAGAGGAGACACTATACTTATTTTACCTCTTGGGTTCTATCGCTCAAATAAGATCTAATAAACTGTACCGACAAACTGCTGAAACCGCAAGACTTTAGTTTGGCGCATAACATACCATGATTAATAGCATCGAACGCTTTTGAAAAATGGAGCAAAACCAAAGCACTGACTAAACCCTTATCATAAGCTGAAATGAGATCATCAATGACTGAAGCTAGTGCAGTAGGAGCGCTTCGACCGCGTCTGAATCCACACTGCGCATCGGAATCATTTTCCAAGAAAAGWCAGTCAAATATCTGTTCGTAGACTAGAGATTCAAACAGTTTTGAAGCTGCAGGTAAGATGCTAATCAAACGTAAATCCGACTAGTTTTCAGGGTTAAACTTTTTAAGTAGAGGTATTGCGATGACTTTCTTCCACATTGTAGGGAAATAAGCTTTTTCCATACAGCAATAATTGAAGACGTGTAATAGGTATAAATCAATAATGGGGCTACGTAAGCGCAATATTTTCAAAGAGATGTCTGCGACACAATTATTTTTTTTACGTTAAAGAGTGCGGAGTGTACCTCTTCTAAAGTAACCATTCTTAAAGAAAATTCTTGTAGGGATGGGAATCTAGCATTCTCACAATATTGKATTCTATGATTAGAGACGAGATCATTTTTTTAACTGGAAAATATGTGCATTAATAGAATTGCTATTAGACAGATTAGAAGGCAGTTCAGATCTCACTTTGATAGTACCAATGTTTAATTTGCGCAGAGCCAACCAAGTAGTGTGTATATCTCAACTAGAAGCAACTGAACCTATGTAATGACTTTTTTCCATCCTAACAGAGTTCACAGTCAAGTTCCTCAACCTCTTGTATGTAGCAAAATCTTTAGGAGGTTTACTTCGTTTGTATTTACGGAAGGATGCATCACGTTTACTCATCAGACATTTGAGTTCAGGGCAACACTACATTGCATTGGACTTTAGTACCCTAGACGTTACCACTGGGGCATGCTGATCAAAGAGAGAAATACTTAGGGTGTTGAAATTTTCAACTTTCTTATCAATATTAGTTTCACGTATCACATCAGTCCATTCAATAGATCGCAATCTTTCCCGAAACTCACTGACATCAAAGCGTCTGAAAGACCTACGAGCAACATATTTGGGCTCACATTTAATCTTAGGTGAACTAAATTCACAATAAACCAATCTGTGGTCAGAAATATCGTCACAGTTCTTCGTACCGTATCTTGTAACATTCAGAGAATGGAATACGAATAAAGGATCAATCAGTAAGCTTGAGTTACCAGTCACTCTATTCGGTTCATCCAAGACTTACACCAAGTTGTATGCCTCCAAACATGCACACACAGGGTTAGAAATATTTAGGAAATTAATGTTGAAATCACCCAGATAGACAACATATCCATACATACCGCAAACAAAACCAAATATATTATCAAGGGTTTCAACAAAATTGCCCAAGCTGGAGTTAGGCGAACGATAGCATACGCCGAATGCATAATTTACAGTTCCTACGCTGAAAAAACAAACAGTCAACAAAGGAATTAATCTCAAAATCGAACTCTATTAAGGAGTTACAAAAAGTCGATTTGATATATGCCGCCACTTCGCCCCTCAGCACGATGCGTATAACGAAGATTTTAACCATGTATTGCTAAAATAGATAGATCTACATTATTAGACAACCATCTCTCACTAACCGTAACAACATCATAGTTTGCCCTTTGAACTAAATTTATAAAATCTTGAAAATGTGCTAAGAGCGATCCTACATTAAGATGCGCAACCTTCATAAAAATTATAAGCTAAACTAATACACAATACAGGATATCTATTACCTCTAAATGAGAACAAATACAACCTGACTTATTTAAACTAAATTGTATTGAAATCTGTTTAATTGTTAAATTAAAGAAAAGCAAAATTAATACTTAACAATCGGCAGTAGCTCCCGGAAAAGCATTTCATTTTACGCTAGCAACAAATCTGCGCTACACATAATAAAAAGATAACGTTGCCAATTAACTGCTACCGATAGGTACTGCTCTGTATATTGACTATATCGTCAACAGAATTTACATAGTATTTACGACCATTTGCTATTACTTTGACGTAACCCTGGTAAGTCCATACGTTACAAGCACCAAATTCAGAGCCGCAGACTTCTAGTAATTCTAGACATATTGGTTCCTCTCTACAACTTCTTGTAGCGGAATATGAGCTGCCTATACTTCTTTTCCAATATTCACACTTACCACCCGATGACAGTCATGTATGGCTACAAATTTAAATCACATAAACTGGGCACTTTAAACACAAATAACCGGAGCATCGCTGAATCACATCTACTCGCTGTGCATTACCTTATCTTTAAATAGAAAATAAGAAATGTACTTGGTTGATTCTCACCGCAAGATTTCAGAAAGGTCAACAGCGCTTCAAGGGTTTGATAATTACTCGATCGGGCAACTGCCTGTATGATGTTATCATAAAATGTTATTAAAAATCAAGAAATGAAGGAAAATGATAATGATGATGATGATGTTGATGATGGGTACCCATATTTGCATGAACATGAAGAATATGCAAAACATGTATGATAGAGGTATTAGATCTACCAATAATCACGCCGAAACAAAAGAGATCCTGTTAAGGCCAAGAACTTTGCTGAATAAACGTATTTTGCACAAAAACTGTCAGCCGCCGCTTAACCACTAATTATAATTACGACAAACGATAACTTGTCATACCACTGCGCTGCGACAAAACGTGCTAAAAATGTTGAATACGTTATTATTAATCTCATCGAATCAGTGAACCGATTGTTTGACCACCAATTATAATTACGACAAACTATAATTTGTCAAACCACTGCGCTGCGATAAAAACGTGCTTAAACTTTTTGAATTCATCTCACCGAATCTGTGAACCGATTGTTTGACCACCAATTATAATTACGACAAACTATAATTTGTCAAACCACTGCGCTGCGATAAAACGTGCTTAAACTTTTTGAATTCATCTCACCGAATCTGTGAACCGATTGTTTGACCCCACACCTGAATGAAAAACATAGAAAAACTGATGCGGGAGTAATTAAGAAAAACTTACATTATCGCCGCCTTCATCCGTGGGTCATAACAATGCGGTCACTCCGGTGGACAGACAAGGCGGTTTCACATACGCGCGGGAGATGCAAAAACAAAACATAAGTTACTCATCCGTTAAACTCAAACAGATACAGTTAAGACTCACAGAGGGGTTTTCACCCCAGGGCCTCATCCTTATCCTGTCCATGGCTTCATCCCTGAGATTACATCTTTATCAATGGTGGTTATGAATACCTTGTTAGTTTTCTCTCTTCAACAACTAGCTAGTGTCAACCTGAAATAGTAGAGGCTTCCCCGAACGCTCACCCTAAGGCCTATAGGGTCGCATTCCAATAGCCCGGATCGGGGGCACCTAATAAGGCTACCCTCTCCACCAGAACTATGTCATTCGAGATATCCTGCATTACCCCCCGGAATGCAAGTCCTCCACTCGAAGGAACCACAGCTGTTAACCGGGCACTCTGCTCTAGGGGTTTCAAACTGCCTGAGGCACATCATGGCCAAAGACCTTACTCTCTCTGCCTGAGGCACAACATGGCCAAAGACCTCGCTCTCACTGAGCCAAAATCAAGAATATTTCTCTCTGTCAAAAATGACACATCCATACTCATTGCCTACTTTTGCATCTCCTCGCGACGCTGATATTTCTCTCCAAAACAATTAATCGCACGCATACGCATTCGCTTCGATATTAGTATTTATCTTATTAACAGCGATTCTAAACATAGCAAGAAATTAATAAACGTACAAAACCACCTTTTATTTTAATAATAACATAGATACAAAAATTGACATTTAACAGTAGGTTATCTCTGGTTGGCGACATATGGAAATTATCATCTTCCAACATTCCTTGGACATCACAACAGAATTCATACCAGTTATTTTCACCTCCTGGTTTCAATGTGTGAATGAATGTCGATTTTTCAAACTGTGRCTTTGCCCACATTTCTTGGCAGCAAAGATGTCCTTTTATGTAGAATATATTTAGAATGTTCACGTCCTTACTAAATGTATTACCTACATTTCAAAAGGTTTTAAATTTGTTTAATATTCTCAACTGTCTCATGGTCTATATCTTTCTGGACGTCTGCAGCTTGCCAATAGATTTCACAATTTTCACAATTAACACAGTTTTAATTTTATCTTCAATACTCAACTTACTACTTACTTACTATCTTAATCTACGTTTGATGTATAGTGTCAGAAATATTATTTTGTCGAGTTCCTCTTTTATTTATATTTTTATTGTATTTACCTCTCGTTGAGTGATAAAGTGTATTACTGATAAGGCAACATGATTGTTTAGTTTTAAAGCCAAAATGGCACAGCCAAACAAATTTTTTAATATTTTTGTTAACTTTCCTATCCACACATTTGGGATGTTCTAATGCAAAAAATCCCCTAAGCCCTGATATATAGATGAGTCTCATGTTGCTGAAACCTCATTGGAAAAAAATGTTACGTAATATTAAGATTCAGACGATAAGAGACAGCCATTAGGAAAATGGCGTTCGAAAATGAAAGGGATATTCAGTCTTTTAATAATGATAATTACGACGGTTGATAAAGCGATTATGGGATACAGCTCCATCAGAAAACAACACTTACTTGAAAAATTCTTGTTATCTATACTTTCGTAAAATTCATTTAGTAAATACTAGCTTCTTCTCTGATAGTCATGATCAGTTAATTGTTGATGACGCTGAATGATGAGTTCTTACATTCTGTGTATGAATTGGTGATTTATTAATAGAGCGCAACATTGCAAATTCTATTAAGCATGTGGGCATTCCATTGCAAGACCGAACAGAAATAAAAAATGTGAATGTTGATCATCACTATGCTAAGACCTGTCCAACGAGTCATAACAAGCCCAATTGAGGCTTTCTTGAGCTATGAGTGTGGCACATAGACATCAGAATGACAAAATGCAGACAATACCGCTTTTGGAAAATGCGTTCAGTATCACTTCACTTATCTGCTTACACTTCCCAGGATAAAAAGTTGGGAATAGCGGCATCTGTAATACACTCGTTTAGTTTGATGTTGACAAATGTATTTAAAAATGTGGTAGAGGACGTAGTTAAACAACTAAAATAAATACGACAAAGATTAGTCGTTCAAAGTAATTTTATTTCATAGACTGCTCTTGTTGAGCTTTTCCTCTACTTGTTGACCGAAACATGTCATGCTTCCTAAAGCTAGATGGCGATTTTCACAAAATGACGTCCACAACAAAAGTAATAAAGATTAATTCAGCAATTGGCAGTAAATTTACCAAGACCAAAACTGATAACAAAAGTAAAGAAGCACGCCTGCGTTTAAAATAACATTCTGTTAAGAAAAAGAAAATGAAATAGAGATGCTACTGCAGTTCCTAAAAATTGCAAAAGAAATGTTGTTTTAATAATAATAACGCCGGTCAATTCTACTACATATTAAATAAATAAAATAAAATAAAATTTAATTTCGCATCTGAGAGTGCAAAAATATTTATACTACTTATTCACAAAAAGTTTGTTGTGGCTATATTCTTGATACATCCGTAAATCTACGTGGATACGTTTGCATTAATAAGTAGGAGAGGTACTACCTTTGAGTTAAAATAATGAATTTGACAAAGATTAATCGTTCAAAGTTATTCTATTTCACTGAGATCTTTTTTCGGAGGGCTTTTCCAGTTAGCGCAAAAATTCATTGGGCAATATAAACCTCTACTTACCACCCGTATTAATCTGTATAGTTTTTAAAGCCACGCATTTCATTAAATGATAGGGTTATCAGCATTGTAGGTCTCTGCACTTAGAGATCGCACTAACCTACATCGCAGTTTGTACAGCGATCACTAGATGATATGTAATATATTACCGCCATTTCAATCATGATTTAGATCCAATCATAGTTGTGTCACAGTTTTATTTGAAATTTTACTATCAATAATGAATTGTATAGGCCCTTGCAAACTAAAAAAATCTTTGCAAATAAAGAGTTTTAGAAACAGTTGATCTTAACACAAGCTACCTGCTTTTGCAAACACCGACAAGGAGGACTTCCACAACCAAGCACATATTTACAATGAACGTATAATATAGTTTTATTCCAAATACTGGGATGGTACAATAAATTACTCTCTTGACTTATACAAAACTTCAAAATCATTCTTTGTCTACTACTTATTTCTATACATGAACGTTCAGTGATTCCAACAAAGACATCTCTGTGCTACCGTAGTACTTTTTCAAATTATTCTTTTTGCGCTGCAGTTCATGGCAATTCAAAATTATTATATAAATACTTAATTGATTTGTGGGATTGGACGTAGGGAACGTTACTCACTAAGAATAATAAAAGTAGAGTGGGTAAACATGAAAAAATCGGTGTCTTTCTCATGCTGCCGTCTTGTACCATAATATCATAAAACCTCACAAGCCAACTCATCTTTATAACAAAATAAGGTTCAGGATTGATACATACACACAACGTGAACGCTAGAATAAAGTCATTACAATAGCGCAACATCATACTACTATATTCCAGAGATGTTTGCTTGTAATATAGTTTAACTGTGTAATAATATACGGAATTAAAGCCTTCAAAGTTGCAATAAAAGACATTTGTTGGCTGAACAGTGATGAAAAGTAAATTCTGCGTTCCCTGTTTCTATTTTTTTTTAACTTWGCTTAATTTAATTTAACGATTGTCTTTTTCATCTTTTCTTGTTGTACTGTAAGTAATAGCTCAAATATTATTAACTTTTTTGTACTTATATTAACTTTTTATGTTGTCCGCTTCCCACTAAAGTGAATTATATATTTATTTTATGTTAAAAAGGCTGAGTCGAACAGCAGCTTTCATGCGACAAATAAAACCTATTCTTATTATTATCACTGATTTTCATAAATTGGCGGCATAAGATATGTCTATGACAAACAAGCTGTACATGAAGGTCTATTGCTACAAGTAAATGAATCCTACCTAAATACTCTAAAATTATCCTGCAGCTTATATGCTGTTAGAGTATAAATTTTTGTTTAATATTTAATATAATAGGTGTAATTTTTGTAAAAGGGTATTCCGCTACTAAACACTAATGGCTTTCATTAAGCTCTGAAGTGGTCTATCAAAATCTTGATATGCTAATGGCTACAAACCTAGCATTCTAATTCGTAACAAATTATAAATAGCTACCGGCATACCTGATAATGTTGTTGATAAATTGCAGAAGTGAAGATTCGGACGATAGAGCACGACGAGTTATTACTCTAAGATTATCACTGTATTAATATTTAATGAGGTTTAGAACAAACTATTTCCTTTATAGAATGTAGTTATCGTTAAAAGTTAACTAGTGTAACTTCTGCTCTGAGTTTGGTTTCTTTTCGTAGTACTTCTAGTAATTAACGCTTACTTTACTACTGTTTATGGTTTGCAACAACGAAAAGCTAAACTTACCCTTATATCGAGTTCTGCAAATCTAATTGCATGTCATTAAATGATGGACTGTTGTGGTTCTGCGACTTCTGCATATGTCTGTTCTTGTACCAATCTGAATAAATTTAAAACCAGTCGGATCACATGAGTATAATAGTTGCTGTTGTGTGTTTCGATGATCTGACCGACTCGATAATGTACAGAGCAACGATAGAAACGAATATTGTATCCTTGTGGACAGTGTCGTATGTGTAGTTGCAGTTCTTGAAATACCCAATGGCAAAAATTGATTTGATCATAGTCATGTCGCTAATATTAATTTCTGCTGCATTGGGCACGTATAGTATTACGATTACACGAGGCTGATAATAAACATCATTCTGAGAGAGATAGAAATTATGGTGATTTGGAAACCAAATGTCATGTGTATAAGACAATTTAAATACCTAATAGATATTCGCTTTGTCGGTGTGTGTAAAAACCAATAAAACTATAGTAATGTTATTAAAAATGTTCAAAATCTGGGTTTTATTGTGCCATAAAACTTAGATACCTATAAAGCTGGGAGAGTACTATGTTTGTAGTGTGCTATAAAATCAGTGAATGTGAGAGCACACGATGTATTTGCAATATCAGATAGTCTACAATCGACTATTTTGAAATTTTTTCGAACTGTATCAAATGTGATAAAAATAATCACATTCTGAGGATTGCAAAGATATTACGGGAGGTAATCATCGATTCAGAATGATAAAATTGTTATTAGCTTTTTGTTATGTTAAATTTTATATTTGGAACTGTTTGCAAACAAAAATAAACACATTCCAGACATTTACCTCCAAAGGTTAAAGCACCTCTTATTTGTGTCATGGACATCACATGGATAGATAGTACACCAAATTGAAGTAACCAGGTATGTCATCTTCAAATTTCTGTGTTTTATTCATATTGCCTCTCAAATTGTTCAGTTTATATTTCGTTTCGGTTTTGGGAATGGGGCATATTTGCGACGTTCGAGGGGGTAGGTTCTTAAGTGGACGAGACACAGATGCGCTTCAGTTTCAGTGTGTTCCTTCAATTGTTCACAGGTTAGTACTGTTTTAATTTTTTATTTTTATTGTTTGTGTTTCTTTTTTCAATCACATTATGTAATTAGTTTTAAACAAGCACCTTTGTCATGAAATAATTCAGTTGTTTAACTGAAACATTTCTGTTAATTAATTAATTAGGATAAATGCTGTATTTGGAGTCCACGGTAACATTGTAAGCTATGCTGCTGTTGTAGTCCGTTTTTTTAAACTATTTATGTCATTTTCTTAACTGTGTTCTCGCATTCTTTGATTAGCTGTATCCACGCAGCAATAGTTATACGTGATGCTTGAAAGTGTGATGTTAGAGCCTTGACMMATGAACTAATATTTTCTCCCGTGCTGTGGTAAAAGAAAAACCAKGATTTTTGCACCAAACCATTCAACTATATAGCAGAGTTGCCTCCCGCAAGGGACCTCAGTACCTGCTGACCATAGTCGGTATGCTAACTAAAATCTCTTCAGTTTTGAATCTTGAGAGTGAAAGTGATATCGAACGCAGATCTAAAATTGGCAGTTCATTCATTGTTTTAAATAACAATTTTCAGCAGCATTGCTACAATTTGTTAACCCTCCAAATTTGATCTTGTTTAGTAATAAATTAGTTGATTTGAAAGTGTTTAGTATTATTTATGATTACATCAAATCTCTCTATTTACGTGAGTAACCAATGTATCGAAGGTACGTTTAATTAAAATAACACAACGTAGGTAAGTACTAGAAGATCACATTTCAATCTAAATCTCTACGAACTTGGGTATGTTACATTACAAAATTAATTTAATCAAAAGAAACAAGCCGAGGTGATTTGAACATTTATGTAGAAGAATGTAGAAGTATTTAGGAACCGAGAATGGAGCATCGGACGAGAAGGCGAAGATCATGAAATATATAAGATGAAACTCTGCAGATATTGTATACTTTTACACTGTACGATGGGAAAGAAGGAGTTCCTACTATATGTGTCATATACCTAAAAAGCCAATACACTTTGCTCATTTTATGGAATTACTATATTGTTGTCCGCGAGTTAAAAGAGAATCAAGTTGACGAACTGTACTTCAAATATGATTTTAATCTCATCTGGATACTTATTATCGAAATATCGCAACAAAAAATAAAAATACACTCTCTCCTTGAAATATAAAGTCATTTTCAAGCTAGAGACTATGACGGTCGTAGTTTCTTAAAGACCAAGTGATTCAGGGTATGTCGACCTGTAAGCTACACGTAAAAGAGTACTCTTTTTTCTTAAGCTGAGCTTTCGAATTTATTTAAATTCTTCTTCGGAGCATCTACAATTCAACTTAATTAATACAACAAACTATATGGAACCTTATATATACTTACAGAAATTTGAGGCTAGGTGTAAATTATAAATATGCGCTACAGTGTTTTTTTTACGGAACATAAGTTTTTTCTACCATAAATGACTTGTGTCAAATAAATTAAACGATAAAAAGCGATATTTCTATGAAAAGAGACCGATGTGCATTAGCCACACATGCGGTCAACAACAACCACACGATAGATTGGGATGGGGTAAAAATATTTGATATTGAAATTAATACCAGTAAAAGACTAATCTTGGAAATGTACCACATCAACAAAATTAATAATGTAATGAATAAAAAATCGGACACACAACAATTAAGTAGTATATACACATATCTGCTATCAAAGGAAATGACATAAAAAAATAAATTAAAATTAATTTATTTGACACAAGTCATTTATGGTAGAAAAAACATATGTTTCGTAAAAAAACACTGTTGCGCATATTTATAATTTACACCTAGCCTCAAATTTCTGTAAGTATATATAAGGTTCCATATAGTTTGTTGTATTAATTAAGTTGAATTGTAGATGCTCCGAAGAAGAATTTAAACAAATTCGAAAGCTCAGCTTAAAAAAAAGAGTACTCTTTTACGTGTAGCTTACAGGTCGACATACCCTGAATCACTTGGTCTTAAAGTAATTTTCCATAAACGACATAATATAGAGTGTAATTTACTTTTGATAGCGACGTGCTAGTAAAATATCAATGTATTATATAACAATATAATATTTTCCATTATAAATTCCAAAAACTATTAGTCGTTTTCTTTGAATTTGCCAAAGTAAACACGGTAAATTCACAAAATAAATGATTCAGTTTAAAACATTGCAAGAGGATTGACACTACCGCAATTAGCTAAGTACAATTTTAAGCCTAAGCAAGTTCCGAGAAATATTCATCTTCCCTTTAAATATGTGTCATTTATACATTGCTATCATCTACTTACATTTACAAAGTCATACAACAAACTCTTAGGATAGATTTTACAAGATTCCGATTGCGTTAACAAACGTGTTTGTACGAAAGGTCTTAGGATCCAATCGAGGTCCAAGAAGCATTATTTTAACAAGTTCAATGTTCACTCACCTGAACTTACAGATTTATAAGATTTTTTGTTCTCACTGTTGTGTGGTATATCTGCTACGTGAGCTAAAAAATAGAGCATCAATTATTTACGCAAACATTTGAAATTAGGCGGGTCTAATTAATACCATGTATTTGACTGACATGTTTCTAAAATTCTGTATTTAGCAGTGGCTGTGTTGTCCAAACGGATACAGCTTAATTTTCTTTCATGACTTATTTATATGAGGTAAGTAGTTTTAGGTTGTCGCAGACCCATTCTGTGTTGTTCCTAAAATCTTAAGAAAACAGTTATCAAAACAAACCTAATACGGTTGAGATAAATTGTTATGCACGGGGACGATTCTTACTTGTATTTGTTTTTTTTCTGTAGCGTATTTTGTAGTTTTGTCAAATCCGTAGTTTTACTTTAGGCTACCTAAGATGTAACATTGTTTTGGGCCATTTTTACCAAATTTTTTGAATAGCTAAAGTTTTGGGCCTTTGTTTTAGGCAAGCATAATTTTAATGTTTTAATTAATAAGCAAAATATTAATTCTTGATTATATCGCGATGCAGTTTATAAACAATTGTTTTCACTATTAATAATTTTGACATCAAATTTATATTGTAAACTTATGGTTTTCAGGTAGGGGTGCTTATCCACCGCTGGCAGTACTTTTTTCCATGCTTTCTCTAATCTTTGAACAGCTATCTTAAGTTCTTTTACWCTTCGCGTTAGTGGKACTACATCATCTACGTACGCCAGACATTGATGTTTTTTTGTGATATATGAGCCCCTTTCTATTGATAATTGGTGTTCTTATGACCTACTCTATTGCTAGATTAAAGAGTATTGAAGAAATTGTGTCTCCTTGGCTCAGTCCTTGTTGTACTTGAAATTTGTTCGAGTTCTGTCCTTTTATTCTTACTCAATTTTCTGTGTGTTGGAGGGTTAACTTTATCACCTGTATTAGTTTCGGCTGAACGCCCAACTCTCTTAGAGCTTTATACATCATATCTCTCTTAACTCGATCATATGCCTGCTTAAAGTCGATAAAAAGTAAGTAAGTCTCCTTCTGAAACTAATAGCTTTCTGCTTGTATTTCTTTTAAGACTAAAGTTTGATCTACTACTCCCCTTCCTTTGCGAAAGCCACATTGATACTCGCCCACTATTTCGTTCATTTGTATTGTTAGTCTATTTTTTATTACCATTGCAAATATATTGTAGGCTACATTTAGTAGTGCTATGCCTCCGTAATTATCACAAAGTAATTTATCTCCCTTTTTAAAGATTGGGCATAATATTGCTTATGTCCAATCAATCGGCATTCTTTCTTGTAGCCATACTTTTTTAATTAGTGTGGTCATTTTTTCAATGAGCGCTCTTCCTCCATATTTGAACATTTCTGCTGTTATGCCCTCTTTGCCCGGACTTTTGTTGTTCTTAAGTTGTTTTATTATTATTTCAACTTCCTCATTGCCTGGAAGCTCTGTGTAGTTCTCATTCTGTTCATTTATTCTCACGTCTCCCTTGTTCAATAAAGATTTGTTTTTCCTCTGTTATTAGTCTGCATTGCTTGTCCTTAAAGAATAGTGACATTTGTTGGTAACCCTGTTTTTCCTTTCTTATTCCACTACACAATGCTCTAATGTCTCCACTTTTGAAATTTTCTACTAATTGTGCTATGTTTTGTTCATTATAATGCCTTTTTTTCCTCAATAAATTCTTACATTTAATCCTTTGCTCTTTGTACCTTTTTTCATCCATTCAGTCGTGTTTTGTAGCATTTATAGCCTAACTTTATTTTTTGCTTCCACCTCCTGCTTGCATTCTTCATCAAACCATTTTTTCTTCCACTGCTTAACCTCCTTCATATTTGGTATACTTTCCCTCATAGTGCTTTTTATATTATCCCATATATTGTCTACATTTTCCATCTCTTCCGCAACTCCTAACTTTTCATTGACCTGTTCTGCACAGCTATATCTTTCTTCTTTTGCGTTGGGATTATTGGTGCTATTTGTATACCCACCAGATAATGATCTTATTGTATAATGGGTCCTCTATATGTTCTTACCATTCTAATATTTCCTTTCTCACTTTTGCTAACCAACAGATGGTCTATTTTATTTATGGTTCTATTATCAGGGGCTTTCCATCTGCCTTTATAGATTTCCTTGCTTTCAAAGCATGTGCTTATTATCAACAAATCTTTTTCTTTTGCAAAGTCGATTAATAGCTCACCATTTTCTGAGGTTTTGTCATGCATGCTGTTCTTTCCCACCACTGATATGTATAACTTTTCTTTTCCAATGTTTGCATTTGCATCTACCAATTACAAATCGTAATATTCGATCAAATTTATCTGTGTGATGAAGTTTGCGCGAGTAACTTTAATTTACCATGATATTGAATTGACACATCCTGGTTGACGGGTGGTATGTTATAGTTTGTGGAAATCGAATACGAGCACTACTTACCACATTTTCAACTGTTACATTTGTCGAGTCACCTTGCTCCCGAGAAAAGGATTAACTGAATATTATGCTGAACGATACCCTCCATAAGCTGTAGGTGTGGCATACCGTTACGATAAGTCACTTGTTGGATTAACATCTTCGGGAACGACATGTAACTTATCTGAATTCGAGGTGGTGCACCTGATACCTAAAATGTTTATAACCAGCTCGAAGGATCGGTTCCAAGGKGGCCAGCACGCGCCCGAAGTACCGTATCTCCATTATTTAATCCGCTCTGGACACCCGMGCTCTATAATGCCACAGCCACCTTGCGCTAACAAAATCAGCTCCGAAGCTGCTCMGGAGCAATTAAAAAGACTCTCGTCTGTCATTTGTCATGACAGTGACTTGTCCGAGTCGCGGTAGCGGCTCAGCCACCTAGATACATATCTGTTTTCATATTAATGACGATACAGATAGCACTTCTGTGTACAATGGAATGTGCCATCCATTTGGCTTAACTGTAGAACGGTTTTATTGTTATTATTGGACTTTGCAGCCAGGTCAGTTCGTACCCAGATGATACTGGGACTATTTTTGTTTTAATATTCATGCCTATACCCTGAAGATGGTTTATCTCACGTGAATTGTCATTTGGAACCGAAAAGTCATAGTTTTTATGTTAACTGCGGAGCCATGTGCTATTGACAATACTAGGTCATTTTTCTCTAACCCTAAGGTGAATAAGGAAAACTACTCATTATAGATTTAAAATTCTGAACGTAAAGATTGTTAATAAATGCATATTGAACTAAAATATCTTCAAGCTGGTAAAGATTCTCGTTCTGACGGAAGTAACTATCAACTTCTTTTTTTTGTAAATGGGTTACCTTCTATATATGCTTGATTTATGTTTGATTCTAACGTAGAATGCCAAGATCAGCTAATCACTAAAAAATATTGTGATGATTTTTATACAGGGTATTTCTTATACTTACTCAAATTTTGTCTTCAAAATGTAATTAAAACCCTTTGTTTCAGATATCTTCATATTAAGTTCTTTAAAAAAAGTCGAGTGTTTATTTGTGGTATTGAAATTGCCGACACATTGTAAGTTATTAAAGTTTCAAGAGAATGATTGTCAGGGTAACGAAAATAATTCTAGTGTTTGAACAGCTTGATTTAAATCGTATGACGACATAATGAGTAAACTCTGCAAAATAATAATTACAGTGGCAACATGCAAGTCTCCAAACCAAAGGGAGTAGTTTGCAATCCGATGACAACATATCGTAAGATTTCTTCTATTTTCAAACAGCTACTTGTTTTGCTTGACATAAACTCTTATGAAAAAACTATTTATTGAATTTATGAATGTCAAGCACCAGATAATTGAGATTTAAATAATTTTACACAAAATCTGTTCCTTTTCCAATGAATTTCGTGTTATATGACAATGATAAAGGTCGTAATAGGGTTCCAGATGGCAAGCTACGGTTGAGCAAACGATATTCTGATATTAGGTCTTTAGGTATGCTTAATTTAAATGGGCATCTGTGAGACCACAACAATTTATGTCGATATAAGTGCCAAATGGGGTCTTCTTATATCTATGGCTTGCCAGGTAATGTAGAATTAATGTAGAAATTCCGTGAGTACAATCACAGCATGAATAGAATATTTTGTAACAAAAAAACATTAGCTTTATGTGCACATTATACATACAGGTACATCTATCATGCTCAAAAATTATTACAAATCATTGAATGAGTGTCATTTATTGTCATTTTCATTACTGGAATCATCAAGGCATATTGCATATTGTAAAAATCTTTTCAAGCATAACGGACCTGATCTGACCTGCTATGTCGGAAGCACACGCCAACTTCGTTATTTTAAGTAGAATACTCTATATCGCATTTTTGGATTTTCTATTAAATTTGAATGTTATTAACGACACGGGTATATAGTCTATTTTGGCCTGTTATGACATTATTAGTCATTTCGTAAATGCAGTGCTTAAGAGAACTGATATCTCTGAAACTGAAAAAAGTTAGCTAAGCTTTTTTATCGTTTTACTAACGAATTTTTATTTACAGAACGGTATAATCATCTCAGCATGCATAGATCGACGGGAGACTTCTTTGGAATTTATTAAATAATCATAAAATACTTGTCTGTGATCTTCCAATTTATTTTTGGCAAAGCCAAATGGTAGCATTTCAACCGCCATGCAGCCTTCTTCGGTGGCTTAACAAGCATAACTAAATTGTAATAGTAAAATTAGTTTAACA
Organism: Rhyzopertha dominica; assembly: GCA_025024175.1. Taxonomy (NCBI): domain Eukaryota; kingdom Metazoa; phylum Arthropoda; class Insecta; order Coleoptera; family Bostrichidae; genus Rhyzopertha; species Rhyzopertha dominica. The sequence continues at coordinate 12,689,100 of QCXZ01000001.1, forward strand.
ATATCGTAAGTATAGATAGCTACATTGTTGTGTGGTGTGGGAATAGATATTTTTATTACATTTTTCACTTTACTATTGGAGTAAGTGAGTTATTTAAGGACGTGAAATCCGTTCTTAGCAGGTAGTTGAAATTGCTTTCCCTCTAAGAAGGGGTTCAAGTTTGCGCGTGTTGACAAGTTTATATTTTTGACGTTGGTCATCTTAAATTGTTACCTGTTTCAGTATTATGCAATGCTAGTGAAGATTTTTCTCAATTTCTATTATATACGTGGTAAATATACTCTTCGAATCTAATATAAAATGTGCAACACGGGCCAACTTGAACCCCTTGGAGGCTGTTTACCAGTGATGGGCGTTTACGCGTAAATTATAATTTTCTACGTTACACGCGTAGAAAATGTAGACAAACCATTTTGCCGTAGATTTTGAGTAAAAAATTCAAGACGAGTATATTATGGTTAAAGTGTATTAAGTAGAGTCGCGATAAACCTAAATGGAAACCATTTTATTTCTAATTTCTCTGTTTTGCTACCTTCTTCATGTGTCCATTTCCTTTTTATAATAGTTTTCTTTAGAAAATAAACGACAAAGCATTATGTTTTCCTTCCACGACTATATTAAGTACATTCTTAAGAAGCCCATTTTCACATATGCTATCAAATTAGTACAAGTTGATTTTTCTCCAAAGAAAGGTATCTACTGCAATCAATTATCACCTGCTACTTTTAGATCAATGTACCTAGTTCAGTATACATATATATATATATATATATATATATATATATACGACAAACAAATTGCCTTGCAATTAAAAACGTCTGGTGAAAGAACAAGGATGGCATATAAAATTGGCCGTGTATTTCCGTTCATAGAGAATAAAGATAATAAAATCCAAAGTGCGCCAAAGTGCTTTTGGACATCACACTTAGCCTGCTTACTCAGGTCTTCTGGCTATAATTGACGTGTACCCAAACAAGTTATTGTTATTTAAACATTTATCTATCAACTTAATTACAACAAAGTGGTATTTTAATTAAGAATAAATATAAAATAATAATAATAAACAAAATAATATTGGCATTTGAGGAGTTTTGAACACCAGAACACCACTAAAAAAACTATATATTTCTGGAGTTCTGTTTGTCTACACAATGCTATTGTCTACAGTAGACTTTTAAGGTAGAATATTACATAGTTTACGCGTAGATAATAGCGTAATTTACATGGCGTATTCTACGCGCCCATCACTGCTGTTTACATGAAAAGCAATTTATACACCCGCTAAATACGGATCATGCTCTTAAATAACCCATACTTATCTCAATAGCAAAGTGAAAAATGTAGCAAACAAATTCTTTTCCAATACCATATAATACATTTATTATTTATTTATTATATAGATATCTATTTATATTATATTATTTATTTATATTTTTTATTATAAAATGTCTTCACGGTCCTTCTTATAGGTTTATTATAAGTTTTTTTTATTAGGGAAGTGGACCTCTATATATTTACAATAGAACTCTTTTTTATTTAGCCAAGCTTTCGGGGTATGTTTGTCCTCTTCGTCAGGGCGTCTATATATTAGTGAAAAGTATAGCATTGCATAAGAGTGAATAAAAAGTCTGATACACAACACTAGATCGCAAATCTATACTTATCACTTAAGTTTATCAAAGCACGAATTCTATGATGGCCCATTAAATTGATAGTATTATTTAGTAAAAATTGGACTGAATATTTAAATCTTCAGGCAAAAATTATCTTTCAATGTATATAGATAATATGTACGATATTGGTTTTTTACTGTTTTAATTTAATTTCATAAAGAAGGATTCATTAATAATAATTTCACTTTGAGAACATGGATCAGTTTTCAATTTTTAATTACACTCGTTAAGCCACCGAAGAAGGTCACATGGTGGCTAAAACGCTGGCATTCGGTTTTGCCAAAAATTAATAATTCGAAAGTAGGATCACAGACAAGTATTTTATTATTATGGTACAAGTTGGTCTAAATGTTTACCTACAGTTTTCGAGAAATTTGTTAAGAGGCTTCTTTTATATAGATAACAAGTTACCTTAGTATTCAATAGTTCCAATAGTTCGTGTTTATTATAGTTATGTAGCTATAATTTATCATAAACTGTCATTGTTGCGTTTCGTTGTTTTTTTTTTAACTTTACAGAGACGAAGTGATTGGCATGATTGTTATTCTTGGATAATAATGTGATCAAAATCCGCCGTTACAAGTGCTGAAATTCCAAGTTGAATAGGTTTAATATAGATTTAGTGGGCAATGAGTCATCGAAGATTGATACACAAACTGCAGTTCTCGGAGAAAGTTTATTTAAACAACGGAGGGGTTACAGCAGTAATACGCTCTGGTGGAAACCCTGCTAATATTTTTCTTATGAGATGGATCTATGGAATTTTCATGATTATATGCTTTTTTTTTATTTGCATTATGAAAATTTCTAAGTTACCTTTTAAAGTTCTCTATATCTAAGAGGTATCCAATTCCAAAGCATTAACATAAAATTCTACAAAACAGGCCACTTTAATATGTTTCAAATAAAGATAAACTAAAATAAAAATGAAAAATGGAGAAACATAGATGTCGAGAAAAAATAAACAATAAACAAAATGGATTAATTATATATAATTTTTTAAGTAAAAACGTAATACCAAACTTGGCTACCATCAAATTTATGCTATTATAATTAAAAGTTATCTAATTTCATTATAAAAAGCTTAATCATTGCCTATAATAAACATTTCCCAATAAAGCGCTTATAAGTTGTTGTTTTCTCTCTAAAATACCTCCATGTAAATGAAAAGCAAGTTATCGTGTTACGCGCTTTCAAAACAAAAAGAATTTCATCAGCGTCAGGTGCATTAAACGGCAAGTCAATGGCATGCCAGAATACCTTCACAGTTCTGAATGCGGGCGGTATAATGGAGTAAAATGGGTAGTTGTAAACTAAAACTTAACAATGGGAACCTGCAACCATCCTTCATTCACAATGGACTGTTGGTTATTCTTTTCCGAAGAGGCTGCGCACCTGAGCTATCCCAGTTGATCCAGTTATTATCTATTAGCTTGTACCTGTACAGTCTGTGGGTGGCATGAGAGCGATTCGGTTTCGTAAAGTGAACAAATAGCTGAATACTAACATGAAAGATTTCGTTTAACCGACCACTCGGCCTTAACACTTGCGGCTCTCGCTATAGGAAAGGTAAATCTTTGGTCGCAAGAGTAAAACTTTGCTCTCCATTAATTCTCCTATCCGTATTCAAGGCGAAATTAACGAGCAGGTTTTGATAGCATAATGGAGAACAGTGGTAAACCGAAGCAGCTAAAACGACGTGCGCGATGGCAAAAGGTAGCAAATTTGTGGTCACATAATCGAGCGGATTGTTTATAATGGTCGTAAAGAGGAGGTTTACTAAATATGGAAGCCGACTGCTCCACTCATATGGATATCTTATCCACCTGAAACATACAAGGTGCGACAGATCATATCTTTACTCCTATTTATAGAAATCACATTAGAAGTGAGCCGCGAACATTGCATGTGGTTCTAGTTTGTAAAAGAGCAAGATGTAATTTGCTTTAAAAAATAGATTGCGACAAAAGCTGCTAATTTTTGTGTAAAATTACTTGTATTGTATCTAATATAGTATACTCAATTTCATTGCTGATTCGAAGCATGCAAAGAACTTAACCATTGTTATTAACATATTGGTATTAATTTTGTGGAGTCCTTTCGTGCTAATTATTCTTAGTGTATTTATTTGTAGGTTCTGGCTCCTGTTTTTATTAAATTAAAGATACTTTTATCTATTAATATGACGTTTAGACCTATAATTTAGGTCTTTTTCAAATATTTTTATTTTATATGACATTTACAATTTTGATATTAATATATAAAATGCACTTTTGAGTTTATCCCTTTGCTATTATTGTGTATATAGGTGGATGGTAAATGTGGTGGTGAGAGTGTGTTTAAATGATAGTGTTGTATGTAAAGGGTGTCTCACAATTAATTTCGTTTTCCATTTTGAAATAGCGCGGGAACTGTTGCACGGACAGCTGCGCGCAAGCATGCGTCGAGGAGCAGCTTGTGTGGAATTTAGTGTGTTGCAATGGATCGCTAAAGCGGAGATCAACGTGCCTTCTGTATTAGCACTTTTTATGAGTTCCATTCGTACGTGATAGTGCGGCTGCGACGTTTTCGAGTTCAGTATGGACTGCACGACATTCATGACACCTCAAGTTAAAATTTAATCAAGCACTGGATTCAAAAATTCGAGCAGAGTGGTTCCGCAATGCATTCGCGACCTGTTGGACGCCAACAAACAACACGCACCCTGCAAAACATCGAGCGTGTGCGGGTGAGCATGTTGCGACATCCTAGGCATTCGATACGGAAACAAGCTGCAGTTTTAAATTTGCACCGGTGCAGTGTTCACCGCATTTTACGGAGAGACTTGCATTTCTATGCTTATAAAATTCAAATAGTGCAAGCATTTAACGAAGAGGACTACCCATTGCGAGTAACTTTTGCTAATGACATGTTTGCGCAATTTGAGAATTTCGATAACATTCTCTTCAGCGACGAAGCACATTTCCATTTAGATGGATATGTTAACCGCCAAAATATGCGTTATTGGTCAGAAAACAACCCTCCATAGCTCCAAGGTGACCGTTTGGGCTGCAATTTCGTCAAGAGGCATCATCAGGCCGAATTTTTTTGAGGATAATCATGGGCGCACAGTTACTGTGAATTTCGCAAGGTATGCCATAATGATTCGCGAATTTTTGGGTCCGGCTCTTCAACAGTGGGATGGATACAACAACCGCACATGGTTCCAACAAGATGGCGCCAACAGCCACACAGCACTTGTGACATTGGACGCCCTCGGCGAATTGTTTTCAGACAGACTAATTTCAAGAAGGGGAATAATTAACTGGCCGCCACGAAGTCCTGACTTAACCCCACCTGATTATTTCTCGTGGGGGTATCTTAAACAGCGTGTTTTCGTAAATCCTCCGGCTAATTTTCTGCAAATAAAGGCTCGAATCCGACAAGAATTTGCAGGTATTGAGCAAAATTTGTGTGGACGTGTTATTGCAAATTTGAGGTCTCGATTGGAAGAGTGCCAGCTTCGCAATGGCAGACATCTTGATGATGTAATTTTTCACGTATAAATTCCAAGAATTGTACTTTATTTAAAAAATAAAAAGTAATATGTAAATATAACAAGTAACCATGTTTTCCTTTTCTGAAATTTGAAATTAATTTTGAGACACCCTTTATTACCTAGTCCTTGTATGCCAGTCCTGTCGTTTACACAATACACATGTGTTTAGGTTTTTTTGTATATGTATGATTTCCAAAAATTGTCTTTTACGTTTGTATTGTCCTGTAGTATTAATAATTTTGGTATTGTCAAAGTCAAAAGTGTGGTCAGTTTGTTCTTGATGTTTTTTTAAAGATGTGTAGTTGTTATTATTTTTATGTTGTTGTAGTCTGTTTTTTAAGTATTGTCTTGTTTGTCCTATATATTGTTTGTTACATTGTTTACATTTTATACTGTATATTGTGTGTTCTTGTTTCTTTTGGTACTTTTGTCTTTAATGGTGCATAGAATTGTTTAATCGTGTTAATTGGTTTATATGTAATTTGGAGATTATGTGGCTTTAGTAGGCTTTTTATTTTTTGAGTAAGGGGTGGTATAMATGGTAATGTTAAGTATGTTATATTAGTGTTTTTCCTTGTTTTTCGTATTTAATACTATTGCATAGTTTTTCTGTTTGTTGTTTTATAGAGTTACGTACTAATTTAATGGGTAGTTGTTATTTTTTAGTATTTTAGTAATAGTGTGTAAAGTTTTAATTCTAAGTAGGTCACTTATCCGAACATTTTTTTTGTGTAATATGGATCAATTAGGTGTTCGAACTGTAAATTGACTGACACACACATTGTAACTGAGACTGCTCTGTATAATAAAGCTCTCCACTTAGCTGTTTTAGCTTCTGCTTTTTTACCAGCTTGAAGTAAAATCAATTTTGGTTAGTAGGAAGATGCGTTAAAAATTACCTCGATTCGTTCAAACGAAGTAGCCTTTGGTGTGTCACCATACTCCATTGTAATAAAAAAACACGGTATGAACTTCGTTCATAATGTACTAAATTTGCAGTAGTAATGATGGTGCCGCTTCAAGCTTACTGGTAAACCTGTCAATACAGGTGTGCCTTTTGTAGATTGGCGTATTTCGTTTTAAATGGATTTAAATCGATATTCTGGGTTAATTGATTAGCTACAATATACTAAGTAAAGCAACTTGAATGACAGTACCCATTACTTAGGTATAGTCTTTAAAGTTGCAGTAGCAGATTTTACAGTAACATGTTCAAGAAGAACCGCAAGTAATATTAGCACACATTGATTTATTAGGCTTGCAGAAGTTATCGTTTGCCATTAAGTTACCATTTTTTTAAAAATTAAATTCCCAATTTTGACGAACGAAGCATAGTGTCGCTATTGATATAAACGGCCATCCATTTCCCGTTCATCTTACAAACAGCCCACTCGGACGGTCTGACCATTTATACGTATCAAGCCTTGCCGTCTGCCGAGTGTCATTTGTTTTTTAAATTAGAGCAACTGTCCTTTGTGATTTCGTGATAGTGGCTGTACAGTTAACAGTAAACGACTCAAATATGTGCAAGCGGATATGCACGTCCCAATTTCGTGCCGAAAATATTTGGATTAGGACACGGAGAATGTAGGGGGTGACTTAATTCAGTTATACAGCTTTGTTTTACTCTCGAACTGGTTTTGATCTATTAACGTGATGAAAGTAAGTCATTTGTTATGTTATGGTGCAACATTTTCTGTGTCAAATAACATCTGCGCTTACATTTTTTAACTAAAATACTTATAAAGTAGCAACATTCTGAATGCGTAATTTTGATTTGTACATTTGTACATATCTAATCCTTGGGTCACATCTCCAATTCTCTTTCGCAGGTAACGTAGCTTTAAAAGATAGTCACATATCTCTAGTTAGTTTATTAGTTGTTTAGTTCCAAGAACTGTTAATACAGAAAAATTTAAACCTTTTTAGGAATTTACGAGAGGAATTATAGCGTATATTATTAAAAAATAATATTGGAGTTACGAGGAAAAAAGTATTAAATACTCATTAGTGTAAAAAAATAACCAGGTACATTTTTTAAAATTTAGGCGCTCTTAATTGCCAGCTTTGTTAGTGTAACTAGAGCGACTTTTGTCTAATTAAGTAACATTAAATCCTGCTTTCTTGTTGAGACACCGTATACTTATATGTAAATTAAAGCGGATATAGAAGTACGGTTAAATGAGGAAACATTGGCAGTTATGTGAGCTTAATTTAATGCACCTTTTGGATTTTTTAAAGTTATTGGCTCACTAGATATTTAGAAAATATTTGTTCATAAATGCTAAGAAATCGATTAATTTTTGATCGATTCAAAAAGCTGTTTCATGCGATCTACACACTAGCTCTATAATATTACGTTATTATGGTTCATTTTATGGGAATGAGATATTTTAATTATTTTCTAGTAATACATACATATACTTACTATGTATTTAGTATATATTTATTATATCTATACGAAATAAAAAATGTGTTTATGGGTATAATGACGTCGCACATTAAATTTTTTGTAGCATTTTTAACGCATTTATTAACTAAAAATTAATTTCGGACTCGTTGAATTACTTTTTTTGTATTCTTTGAATATTCTTGATTCTCTGCATACTTTACCATCTTTACATTCTTTACACACAATGACAACTACTCATCAATGTTAATGGAAAAGCAGCATTGTAAAATTTTATGAATGCATATTAGGTAGTAAGCTAAGCAACTGTTAAAAAGGGGGTTATATTCCATTTTAGGAGCTATTATTTAAACGGTGAAGTGTTCGTCTTATTATCCACACTTGCATAATCCTAATTTTTATACGTGGGTGAATGCTTTCAGCGTCCATAATATAAGATAACATATTTTCGGAAAGATCGCTGTCTCTTGAAAATACTGACAAAAAGTTTGACGTTTCGATTACACCTGTAATTTTTGCCTGATCCATTATGCAGTGTTCACGGGATTCATTAAAATAATTTGTTTGAAAGTCCAGAATTAAATTATGAATCGATTCAAGAAATGTATAAAGTATATTTAAATAATGGTAACATTCTTCTTAATGATTCTCCATTTGGGCCCACCACTCTAAATAAATCGGAGATCAATCCCGATGTGCAATTAGGAAAGCCATCTGGGATCGGTACATCTTGTTCTGGAGACGTCTGGGACGAGGGTAACCAATTATCTAATGAAGAGTTAGATAATTCTTTATTAAATATTTCGGACATTCCTGAAATTCCCATTTCCGAAATCTGCTCTTCGGATCTTTCTTCTTTTGTCAGTTCCGAAGTGGATAATTATTTGAGTCTAGTAAATGACAATAGGGACGACAACAATCCCAAATATTGTGAAACAATGAAGTGGACATAGATGAGCCATCTTCTTCTTTTAATTCTAATAATACGTGTCATACATGTCTTATGGCTTTTCCAAATGAGCTACAAAACCATTCATAAAAATTGTGTCGGAAAGTATTGAATTTAACTTTCTCGTAGACACTGGCGTCTTAGAATCTATAATAAAACCAGGTAAACTAAAACGTTTAAAGTCGTATAAAATTAATAATGAAAAGTTTGTAACCTTTAATGGATTCAATGCAAATTCTAAACTACGGACTCAAGGTATGGCTACCTTAACATTTTTGTATAATGATGAAAGTTTTGCTTTGGAATTCTACATAGCCGAAGATAATAATTCGATTCCATTCGATGGAATGATTTATTTGATGATTTATTTACGAATTAGCAATGTGTGGTCGATTATGAAAAATTCGAAATTACGTTACGAAAACAAAAAGTGACATTACCTTTATATTATAACGCTATGGAAACTCAAGAGAGTATTCTTTTAAAGCCAAGAACCGAAAGCGTAATTGAAATTGGCATCCCCAACGAAGTTAAAGATGGAATTATACCAGAAACAGAACTACCTCCAGGAATTTATTTAGCTAAAGCAATCGTTCCTATAAATAACAAAAAGGCTATTACTACAATTATTAATACTACGAACGACCACTACCAGTTGAAACAAATTAGTTTAATTCTAGATGAAATCGATGACAATAATCTAGCAATCTATGCCTTTCAATCTGTGGAAGGACAGGTCGATAAGGAGAACAGCACCAGCTGTCAAGGCGGTAAAACGTGCAAATGTATACCTCATAAAGTTAGTGGCAACTTTAATTTTTAATACACAGGTACCAAGACATTAGAGACCAGTGAGAATAACGAAGTCCAGAAACCACAAGTGCAAAGTAATTACTGTTTTACTAGACGATAACATATGTGAAAAGATAGATTGGGAGCATGAAGTTGTTTAAAGTGAAGTGTCATGAGCTAGTCCCTGAACATTCATTCGTTAATTATCGCGTATTTATTATTTATCCTACAACAACATTTCTTCATTCCATTTGTTTTTTATTCACGTTTGTAAGAAATGTTCTTATCAAGAAATGAGCTATAAATGGATGTTATTTTTACAACGAACGAACCTAGTTGAGAAATGGGATTCAGACGTTTGTTTTATTTATTATTGTTACATATTAACCGTACCTAGGGGTCATTTTTAGTCAAAAGGTTTAATACTTTTATTCAACGCATTTATTAGTCAAAGTGATTCAGCAGTGAGCGTGCTAACAAAACTGGGATTAGGTAAAAAGGAAAATCCGCATACAATCTAATGCCGTTTTTTGACATTCGGAATTTTTAGTGCACTTGAACTATAGTGAGTTAAAAGGACGAAAACAATCAAATACGTTTATGTTTTTCTTCTCGTCTTTTAAGAGTGCAAGTGTCATTAAGAAAACTACCTTCCTGATGAAATAGTTTTGCCATCATTTTGTCATCCTACAAATTACTAACATGAAGAAAGTAAATTACAATCAATTTGGAAAATTAAGTAGCTAATAAAAATAGTTTCATATCGTTTAATGTATTATCCACCCACTATAGTAATATAGTGTCAATTTATAAAGTCAATTATAAAATGATTTATATTTCCATTATTCATGAATTCGGCCTTCGAGTAAAAGATTTTACCCAATAGCAAACAGGATGTCTACACTGACAGTTATAACTTATCACAGGCAGACTATTGCATCGTTACTTTGCACAATTAAGCCCAATATTTTGAACGTAAAACTTTGAATGCCGAATAATAAAATAATAGCAATTATACTCTCTTAAACTGGCTGTTTAAAATAATGTCCTACGTAAAAAGGCAACACAATGGCCAACCTCATTTTGACTGTTCGGACAACATACACTTGCTTTTTGCGGAGGTACTGATCCATTACAAAGATACGGTTGAAGAATATGGTAGGGTCACAGTTAATGTCAAATACATCTGCTTTTCCTGGCGCCCGATAATGTTATATTCGTGAGTATATTGTTTTGTAAACAGGGTAACGAGCGCAACAGCTACCTAAGTGCCATTTGTAAAGTATAATCGTACAAATATGCAGGGTGTCCTCGAAATACACCGACAACGTTCAACAGGTGATAGCTAACACAATTTTATAACCATTCTTCGAATAAAAATTTTTCTCAAAACGCTTGCTTTTTATATACAGGGTGTTGAAATTGCACTTTAAGAAATAATTTTTAAGACTGTCCTTGAACTATAAAAGATATCAATTTCAAATTTGGTGGGAATCATAACGGCATAAGTTACAATAAAAAAAGTAATACGGTTTTGTAATCTCTAATCAATTCTAAACAAAACATGTCTCTTTGAAGTTTACGGTAAAACGACTCATTCGTCCCTAAAAATTGATTTCTTTGACTGAAATACACTACACCCCCATTATTTTGTGAAATCATAAAAATGTTATTGAAACTGACAACGCCTGAAAAGTGATAGAAAATGCAATTTAAAAACTTTTTTCGAATAAAAATTTCCGAAAACTCTTTGTTTTTGATATGAAATTGAATATTAAAACAATCATGTTTTTAGAATCAATTTCAACACCCTGTATATCAAAAACAAAGCGTCTTCGGAATCTTTTTTATTCGAAAAGAGTTTTTAAAACTGCATTTTCTATCACTTTTCAAGCTTTGTCAGTTTCAATAACATTTTTGTGATTTCACAAAATAATGGCAGTGTAGTGTTTTTAAATAAAAAAATTTTTAGGGACGAATGAGTCGCGTTTTACGGCATACTTCAAAGAAACATGTGTTTAGAATTGATTAGAGATTACAAATCCGTATTAGTGCTCATTTGTGCTGATAATCTTACAATTTCTGCTGATGTTCACAATTAGTTGTTAGCAGTTAAAAAGTGCGTTTGGTCTTACTTCATGCTGTACAACCCGTGTTAGATAATTTAGATTTTATATTGTCAGTAATTAGTAATCAATTAGTGCTTATTTGTGCTGATATTCTTAATTTTAGAATTAGTGCTAGTAAATAAAAAAAATTTGCTGTCGGTAATTAGTGCTAAAATAAGTGCTTATTTAAGGTGATTTTGTCATGGTACCTATAATTAGTTATTGGTGGTTCAATTGGTCAATTGGTCAAACTTCATGCTGCCCAACCAGTGCTCTCAGTAGTTGGTGCTCAATTGGTGCAATTCTGTGCTGATAGTGTCGTATGTTTAGCATCAACTTACTGTGCCTACGAAAGATACATGTGAGTAACATATCATAGTACTTTTTTAAACAGTTTTTTTAATTGTGATGTAATATATTGCAGCGGACAGTGAACATTCCACATCATTGGCCCAAAACAAAAATTGGTAGGGATTGGGTGTTTCAAAAAAACGAAAAACTTACTATTCATCTAAACTTTACTAAACTGACAACTGAAAGAAAATATTCCAACCTTGTTTTTGTAGCAATTTATACATTGCGAGGCTATACTTAGGGGAGAGTGTAGGGTAATGTACTATGAAAACTCGCACAAGTACCTACTATATTAGAATTGAACAGCACTAACTATACTTCTTGCGAGGGGCAGTAGAGTATATACCACCACCATATACTAAAGGAATTGGTTACCTTGTGGAATATTATAGTGCGCGCCAGGAAAGAAGTCGAACCTTAAGAATATAACATCATCCACAATTTAAATGGAGCGAACCGCATGTGTTGGCCTAGTTAATAAGTTTATTCGCCGCGCTAGCCTGAAACTGTGACCAAGAATAATGGCGGGCACACCAATGATTTAACCGTCTGGCGACAACTGTCGTCCCAATCTCGTATGTCTTCTTTCCTGGCGCGCACATTATTGCCTGCGAGTAAACAATCAATGGGAGTGTTACGACGATATGAAGAAAACAGTTGTATACTTTAAACCTTCAAAAGGTGTAAATATATGTTTACTGAGCAATAGTATATAGTCAATTTCCTTCCCCATCTCCAGGCAAAGTATATTTGCTGCAATTTAACATTTATTTTTTGTAACATTTACAATTAAGAATAAAACAATTATATTGTTTTTGGCAGTCAATAATAAATTTCAGATTCAAGCACATTATGTAAAACGTTTTATAAACTATAGAATAAAATATACTGCAATCCATAGTTACATAAATGCTGTTAGATAGGTATCTGTTATTACGACCTTTTTTTCAGAAATTACATAACATTTCGTCATCATTAAAGAACACAGTCTCAATATAATACTTTCATTGGATAGAGTTCGGTATCCAAATGTACCCTTGTACGGTGATATGATATTAAATGAGCTGTAACGCTGAGCGCGTTCGAAGAAGTCACAAGCGGTACAGCACATACACTTATCCTTCTCACATTTACTCCCTCTCCATCTTACGTATCTTTATGGAAACAAGCTGTAGCAGTAGAGGCTTTCAAAATACCCTATATGCTACTAGGCAAGAAAACCCTGTGGGTGCTCATGCTATCATAGTTGTAAAAACCGTATCTATGAATTCGTCCAATAGAACTCAATAGGTACTTACATATGCAATAGGACAGAAATATGTGTGATATAAATAGAAAGATACATAAAAGGGAAAAAGAGATAAGCACAAAAATGCTAGATTTGTTCTAGTGCCCTTGTTGGTACCAGCATTATTAAGTCATCAACAATTTTTTATGAATAGAAATAGTGTTCAACGTCTATGATCAGAATATAAAATTCCCTACAGAACGAGAGGTAGAATGTGGAGTAGCCTTTTGGACACCAAAGCCTACGAACAAATAATAAAAGAATACTGGATTGGTACCGGAAAACCAATATCATTGATGTCAGATCTTTCGTCACGAATTAAAATAAACTGTGTAAAACAAATGAGACATAAAATTATTAAAATATCCCATTCATAATTTATTGAGAAATTTTTTTTTAATATTTATTAATACACAATTCATACTCAAAACGATGATAAATAAAATCTTGTAGTCTACTACTGATTTATCAACACTTCATATAACACAAACACAAACACGCTAACGGTGATATGTAGGGTGACGTGGGGCAGAGGGTAAATTATGATCTTGACAATAACCTACAAACAGTAAAACATAGAAGGCATAGATCCCTACGAAACATTACTGGATTGACAACAAAATTAATCAGAACGTTTAAAAATGAAAACATAAAAATTGCAATAATGGTCCAATCCTACTTATAACACTAAGATCAAATATACCTACAAAATATCAAGCAAACGTTATATATTGTTTGGAATGTGGGGATTGTGAAGGTAAGTATACATAGGACAGACATCACAATGGAAGGTTAATAGTAATAGCTTGGCCCTCCACAAAAGTGATATAACTAAACAAAGGGATAGATGCTCACTTACAGAACACATAATAGTAATCAACATTGGACATCATATTAACTGGAATACTGTCAAAATCTTGGATAAAGAAAGTAATACAAACAAGAGATTAATACTTGAAATAGTTTACATAAATCAAAATATCAATGCAATAAATAAAAAATTAGATATACAAAAACTGAGCAACATTTACACGTATTTGCTTTCAGAAGAAATTGTAAAATAAGTTTCGGTGGGTTTAAGTAATCCAGCAGCACTGTAGATGTTCTAACTTGATAAATTTGACCAACCAGTTCGTTTTTATATCTGTGATAAGTCAGTCTGAATTTATGGTACAAATCGATTAAGCAGTTTTTAATTTGTTTGACATGTGCATTCTTGATCTTTTATTATTAATGTGACATGCGAGATATTTTAATATTTTATTACTGGTGTATTAAAATTAATACAAATGAATAACAGGGATTCAAAATCACGTAAGTTGATGCTTCTGGAGTGAAAGGATCAGCCAGCTAAAGCTGTTGCCCAGGGGACGCCCGAATGTATAATCAACACATTCTACGGGGAGGCTCCTTTCTTGTCCTTCGCTTCGGCACTGGCCCTCTGTCACTCTGCCGGCGAGTACGCTTGCCCTGTTTGGTATCAGTCAGCGCATGCGAGGCAAGTTGATGTCGCCCTTAACGAAACAACTAGAATCATTACCGGATGTCTGAGACCAACGCCCCTGGATAAGATTCACCTTATAGCTGGTATCGCCCCTCCCGCTGTTCGTAGAGAAGCAGCAGCATATAAAGAGAGGCTCAAATCAACAGAAACAGTGAGCCACCCACTCCATGGTCAACAACCGGCCCATCAGAGATTAAAATCGAGGAAAAGTTTTTTGAGATCAACTCAAGACTACTCAGAATCAGTTACCAGAGTTGATCGGTGGAAGAATAACGTTGGCCAGCACTGGATTGAGCCGWGTGAGGAGATGGCACCGGGCTGCGACGAGAATTGGGAAACCTGGAGGGCACTGAATAGACTGCGCACGGGAACAGCAAGATCAAGAGACACGTTATATAAATGGGGCTACCCGGTCGATTCCAACCTTTGCGATTGTGGAGCACTACAAACTACACTGCACATGTACACTTGCCCACTATGCCCTACCCAGTGCACTCTGGAGGACCTAATAGCCGCAAGGCCAAATGCGACCGACGTCGACCGATTTTGGGCGAAAACTGTCTAGTCTATCATGTGCTCATGTATTAAACTTCACGATTTTATTTATATACAATTTATGTAGTCTTTGTAATATTTTAGTTATGTAAGTATTCATGTGTTAATTTTCACGCTTTTATTTATAAAATGTATGTAGTCTTTGTAATATTCTAGTTATATGTACATATAAGCAAATTCTTGTATATTATTTAATGATGCTTCTGACACGAATAAATAATAAAATCACGTAAAGTAAAACAGTTACATATTTTAATCAAACTGTGGAATGACGACTATTTGGTCGTGGGTGCTGCAGCCCTCGAGCACCCATGGAGTAGGCGCCTCTGTTACTAGGTATTTTACAGAAAATTGAGTTTCATATTTCGTGTAGTGTATGCTTTTTTGCATATTATTTTCTGTATGTAAAAGACACGTATTCGTTTTGTGGTGTACATAATTGTTCTCTGTTGTATTCGTACATTACGCGTTCTCCCATCAGTATATGATCTTAACACATATAGTAACCATGGGTGCCACATTTAAAATTCTTATGCGAATTTTAATTGAATAAAATTGAAGGAAATAAAGGAACAACGATTCAACAGTTCAATAAAGCGAACGTTACTTTCAAATTGTCGTATCAGAACATTCTTGCTATAATAACTTTGTAGAACCGTGCATGTGAACTATTCGGAATGGTTATCCAGTAGTTTAATTAATTTATTACACTATGCATCTTATTTACGCAGTCATGGTCAAGTGGAGAACACTTATCAGAGAGGAATGCTGGTGAACAGCACACTAGCTGTGCTAAATCTACAATTCACGTTAGCGTATTTGATGTTGAGTCGTTATCTGGAATAGTGAGCTAACAAGTGGATTAAATATCAGCATCATCTAATTTTAAATCGTTCTTAGTGAACTCGCCGCTGTCAGACGCACTACCACCACGGCAGGGCCCGATACAATAAAAGAAGATTGCCGTCGGAGTCGCTGAGGATCAAGTTTGTTATCGGTGAAATGGCCTTAACGTGCTCGTCTTCCATTTTAGAACACCATTAAAACATACGACTGTAACCTGCTGATAAGTGAATAGCGTAAAGTATAAGAGCACGAGATAAGCTGTGTTGCTTTTATTTCAATGTCGCACTAGAGCACATAGCTTTCAGTACAACCCGGCGTTGCTGGCAGGTGTCTTTAGTTAAAAGTAATAGCGATTTTAACGTAAGAGCAATTTGGTAGAAAATGAGTGAAGATTGTTGGTCATAATGCAATCTTTTATAAGACGGCAAATCGCGTTATGTTTTCGCAGTACCTACATATACGTGTTGCAAACAGAGGTTTAAAAGCTGTGACATTATACTTGTTTGTGTGTTTCTTCTAAGTTGTAGAGTAAGATCAAGCTGGTTACATTTGACGTAATTCGGAAGCGATAGTTACTTTATTAGTTTGGTTAGTATGATTACAAGAATAGGTATTCTCGCTAACAATTACATTATTAGGTTTGTAGTAACTGCATGTCGCAATATTGCAAAACCAAAAACAAGCAAGAACCATCAGCCAAATTTGTTATACTTATATGATGTTTAATGTGAGGATGTTTGTGTGATAGCCGAGCTTTTTGTCTCCACTCAGAAACCACATGACCATATAGGAAAAGACTACCTTCATCTCATTTAGTTCCGTTAAAGGAATAAAAAGCGTGCATTTTTAGTAAACAAAGGAGGCGAACTTGACCTGAGGTCAGCTCCGTCACAAGTTCAAACTAATTACGGAATAATTCCAACGGTTTCAGTCACGACGTAGCGACTGCAGTGGAACTTCCACCTGAGGCATCATTTTTAATGTCATAAATTTAGAACAGGAATTCCAAAGAACAAAAAGTTGAACTAGTTCTGTAATCCGAAATGGAACTATGCTCATCGTTAAACATGTAGGATTCTGTGAAATGCAGTACGCTATTCGGTAGAAATGCACAATTAATAGCCTACTTGACGCAGTGCTTAGCATACTTTTGCAAATTTTGTTTACATAGCAAGAGTATAGGACCAATCGTCGTTAGCAAGGCAGGGATTTTATGTAAATGCATATTCTAAATTAGTAGTATGTCTGGTCGGAGCTTTTGGATTTGCGCTTATCTGGGCAATTGGGATTTAATTAAGCATATTTTGCATACTTCAGGGCTCCTGCTGTGCATAAAATTTTACTAAGAACATATTTAAGCACATTTTTTTCAAGTTGCACCGTTTGGATATTGGCGACGTACAAATTTGGCATACACAACCAAAATGCTATTTATATGTCATGCTTCGAATAAGTATCTTGCTTCATATATGGGACACACACATTTACGGTAAGCGTCACACACCACAGGTCTTCTAGCTTTACGTAACACGCTTGTCGCCGTTTGTGTTCGTTTTATTAAAATGCATGTATATGCTGTGCTGTCTGCACTGCAACCAACTGCAGATAGATCTATTTCGCTATCATTATACCTCATCAGTGCAGTTTAGGTCTAGTGCACACAGCACGGCATAGAACTGGTTTTGCCTATATATCAAAGCAATGGTATGATGTATGTAAGAATTTAGATGGAAATGCCATCTGTCAGCATTACACCTAGCTGCCTTAACGGGTACTACTTCCTAAAGGAAGTGACCTGTAGCCTGACAAATTGGCATGCACCTACATACTTCAATTTGACAGCAGGCCCCCACAGCACTTTTTGCAAGCGGGGGCAAGAACCGACATACATTAAAATGCATGTCTATGCTGTGCTGTCTGCACCGCAACCAACTGCACATGTCATTCTAATGCTGACACATGGCATTGCCATCTAAATAAATTCTTACTTACATCATACCATTGCTTTGGTATATAGGCAAAACCAGTTCTATGCCTTGCTGTCTGCACTAAACCTTAACTGCACTGATGAGCTATAATGATAGCGAAATAGATCTATCTGCAGTTGGTTGCGGTGCAGACAGCACAGCATAGACATGCATTTTAATGTATGTCGGTTCTCACCCACTTGCAAAGGTACCCGTTAAGGCCGCTAGGTGGCTTTGTCATCATGTCAGTGTAATGCTGACAGATGGCATTTCCATCTAAATTCTTACTTACATCATACCATTGCTTTGGTATATAGGCAAAACCAGTTCTATG
This sequence comes from Rhyzopertha dominica, assembly GCA_025024175.1. NCBI lineage: Eukaryota > Metazoa > Arthropoda > Insecta > Coleoptera > Bostrichidae > Rhyzopertha > Rhyzopertha dominica. The sequence goes on from QCXZ01000001.1 coordinate 12,707,418, forward strand.
CCGTGTTGTCTGCACTAAACCTAAACTGCACTGATGAGCTATAATCATAGCGAAATAGATCTATCTGCAGTTGGTTGCGGTGCAGACAGCATAGTATAGACATGCATTTTAGTGTATGTCGGTTCTTGCTCACTTGCAAAAAGTACCCGTTAAGGCAGCTAGGTGGCTTTGTCATCATGTCAGTGTAATGCTGACAGATGGCATTGCCATCTAAATTCTTACTTACGTCATACCATTGTTTCGTTTTATTAGATAGGAAGAATGCACGAGCCCATTATTTTTATGGATCAAGGACAATTAGTCCGAATCGACGCAATACCTGATCCGTGGATCAGGTACTAAGTCACATCCAGCAATTGTACTTGAACGGGATTCTGGCAGACTGCCAATGATCAAATGCATTCTGTGAAAAACTTGTAATGACATGTATCAATCCCAGTAGATCAGTACCAATACTAGTTTACACCCCTACTATAAAGTGAAGTGAGCCCGACACCAAAACCCTACTACAAGGTGCTTCAAGAAATGTATACACAAGGAAATTTTCTGGAAATTTAAATTTAGAATTTGAAAAATAATTGTACTTTCTATTGAAAATGGGATTAATGTGCAAAATGATGGCATTCTGCATCAACAAAATTGTGAGTATGAGTCACCATTAATTCCGTACATTGTACCAAGATGCTTAATTCAATCTTAATGGAAGTGTCAATAGACACAGATGTCTGTAATAGGCTGAATATTGTTGATGAACCGGCACCATCTGTGGACGGAAGTCGCAGTCGTGTACATGCGGTGTAATAGGACGCTGCAAGTAGTGATCCTAGCGACAGACAGATGACACGAATGTCCAGACTCCAGAAAGTTCTATCAATCGAACCTTCGCGAAGCATCTGGAGGGTGTCTCTTCTGGAATATCGATGGGGGTATAAATAGCCCGACGGAGACAAGCCCGGAAGTTCTGAATTCGAATAGCGATTATCGAGCGAGCGAAAGGCTTAGTGAACAGGTGTTTTTAGTGTAAGTGTGTACAGCATAGTGGTTTAGTGAATTAGTGGTGTTATAACAGTAGTGTTTCGAATTACTTGTGTATAGACTTAGTGTATTTGATACTAGTTTTCTAAATAAAAGGAGTTAAGATAAAAAGGCTGTGAATTTGTCTGGTGTATACGTTTCCTGTAGTTTGTCTGTAAGGGGACCCACTTAGTCTTTCCACTTTGAAGGTAATGTAAATGGAGGAAAATACCTATCAATGCCACCCCATTTCATCAAGTACATTTATTTTTTTTAAATTAGATTGTAAACTCTCCATTTCGAAAAAATTGTAAAACGAAAAATAAATATCCTGACAATTCTTTTAGGTGTGTATACATTTTTGAAGCACCCTGCATTTTATTTAATTAGTCTTTTCTCTTAACCAATTAAAAAACACCTAATTAGTTAGTAGTTGCTACAGTTCAATAATAAATAAAGATGAGAACCAGAAAACTGTTTTCCAGTTCCAATAAATGGTTAAAATATATTTAGTTTGCTTTATACATATTATGATTTGTGATATATCTAGGTGTGTATTTTGTATTTGTCTTTATAACAAATAAAAAAACGTTGCTGAAAACTTATTTGAAATGCTAAATTAGTTCACTGTTTAACAAACTTGCCCATTTTGTACATTTTTGTCAAATTTTGTTGCATATTTTATGAATTTTTGATGCATATTTGTGTGCATATTTCACTATGTTTAAGTGCGTAATATTAATTTCTTTGGCCATTAGGGATTATTGACCAAAGATTTGGTAACGGGAAAAAATAGTCATAATAGTTATAATAGAACTACACCTTTACGTTTTGGTAGTGGTAATAGGTACTTATATACACAGAATATCGATAAAGTAACGCATAAAAATCAAATTTTGGGTTATTTTGCAAAATTTTGAAAAGGGTGGGCACTATACAACTCCCCAGCAACATGTTCATTTATTGATAAAGACGTCATGAAGCAAGTGACACACCTCTACAGCAAAATGTTCCCCTGCACCATCTTGCTAGAACCAAATGTCTTTCCTTGGAATATCATTGTCCAGCTGATTCGGAAATATCTAAYGCAGTGTAGATACCAAATCATCTATGAGAAATACTAAATACCAKTAWGCCGGAYGATTATTTTACAAAAAGGAACACTAATGCGTTGACTGCTGAAACATWGAGCTTCTCAGAAGGTTGCAGGTGTACTTCATAAACCCATTGTGGATTTTATCGTACCCAGTAGCGACAATTGTGACGACTGACTATTCCGTTTAAATAAAAAGTTGCTTAGTTGGATAAGAAAATATCTCTTAAAAAGGTAGGATCTTCTGATCTTCATCACGTCTTTTCATCTACATCTCGCAAGATTGTAAGCGTCAGTCATGATCATCCTGAATCAATCGGATCTTGTAAGGATGAAATTTTTCCTTTTGACAATGTTGAGCGGTGAACGTCGTTGTTTATTGCTACTTTACGCAGGGATAGGTTCGGATAATCTTCGGCTTCTGATAAAATGTCCAATTTTGTGCCATCGTTTAAATTTAGGATAACCAGATCTTGGCAAATCCATCACACTACCAGGTTCGTGATATCATGCAACAAGTCTACTAACAATAGACTGTGCAATATGAGGTCTGTTTTGGTGTACCGTGTTAAACAATTGACCAACTTCCTGATGATAACTTCGGAGTCTATCGCCACTACAATTTGGATTCGCTCAGTCTCCATTAGACGCACCATTATAATTTAACATGCCGATCAGACATCTTAAGTTACCTGTTTGAGAATTGCCACTGTAAATATATTGTTTGAGAAATGTCACTGCCAACGTCGTATTATTAGAAGTCTGCTTTTAATTGCAATGTTGTATTTTTACTAAGTTGCCTTTTGCCAATTTTAGCATTATTTTATACTGACCTAAGTATTTGTTCAATACCAATAATAAAAAAAATAGAAAAGGCGCGAATGGTATCTATACACAAAAAGTTATTATCTGTGGATTCCAGCATCTCTGGATTTTCAATTCTTTCAGTTTCATTCAGTCTACAGATGATAATTTTTGTCTATTGTTGCTAGTGGACGTTTTTATTATTGGAACTGACTTCCTTAATTCAAGGTATTCAATCCACAAATCTATACTAAGAGATTGGTCCTTTGAGCGAACGTGCTCTGAGCAAACCGTGTTTACAGCGCACGGTGCTCCGAGCGAACAAGGTTTTTCAGCCACCTAATGACATTTATTGCTAATCTCCTTATGCACGAAGCGTCGAGTATTGCAACAGAAAGCTCCTCATAATGTTATCTGTAAATTATTTGAAAAAAGCAATTTACTAGGGGCTGTAATAATTTTCGGAGAAGAAATCGGTAGAATAGGTAAGAGAGCAATAAATATAAGTATGTACATTATGAATAATATAGGTATAATAAGATAGTAGTCATCTCCTACACTATCCCAAACATCTCCTATTCTTAAAACACGGGTGAAAAGTACGTTGTGTGGCGTTATACTTGTTCTCCGTTACTACACCGAACATATATTTCTTAATACAAAAACTGAAAGCCGAAGCAGTACACATTCAGCCAATCAGCCAAACAAAACGGAGAAAAGCGTGTATCCAGCTATATAGAAGCAGCTATATTAATAGCTTTGAATTATGTTTTATTTTAACTGCAATTTTTTTGGGTTAGAAAAACACCATTATCTGAATATAATAATTTTAAAATTCATCATTTTGTTGGGTATAGAAGTAACTTACGCATAGCATGACACAAAGCAAGCTTTCTAAACATGTATAGGTACGTATATTTGTTTTTAGTATTTAAATTTGATTTACGAAGACACTTTTTGCACAAATACTTGATCATAAATTGGTAAAAATATCGTTTAGCTTTGTATTATATTATTTGATTAATAACATGCGAATTAGAACGAGAAGACAACTTCAAAACTTATCTCTGAATTTCTGAATTCATGTGAAAACTAAAGACGAATTTATCGTGTCTTATAGGTCACTATCTTTAATTGTATTATGTTATTTAGGTACACGTTCTCATGATTGATATTTGTATTTCATCTGCAAGCATTCAGCAGGCAACATATCTCAAAACATAAGATTTGCATTATATGTATTTAACACATTATTTATATCCCAATTCCAACTGTGTGTAAATGTAATTAACGAGGTAAATAACCAGTTTTTTTATAAGTCCGTGACGGTCATTTTAATATACTTCAGTAAATTTGCATCAATTTTATTAATAATGCGTCCTATTAAAGAATTGCATTTAGCATGCTCGATCGGAATACGGGCGAGATACGCCTACCTGCGCTTGGTTCGCTCGAAGCACGCAAAATGTCTGGTTGGATCAGAGCACGTTCGCTAAACGCACGTAGTCAAGAGATTTGCGCTACTGATACGAAATGGAGTACAAACTCGGTTTTGCAAAAGAAATCAAATTCAGGAAATTATGCGAGACGGTTGTTATTATTTTTTGAACCAACACAACGCACATTCTCTAATAGACCATGAGATGATCAGTTATTGCGTAATGAGGACTAGCTGCAACCGTAACAGAACTGTTGCAGAATTCATAACGATTACAAATTTGCTCATATCGCCAAAGATGTTGCAACAGTCATTAATGTACCTGCTTACAGAAGAACATACTGCATACTGCGAGCAGCTATCCGAAATAACTTCCAACTGTTCGTCCACGAATACTAATCAGACAGCCGACAACTGAGATTTAAAAGAGCATTTCTTGCAAGTGAACTTCGGCCTTCACTTGTCTCAGTGCACAATACGGTTTCCKAGACAGCATCATTTGATATCCGTATTTCCTGCTGGTTACGAACGAAATTGCACAACAGTCCCTTTGTTGGTACATATTAACGTCACATGGACATGACAGGTGATCATTGCAGTGTTTCTTGCTTGAAAGGTGTGAATATCTATTCTACACAAACGATCAGTCATAATCAATCAAAAGTGGGCATTAAAATGAAACAAGTCTGAAGGTATGCAGTTCCAGGCATCCCATATCTTTCTTCTTCAGGGTCTCCGACTGAAATATTGGAGTGAAATCATAGCACAGAAAAAGAAGGCGTTAAAGGACATCCGTTGCTGCGCGTTTCTTTACGTACAGTCCACTAGAAGAACAATTTAGAATTGTCTTAAATCTAAGTTTCTTTTAAATGTCCTGAAAGTTTTCATGGGTTTGTAGAATTTTAGTTGTCTGTGCTGGACAAAAACTAATTATTACGTGCTACTCCCAAAACGGCCTTGTTTGATACAGTTGAACACACATTTCAAATAGCGTATTTATGGTCCGTTAATCATAATAAGAGAAGTGGAAGCATGCCACGGCACACCAACAAATACCACAAAAATTTAACAAAAGTGATTAACAAGACAAAGACGTACTCATTAAAAACGGAAATAGATCTAAACTGGAAAACGCAAGACTAAAATTTCATTCAATATATTTAAACCAGCAGGTTTACTCCCCTGTAATACACATTTTATTAAAACACCAAGTGTACAGAATTGCTGAAAAATAAATAATCGCCTTAAATATACAAAACCCCAAATAAAATTCCGAAAACATGAAAAGCTACGCTTTGAAAAAAGTATTAAGTTATAAATATTAATGTTAGTTATTGAGAGTTATCAAAATTATTGGTTAATGAATTCAGTAAATTTAGGTTACATAACGGTCGCTCGGTTAAAGATCCTACAGATTTGATGATGATTAGTAGAGTTTCTTGGAAGTTATTAAATAATAATAAAACACTTGTCTATGGTCCTACTTCCAAACTTTTATTTTTGACAAAGCCAAATGCCAGCATTTCAACTACCAAGCGGCCTTCTTTGGTGGCTTAACAAGTATGACTAAATTGAAACAGTAAAACAGTACTTTTTAAGGGCGTGGTATCAGTATTTAGCAGGTGGTTTGAATTTCGTTTCATGTAAAAAGACTCTAAGGGGCTCAAGTTTGAAATTGTGACGGTCACAACAGGACCATAAGGTAATACGATTTTGAAACAGAGAAAAGCAGATAAAGCTATGATTGAAGAATACCTAAAGTGAACAAAATTATGCATTGAGCACAATACCTGTATACTTTTCTTGTACTTTTCTTGTTGCTAACAAGTAAAAAATTGAATTATCACTTGAGCTTCTTTCTTACTATTATTAACAAATTTTTACTCAAACTACCTCAAAATGACAAATAAAGGAGAGGTTGTACACTAAACATATAAAAATCGCCTAAATCTAACTGAAAAACAGAAAATACTGGTTTAAAAATATGACGTTGAATACCCTATTGAATATATAAAATATATGAAAGGTTTTTCTTTACGATGGCATTTGATGTGATAAACTGTCGCCAAACATCGGCTGTTTTGTATTTTTTATCTTGATTACTGTTATCTTATTATGCACTAATGCTTCTAGCCTGCGCAAACATGTAGTGAATTGCAATTTTTTGTATGCAAATACAAAAAGCATATTCCTTTTTCTACGATTTTATTAGATATTGTTTTTTTAATGTATAAGAAAATCAGTGTGCTAGATGCACTCCGTTCTATATTTGTTAAAATTATATTAACTGCCTACTTGAGAAAGAAGCAAAGTGGCGGTTATTAAGTAGGGTTGGTGCTACCTCTTTTTGCGATATTATATGGTAAAGGTGTGCAAATAATATTTTAGCCATAATAAAATTAGAAATAATATTAATATCAATAAGTGAGAATTTAGATATGTCACATATCAGTAAAAAACTGAGATGGCAATCTAACCTTCTCAAAGAGAGCTACTTCGTCTGATGAAACGTTAGCTGTATCTACTATTAGTATGTATATAACAAAAACATAACGCTTCCATTGGTTGTGGTGCAGCCAGCATACGAAATCTTGCGGAAATCAATAAGATTTACATACAACCCGACACAAACAGATAATCATATTAAAATGAGTTCTTGTACCTTTTCAACGGTTTGATTGACTGCAAAATGTTACTATATTAACTATTAAACTAACTTACATGTATTTCGTTATATAGTTCACCTAAAACTATATAGAAAGAAAGGAACATAATGAATACAAATATAAAGTAATTCAAAAGAACAAGAATTTTGGAATTTATATCCTAATTTTAGGTGATATTAATCTGGATTCGAGTTTGCCTAAATTGTAAGGTCAACTGCTGTAATTTCACCACGGATGCTGGTTACATTTCGAAAATCTTCAACTTTATACATCCTCAAAGGAAAAAATGTTGGATTGTAAGATCTGTGGATCTTGTTGGACAATCAATAGCTCACTGCAAATTGTGATCGAAGAATTTTTTGGTAGGACTAAAGGATCAACATAACGAACTAATGCCTCGTCCTGCTAAAAAACGAGTTTATTTTCATTAAACTCATCTTGTGACATGATGTTAATGATGTGTAGATAGATTAGTTTGTCTAGCATATTGATATAACGCTGAGCTTGAGATTTTCCTCGGGGAAGAAGGAACCTACGATATGTTCACCTATCATCCTACACATTAAGTTGTTTGGTATATAGGTGTGTACTTCCCAAGTCCGTTAAGGATTAAGATCGCTCCAGTATCTGCAGTTATGAAGATTAACATGGTCACTTGAGAAAAATTATATTATTTATTATAATTTCCTTGCTTTCTAAGTAATGTTAACAATGTTAGTGCCAAATTTCCTTTGTTACATCCAGGCTATATCTACGTCGGACTTGTTCCGATTTGATTTAGTATTAATCTAGTTTCCTCATGGTAGGTATGTCGCAACGAATAAATTTAGGTGGAGTGATTTCTGTTAGTATAATGTCAATCGATATATCGGAGCCAACCTTTTTGCGACAAATAATCAGTTGATGGAAGTGGTACTACAGTTATACCCCATTAAGTTTCGTTACCCTGCGCAAGATAACCGATTGACAATCCTAAAATTTAATTCCGATCAAAATCAGCAATTAGGTTCAGAGTGTATTCTAAAAAGCAATTAGTAACAATGTCACTACTTTGCATAACATTAATTTTGAATGCAGCAGGTATTAAAAAGAAAATCGTGATTCAGCTGGTCTATGTCAATCAAATACTTGGATATGATAATAACGTGGGTATGGCAAAACGACTCTTGTAAAATTTACTATTGTACACAAGTCCGAGAAAAAACCGTCGGAATCCCACTTGTCATTGTTTTAGTCCACAATCAATTATAATGCTAACTATAAATTAGGATGATGGATGTTCTTGTTAGTTTTCGGTTTGCATTGCAAGTGTCCCGCCTGACTGTTGCGCTCATACCCAGAAGTCAACGGGAGGATATTATAAAAGATTATAGGCTCTGAGATTAATGGTATGAATTTAGTACTGAATATTATCAGGTATATTTATCGAAGAAATTCGATACAGCTACTGAAATACCAGGTTATCAGGGTAAAAACTTTCCAAACGATGGCATTTCGATATGAGGCAGAGTGATAATCTAAAAAATTGGGATGCTGATATTCTCGCAATGTGTCATTGTCTTGTATTGTTTAAGTGAAGAATCAAAGCCGGAACTAAACCAAATACGCGAACGTCTGGCATGAGGTTAATTTGGCTTTAAATCAACTGTCTGTTTGTTTTTGACATTCATTTTAATTACTTTTATGTTAAAAATGGCAAAAAGAAACTGCCAATATATGGCAGCCTATATCCTGTTTTATTGCTACAAATAGAATGATCATAAGTTACATCCTAACAGCATGGTATTAACATTAACACACTATGAATCTACATATCGTCTATACGAAAAAACCTGTCAACTATTCATAAAGTATGTTATGAGCTAAGCTAGTCGAATTTCCATTTATCATGTTACACAAATATACACAAATAGGTCACAAAAACCCCCAAATTTTGCATGAAACAGCTATCATGTGAGAATACAGGAATTCTGTTAATTTCAGTGCAATGCTTACACTATGGCTGAGATTCAGTTCTCTAAGAATCATTATATTATTCTAAATATCCTATTTATCACAAATTTTGTGTGAAAAGAAAAGGTTGAAAGGCGTTGAACAAACAGTAGCTAATATATTTTAAAGAAACTTTGCCTTGCCACTTGCTTTAAGAATCGACAGATAGTCCTACGAACCGAAGATTTCTCAAGGGCACTATAATTATGATTATAACAGAAGATCTAACCAAAAAGTACTGGTTTCCTTTTCCGGGATGCTCTTCGCTTACATGGAGTGGACAGAGTCTAGACTAGAGCTGGATATATCTATGTTACGCTTCTTTATTTGTAACGTCTCTTGAGCTCTGTGTGTAGCTTTTATTTAGTTTACTTGAGCGACCAAAGAAAAACCTATTTTGTTATTTGTTGAAGATATCAACATGAACTAAAGAGCACTGCTGCATAATTTTATAGAGTATAATATGGGGCGCTTAACATTATCGGTGTTTCAGAAACATCATTGCATGGTATACATTTAGATCCGGTTGTTTTAGATAGTTATAACATAGTTTGCTTTGATCGACAGTCTAGAATGGCGGCGGTTTTTCTATACTAAAGAAAGTATTAGGTTTAGTGTTTTACCTTGTAGCTATCACTTGCAATAATTATGAGTTTATGTGAATAAAGATAATTCCTGGTATTGGCCTTTTCGGCATTTGATTATTATGCAGCCGTCACAATTATAATGTAAAAGAACTTATACCTATATGCATTTCGACAAAATCGTTTTTCTTACATAGATTTTTAATATTAATGTGTTGATTATTAACAGTAGTACAATTTACTCTCTATTCTTATTTGCAGATACTTTTGAATTAAAGCCGATGACCAGCATGCTGACAAAAATCTGTATTTTGTGTCACTTTTAGGCCGGATAACTTTGAATTTACGATAAATTGAACAAAATTCTTAGAAATATACACTATTACATACACATCAGCAAAAATATCGGTTTTATAAAAGATCAAATCAGTCAGTGTTGCTAACAAAATACAGATTTTTGTCAGCATGCTGGTCATCGGCTTTAATTCAAAAGTATCTGCAAATAAGAATAGAGAGTAAATTGTACTACTGTTAATAATCAACACATTAATATTAAAAATCTATGTAAGAAAAACGATTTTGTCGAAATGCATATAGGTATAAGTTCTTTTACATTATAATTGTGACGGCTGCATAATAATCAAATGCCGAAAAGGCCAATACCAGGAATTATCTTTATTCTGAAATGTCAGACTGKTATAGAATTTCTGCAATCGTATAAACTCTACAACACTGAATGTATTCATGAAATGACTAATATATTAATTTCAATGTCCGTTACTTGTTAGAACTTCATGTTTGTTGAAACACCAAATTAACTAATCAACGAGGAAACTGACAATATAAAACTCTTGTAGAGTCTGCGTAATAAAATATGGAATAACTTATTTGTTTACAGCAAAATGTCCTCAGCAACAGTTTTTTTCTTCTAATTATTTCTTCTAATTATTTCCATTTCTTAACCTACCTTCTGCTTTTTTTATGCTAACGCATATCGATAATAGTGCATTTCTTTTATGGCAACCAAGCGATTGTTTGCGGATTTGTATTTACTTATATGTCTGATGGCTCACAGATTGTTTCTTCAAATTTTGTGGTATTTCTTTACACACAAAATTAACTCCAAAATGTGGGAGAGCGCCATTATTGTTAAAACCAGATATTGCAGTTTGTATAACGCCCCCTCGATATTCATCGGCAAATAATTTAATGTACAATGTAAGTTACAGTATTATAAATATCACGCCGTAGGTTCCGGTAGATATCTAGGCCGCTGTCAGATTTCCATTTACGAAGTATGGACCTGTAATGCGTTTCTCAAAATATCAACCCTACACATTTAGTTCTGAGGATACTGTGTAATTATGATGTTTCGTACTCCAGTGAGGATTTTCACCAGACCAGTTGCGGCAGTTATGTCCGCTTGAAAATTCATTTGGGCAAAAGTGGCTTGGTCACAAAATGAAATGTTGTTTGCAAAATTTGGATTATCGTTGGTCACTGCATTCTTCTGTCGGAATCTTCGTCATTTAGCTTATATGGAAGGTGTACTTTCTAGGGCTTGTATTTCCTTTTTAATATTCGAACAACCGCCGATTGACTAATATTAGAGTATTACTTAAATATAAGAAGAAATCGATTATGGCTTAAATTTTGATTGTCAATATCAGGTTGCATACTTTACCTGGGCAACCAAAAACAAATGGTTGCACATTTTCAAATATGGATAGTGGAACGTATGAGCGATCGCTTTAAATCGTATGTAGTGATTGATTCTAATACAATAACTGTATTTTTCATTTTAAATGATTTGTTTTAGTTTTTATCGGTATATCCAATTGTATAATTTAATAAAATTTTACGTCTTTGGCTAAGAAATTTCAGTGCTGAATGAAATGAAAAAATGGGTGGCAATATACCAGCAACAAACTGGCATGCCACCTAGCTGCCTTAAAAGGAACTACTTTATAAAGGGAGTGATCTATGTTCTGCCAAGTAGTTCTCGTTAAAATAGTTAGCTGGCTTTGCCATCATCTCAGTCTGTTACTGATAGATGGCTTTGCCATCTACGTGCTCACTAACATCGTATAATTACTTTGTTGCATAACCAGGACCAGTTCTTTACAAAGTTGTCGTACTGCGCGGAGGAGCTGTAATAAAAGCGAAACAGATCTGCTTGTAGTTGTTTGGGGTGCAGAAAACCATAATTTACATTTTAATGTATGCCGATCTTTGCCACAGAACTAAATACCTAGAAGTTTAATGTAAAGATAGGATTTTGTAATAAACGGTCCTCACGCAGGTAGGACCWGACGTATGCGCAGTAAAKATATATGGGAAAGTCTMACAACGTCACAACAGGCAACAGGACCTGCCACACATCTCGCCAAAATGCCATTCACTGTCACACTGCGCAGACTCGCTGCCCTACGAACGAGTAATATGGATTAGCTGTCTAGATAATAGACAAGATGGTTTTTGCGCTAAAGAAAAGTTAGTTGAAGTGCAGTTGCATATCAAGAGGTCGTTTCCTTTAGGTTAGGAAGTTATTTTCTTTAAGACAGCTAGGTGGCTTTGTCATCAAGTCAGTTTGTTGCTGACAGATGGAGCTGCCTTCACTTTTTTTTACAAAAATATCATACCATAGCTTTGATATATAGGAAAAACAGTTTTACGTCATGGTATCTGCATTAGACCATATACCACATAAAAAAGATACGTAAGCTAAACGGGAGAAGTTGAGATCATTTTTAAGGGTTTGTATCCTTGCTAAGAGTTTTCCCCACGCCGCCGTTGGAGGACACTACAGTTTTGTACTAATTAAAGTCATTAGATATAATCTATAAACTTATTCAATTGGTAATAATACAGCAACAGAGAGACTGTGCGTGTTCAGTGATTTCATTTCCACAGCTTAGGAATAGTTTTTCGTGTTCTGTGAATGACGGACAACTTATCTGTAGTAAGAGAACAACGTTCAGTAGTAGTTCATTGGAAGAGACCCTGCTGTTTTTTWTTGAATTTACCTTTGCCGCACATTTAAACAGCAAACATACCTCGGCTTTGGCAGTAAGTTTGGCAATTATTATTTAAAGTGTGTAAGTGTCCCCATGCTTGATAAGAATGTATGCTATTGAAGAGGCTACCAATGCATTTTTGCTGTAGGTAAACCTACCAACAGTTAGGTAAAAAGAGAAAATATACTGTGCCCCAAATTTGGCTTGCTTGCTTACCCCATTACATTGTTAGCGTTATTTATAACAAAAAAGGTTTGGTGGGTTTAGTGTGTTCCATGCAGTAGCCCTAAACTGCACTGTGGAGCTTTGATAGAAATGAAGCAGTGGTCTGCACTTGATTGTGTTAACTGTATTGCTTGATACTGTGTTAACATATTTTAAATATAATCGCCAAGGTTATTTTATATTGTTTCATAATATGTTACATATGACCATAGATAAATTAAATCTTAATTTATCTATGATATGACGAAGCTAGATTTACATGTATTTAGCATCTTACATAGTACCTACCGTATTTCTATGATAATCGTGTCCTTTACAGGCATGTCTATGATGTGCTGTCTGTACCGCAACCAACTGCAGATAGATCTATTTCGCAATCATTATAGCTCATCAGTGCAGTTTAGGACTAGTGCAGACAGCACGGCATAGAATTGGTTTTGCCTATATACCAAAGGCTTGGTATGATGTAAGTAAGCATTTAGATGGCAGTTAGTTGCGGTGCAGACAGCACAACATAGACATGCATTGTAATACATTACATACATGTCGGTTCTTGCCCGCTAGCAAAAAGTGCCGTGGGCAGTGATGGGCGTTTATGTGTAAATTATAATTTTCTACATTACCCGCGTAGAAAATGTAGATAAAGCATTTTGGCGTAGATTTTGAGTAGAATATGAGACGAGTATATTATGGCTATTGTATATTAAGTGTATTGTGCAAATTATTTTGTTCCAATTTCCCTGTTTTATGGGTCAATTCTTAAAATGTTTTAAAGCACTGCAGTTTTTTAATATTTATATTACAAATTTGCATACTTTATTTTAGTAAGTCATCAGAATACACAAACGTTTACTTACTTCTTTGGGACAAAACATGCGTTTGGAAGTCTTTTCTTCTACGAGTATATTAGGTATAATAGGTAGCATATGAAATAGCCCGTCTTCTTCCGTTTATAGACAAAAAAGATAATAAAATCATATTMTACAGTCATMTAAGAACCCATTGACCGATTGAGGGCTTCAAAGCACGCTTGTGCCTTTGCCTTCTGGCCCTAACAACTGTATGCCGAAACAAATTTTTGTTGTTTAACGTGTGTCTAGTTATTCTAATGACAATGAAGTAGTATTTTGCTTAGTTAGGAAGCAACAAAAATAATAATATACAAAAAAATACTGTCATTTGAGGCATTTGGAGCTGTCAAAAGTACTAAATATTACTAGTTTGCTGTTTATCTACATAATGTTATTTTCTACAGTAGACTTTTAAAGTAGAATATTACATAGTTTACGCGTAGATAATGGCGTAATCTACATGGAGTATTCTACTCGCCCATCACTGGCCGTGGGGGCCTGCTGTCAAATTGAAGAATTCAGTTGCATGCTAATTTGTCAGGCTACCGGTCACTTCCTTTAGGAAGTAGTACCCGGTAAGGCAGCTAGGTGGCTTTGTCATCATGTCAGTGTAATGCTGACAGATGGCATTGCCATCTAAATTCTTACTTAAATCGCGTTCTTTTTTATTTTCACCCAGTTCAAACCTTAATCGTGCGGATACTTATAGGGACAATTCGGCTGCTCCAAGCAAAAACACAGTAACGAACATTACTAGCAAGATTGAGCTTTATGCATATATGCATATATAGTGTGTTTATGCGCAACTTTTGCGCTGGCAATGGCAGTTTTATCGTTTCTACTTTAGACCCATATACAAACACAGCATCTACAATCTAGCTAGGTTATTTCCAAAATCCAACACAGTATCTGTATATTCTTATTCTTACATTTTTGCGCTTACTGTGTTTTTGTTTGGAGCAGCCGAATTGTAAATGTCGTGCTCGTAAGGAATATAAATTACAAAAGCTACTACGATTTTCATTAACGAGAAATTAAATATAGTTAATTGCATCAGTTTAACCCCCTCATTTGAAATTATTTTCAAACATTTAAAGATCCTTCTAAATTCGTTAAAAGTAACTAATGGCATCCATTTTTCATACATCACCGCACACAGCATGTTCTATTTTGCTGTAAACCACTGTGCCACATCTTCATCTTCTGTTTCTTTTCCTGTTGTGTCGGAAGTGCTTATTGACAGGGATGGATGCTACTCACCTACAATGTTAGCCGGAACGGTTTATGACATATCATTTAATTAGGCGGCCGTCTAGTAATTGGTTCAGGTAATTTACGACGTCACGTCACGTGCCTTACGCACGTTGAGCCATCTGTGATCCAATTTACCTTTTTCGGCGACAGTTGGATGAGGTGGTGGTCATTCGTGGTTTATTGTTTTCGGGGGTATCTTTGTTTTACGCTTTCGATTTTACCTGATGTTGCTCCCTTAATTGAGTGAAACACCTGACTGTCGGCGTTTGCACAATAAAGGCAGAGCCATAGAACTATGTAATAATATAACATGGTATATGACTACCTGACGTTATCTTTGCAGATATAACACACATACAATAATCTTGTACAAAGGGTGTTGCAACACTAAAGCTAAGATTAAACTTCTAAATAACCACAATAGTATTGCTTGTTGAACAGTAAAAGTTTTATTTTTTATATAACTAGAAAATGGCAACGCATTGCTGTAAATGACTTTAAGTTGCCATTGTCAGATTTAGGCCTGTCTTATTAATTGAAGATGACTGTATGCAATACTATCCTTTAAATAAGTTTAAATACATATAATGATTAAGTCACACTTTGTTTGTGATTTAAGTCCCTTTGTGACGCTAAAACCGAGAAAAATTTTATCAACATACCCTAATTAATGCTTGACATATTTGATATTATGGCAAATATTTTATATAGAGTAGTAGGTAAGTATTTGGATTTAATTACTGGTAACACGTTTGAAAGCCTCAAACTTGGTTAGCAGGGTAATAACCTCGTATTATAAAGTATATAACTAAGAGTAAGTAACTATATAGGTAATTTGGATATTCCTTGTAAGTAGCMTTATTTTACCGAACCTATTTCTMATAATGAGATTCTTTTAGGTAGTTGCTCTATCTTATCCCGTACTAGAACTTATTTGCATTTTATGTTGATTGAAATACAGGGTTTCTATAAATGATTAATGCATCCAGGGCGCTTATGGAAATMATCCATTAAATCAATTTGCCGCCTCTCAGAAAAGTGACGCTRACTTGTCACCTGCCGATTTTTGAATTGTTTGATATAGTTTAATATGAGAAAACACATGGAAGTGTGTATTTTCAACATATTCTTTAGTGTTTTGTGGGATAGTTAACTTTAAGGTTGCAGAAAGCTCACATTTCAGAGCTGTGGGGTTGACATTTGTGCGCAACCTTCAGTGCTATCGCCGCCTGCTATCGCCGTGCATATTGTAGCTTCGCAGCAGTTACAAAAAGACGGCACAAAGAATTCAGAAATCAAAACCGCCCGCGTTACATGAATCATTCATAGAATCCCTGTACTAGTTATACTTATAAATCAATTAAATATTTAAATACAACCATATACCATAGGTATCTGAGGAATACAGGTATACAGGATCACATTTTGCATCATCAATAATGACTAAAAATAACAAAGCAAATGTTCGGAACGTAGGTACCTGCTTCTATTGCAATTTCAGGTTTCAAGAAAGTCATTTAAGCGTTAAACGCGATCAGCCCAACACAGGTATTTTAATCGTTTCACAATCATCTTGTACACAAAGACCAAATGCGAATATAAAAACAGAATAACAAGCATCCGGTCCAGGGATTAAAAACTCAGGGTTAAAGTTAAAAATTATAAACAAGGCAGTGATTTTATGCAAATGCATGTTCTGAATTAATAATATGTCTGATATGAGCTTCTTTTCTGCACTTAACTAAGCCAATGAATTGAAATCTTAATCCTTTTGGGTTAAACCGCGTCTGATTTTAGAATAAGGTGGACGCATTTATAAGGGGCTMTATCAGGACAGGAATAAGGAGTATGGAATATGGTACATATTCAGAATCGTGGTCAAGGCGGCATATATACATCAAAGTTAACATGTAACGTTGCTGGATAGGGCCCTGATAGCTCAGTGGTAGAGCGTTAGACTAGTATTCAAAAGACCCGAGTTCAAATCTCGGTCAAGGCCATTACTTTTTCATTTCATCTTAGGCCTGCAAATCCCAAGAAAATATCACATATGCTCATTTACAATGAATTCAGGCGATAATTAATTATATTTCATAATATTATAATATATTTGGGTTGTAATTAGCTGTTGGTCGCCATAATCTGGCCACCGCAGCGAATTACGCTCTGAAGCTCAACAACCCTGAGCGACGAGCGATTCAGCTGCACATGCGTCGGATGACGTTCAGCAGCGTTACATGTTAACTTTGATGTATATATGCCGCCTTGACCTCGATTCTGAATAGGGCCCTGATAGCTCAGTGGTAGAGCGTTTGAAGAGTATTCAAAAGACCCGAGTTCAAATCTCGGTCAAGGCCATTACTTTTTCATTTCATCTTATGCCTGCAAATCCCAAGAAAATATCACATATGCTCACTAACTATTATAACTATATTATAAAGTTGAATATTTAATTTTCAACATTTTTTAAACATTTTAACAAAAAAAGGAGTACTAGTAAATTAGAAGATTTGGAACTTTAGTGTTATGAGTAAAGTGTACATTAGTTAACGCTTGATTAAAAGTAAAATTAGATTACACTGATGAGACTGAATAATACAAAATAATGGTAGAGTTTAAAACAAATCACCCATACTAACGTTTTAAAGAATTGAGGGAACCATTTGTTCGAATTCAACATGACTAAGCGATATCAATGGCTATAGCAAACAAGCGTTTGTTTTGGAGCACACAATCTCTAGAAGTTCGATTCTTTGTTTGAGATGGTATTCTGAATTTTTCTCTATATTTATATTTGTAGGCAGCAGCCTAGCTCTGATCTTATAAGGAAGTAGTGATTTGAAATTTCAGTTCAGAAAGCTAAAGATTTTGTTATAAAACCAGGTTTTATTTAATTTAACACCCAATTTTAATGGGATAATTTGACAACTTCTGCAAAAAAGTATTAAATTCCTTAGGGAAACACGCAATATTGGAACTCTTGTTAGACTAATAACACGATATCATATTGTTACATCGCGCAAACGCTGCGGAGGCAAAATAATCTATTTCAAAATGCCCACTAGCTATAAAATCGATCACAAAAGAATATGAGTAAAGCAAGAACACATAATGGTATGCTAGGGGTAATGTTGCGTGAAGCTATGCTCCTTTTAGAGTAGCAGGTGTAACATACATTTCGAATAAAAATAGAACCGGGAACGTTTATGAATACAATAGCGTGGGCAGCATTTACAGGTTTTAAGTAAGGATTATGTCAGATTAAAATGTGCAAACATTAACTATACCTGTAGCAGCAGACTAATGCTTCCGATGTCTTGCTTCTTGTTATGGAAACACCTAAGCCGTGTTCGTGTGCACATCAGACCTATAAAAAACCGGTAACTCCAAATGTTGTTTGCTTGGTATAAACAGGAGCAAATGAGCAGGTATTGAGCAGAACTTCTTATAATTCACATCAATACGAAAATGATAAACACTGTTTTGCCACGATTAGCGTTATTTTAGCGATGCTGTCCATGTATTTGGGAACAATTTGCGTTTCACTATAAATAGGTAATCTGTTACTGCAAGTATACACAGGATGCCAAACTTAAGGGCATAAATTTAATTTTCTTTAATATGCCGGATTATTCACGGTGAACGATACGGAATATTATGATTAAACTATACAGTTTTCACAAATTTTAATGGGTATATAGTTGAATTTTTATTAGGTTTACATTTTAAAATTATTTTCAAAATAGGGTGTCCCATATACATAAAACATATTAAAGTTACGTTTTAATGGAATGCCCTATATATCGAGCAATATTTAAATTCTACTATCAAAATAACAGTTTTGTTAAGGTTTGTCTCTCCTAAACCTAGCCATTTTCAAAATAAAAAAAGAAAATATTATTCTTAAAATCTCAACATGTAAGCCAAATTTACAGATTAATAACAAAATGGGCTAGCTTTTCTTTTGCATACGTTAAAACGTGTAAAACCTTTACAGGGTGTTAAAAATTCGAAGCTAAAGAGTTACATCACCTAAATTGTAATAACTTGTTAAATTTAAATGGAGCGCTATATTTTTCTTAAAAACATATGTAACATTTATTTCTCTATTGAACACTAATGTATTGTCCTCTACCTCACAGATTTTCGTAAAAAATGAGATATTAATATTTATCAAACCACCTATGACATTTTAACACTTCTGACAACCTTGTCAAAACAAAATTAACGTACCTTAATTGTAATTGTAGTTAATAGTTTCCATTATTTGTAACTAGTACAACGAGATTTTATTCAAAAGAGGAACAATTTGATATGTTTATTATTATAGGAGAGTGTTTACAATACTGTTTGTTAGCTTCGAGCGTTTACGCTAAAACGTTTCACGATAAAATTTATTCAAACAGGTTGATGTATTTGATAAAATGTAACGTAATAAGTTTTATTACATTTGAATGGAACTTTTATTTTGTGGCAAAAAACTGATTAAGATTTATTTTTCGTGTAAACGCTAGGTATCACGTACAGGTACTTATTTATTAGCATTTTCTACATATTCTCGTAAAAAATGAATTATACACAATTTCGTTTCATTTCAACCCTCTTATGACAATAAACATAGCAAATCATTTCTCTCTTGAAAAAACTCTCATTGTGCGAGCTCCAAATCATAGAAACTATTAATTACAATTACATTTAAAGTACGTTCTGCAAACAAGTACTATCAATAACCCATTAAAAAGAGGTGACAAGATTGTCAAAAGTATCAAAATTATGTTGTACTGTTATAAGCGAGTTGATAAATATTAATATTTGATAAAATACTGGAAATTATAAAAATCTGCATTTTTCACGAAAATGCGTAGAGATATGTATAGGACAATATTTGAGTATTCGATAGACACGTCCGTTTTTAATTAAAAAAATGCAGGATGTTCCATTAAAATTTAACAAGTTAACTGATCAAACGGTTTAGTTTAGAATTTTGAGCGCTCTATATAAGTTTTACACGTTTTAACAAACATTGAAAAAAAAACGCAACCCCTTATGGTATTAACCTGTAAATTTGGTTTAAAAAGACTAGCTACATGTTGAAAATTTATAGAATAACATGAACCTTATATTTTTTTACAAAATATGAATTATTTTGAAAATAGCTAGATTTAGGTGAGGAATTTTAATAGGTAAAACTCGCGTTATTTGGATAGTAGAATTTAAAAATGATATAATATATAGGAAATTCCATTAAGAAATAATATAACTCATATGTTTTTTATATATGGGACACTAATAGAACTTTCCCCGCTACCTACATAGACATAATATTCCGTGTCGTTCATCGCGCATAACCCTGTATATCAGTAGCTCACTTTCGCAAAAATTAATATTCGGTTACTTTTGTGCCCATGAATGCAAATTCGTAAACAAGTTTGTTCTACCTTTTACGTATGATTGTAATATCAAGAACATTTCTTCGTCAACGCGTCAACAGCTGTCAGCTAGTTTGTGAAATACCAAACCGCCGTCAAACGATTTAAACAAAGGATTGCTTCTACAAGATGGCCGCCTTTTAGGAACATGCTGACGTCACGTCGATATCTGCTATATTTTCAGTTTTTTAGACCACAGAGGTCACAACGATTTCACTAATACAAGGCCAACTCTTCAACACTCTGTAATTTACAAAAATTGGTGGGTTTAAGA
Organism: Rhyzopertha dominica; assembly: GCA_025024175.1. Classification (NCBI taxonomy): domain Eukaryota; kingdom Metazoa; phylum Arthropoda; class Insecta; order Coleoptera; family Bostrichidae; genus Rhyzopertha; species Rhyzopertha dominica. Next base: position 12,728,059 of record QCXZ01000001.1, read on the forward strand.
TAAAAATATTACCTAAATTCGCTCAACTCTGCTTAAAATAATAGCATTTGTTAAAATCGTTTTCTAACCAAAGCTTATAACTATGACATACGGAGGCGCTGATGTTCAATATCTGCAACTTGTCTTTAATCAATAAAATGGCGCTAGAATTCAGTAAGGAATGCGCTATATTAGTGCTGACGTAATGACGGCCATTTTTCTGCGGTACGTCAAAGTCCTGGATCCTGACCAAAGAATATCAGTAAACAAGAATGGCCAGTGTTAATAAATTTTGTGGAATGAGTTACAGCGCCATCTGTGAATGTTGTATGTGAACTACATTAATGAAACGACCAGAAGGTGTAGCCGATAAATCAGAAACTCCCAGTCATACAAATGTCATTTATTTTGACGTTTATTTCTTGTCTTAATTTTAAAACCTGGTATCTACTTTGCCCACTATTTTACAGGAAAGTAAGAAAACAATCTTTTTAATTTATGTAAGCATGTCTAACTTAACTTTTTTATATTATGCTGACTTTGTACGTAAATGTGTACTTCATAAAAAGTTAAGTCAGAAATGTTTACTTTAAATAACAACTAATAGGATTGTTTTCTTTGTTTCCTGTAAAATAGTGGCAAAGGAAATTCGAGGTTTTAAAAAACTGCAAATTATTTGAATTGTCGTAAATGTAATTACCAGAAATAAGATTCAAAAACAATGTTTATCTTGCACCATAGTTTATTATTTATAGTGTGGGAACTACTTTTCTATTTAGTTTATTTTGCTCTGGCATTTAAAAGCAATTAGCTAGAAAGTATTCTCCACATACCACAAATGATGCTCGAATGGATGTAAGGCTGCGAGACTGCACGTCCAAATTGTTTGTCCGTTTTACCTGTTCTTCACACATGGCACCTTCTCTTGGGAAGTGGTGAAATGTGATATTTGAGTTTGTTAAATATTTGTTACTACAGTTCTTTACCGCACAGTTTTTCTGTGTGATACCTTCGGCATTTTCGAAACTAACAATTTTAACACTTTTCAAGGTACAAAATTAAAGCGAATGTCTTACCTTCTTCGTATTCAACTTCAATAACTTCAGTGTCACAATATACTACATACCTGTAACTTTAAACATAAAAATGCCACCAAAAAGGTTAACAGGTTGCAAAATAAAACTATAACATATTAAAATATCGTATAAGTCGGTACGTTGGGAACTTGCGACAATTTTTTGCTAGATATCAAAGGGTGACATCAACTTGATTTGAACATACCTTGATTTAAACGCAATCCCGCGTGCATGCGTTAGCCGTGCTTCACACACAGCACAGAGTGCCATCTATGAATGTTGTATCCATAACAGTAATCGTGTATAGTTGGTTGCAGCAATCGCGTTTACGGTTATCTAATATGAGAGTGTCCACTACCTGATCCTGACAAACCGAGTTGTCATAACGTGCGTAACGGACCTCAGTGTTAGGTGCAATTTTGTGACTTTAAAAATATATTTAGAAGTGTTACTGTGCTTATTTGAGTAGCTTACACTCCTTCGCTTTGCTTCGCAAGTATTACAAACCGAAATTACATTTAGTTTAGAACCTGGATCAAAACAAACCAAGTTGTCATAACGTGCATAAGGGAGTTCAGTGTTTGGTGCAATTTTCTAGTGTTAAAAGAATATTTTAAAGTGTTACCTTGTATGTTTGTTTCCTTCGCTTTACTTAGCAAGTATTACAAACGTAAATTATATTTAGTTACAAGGTAAGACTGCTGAAAGGCGTAACCTACAATAAGTGCGTGTGTAGAGCATTACAATTTACATCCTGTACCAGAAGATGGTAACGTGCTAGATCCCTGGATGTTCTTGTTATAATGAGAGAGAAACGTATAAACTTTAAGCACTTATTTTAGACTGTCTTTTAACAATAGATTGCAACTTAATGTAATTTCGATCTATAATACTTAATAAATAATACAAAGGTATGTAAACCATTCAAACATACACAGTAACACGTCAAGATATTGTATTATACTATAATTTTGCTCTGAACATTGACTGTTACTGTGTATTTTTAGTGGTTTGCGTTCCTTCGTATAATTTAGTGTTATAAACCAAAATTAGATTTAGTTGCAATCTATTGTTTAAAAACAACCTAAAAGAAGTGCTGTAAATATTACATGTTTCTCTCTCATTTTAACGGAAACATCCAGGGACCCAACCCATTACCATTTTCTGGTAAAACTTGTAAATTGTAATGCTCCACACACGTACTTAGTGTATGTCCAGCTTTTCAACAATACATTGTATCTAAATGTAATTTCAGTTTTTAATGCTTGATATTTAAAGCGAAGTAGTGTAAGCTACTCACACATACACAGTAACACTTTAAAACACTCTTTAACACTAAAAAATTACACCAAACGCTGAACTCCGTTACGCACATTATGACAACTAAGTAGGTTGGTTTTGATCCGGGATCTTGACGTATCGCAGCAACATGGCCGACATCTGCGTTACACTAATATAGCGTATACAATGCATTCTAGTTAAAGTAATATAGTTGTTATGCATTCCTGGTATAATCTTATCTCCGCCATATTTGAGGATAATTTTTAAATGCACAGGCAAGTAAGGTGTATGAGTTGGGTGCAGAACTTTCGTATTCGTATTTTGAACAGTATACGAGGTGCAGAAGAAGAATCGCTGGGTTAGGACACCCAGTATATGCGAGCAGTGTGCCAGTGCGCGGTTTTAAAAGAAGCTTCTCTAGCAACTTGTCACAGAACAATTCAGCTTGAATTAATGTCAGTTAGTAGCAACTGTAATTATTATTCAATTTCACGATTATCTAGTGAAGTATATAATCCGCCTCGTCTTTCTCGGGTGTCGGTTTTAGTTCCAACGGGTAATTAGATGACGATTTTTGCGTTAACGATACGTGTCGCGGAAATTAAAAAGGCACACTTTTCTAACCCAGTATAACGTTGTGTGGTCGAACACCGTTAGCGCAAAAACGAAGATCAAAAAGTGAGCGACATATCCACCTGATATGTCGATTACCTGAATATTTGCAAGTACTCACACGCGATTGATTCCAGCGATATGTACTGCTCAGCCGACAGCTTTCACAAATTGAACACGGCTCTGCATACGATTTATCGCAATTTTTCACCATTTCGTTGCAAGACGATTCAAACACACCATTAAACTATAAATACAAACAATACAAGGTTAGTAAATACTAACGCTGCAATTTTTCAGCATACTCTAATATAGAAGTGCATTCACCATTATGTAGCTACAGATACCCTGCATTTTACTTTCTTATGACCTTACAATGTTAAAATATTTACTGTATATTTATTATTTAGCTGTTTATGCTAGCAGTAAGGGGCGTTACATGCATAAAAATAGGTCTATTTAATTAAACTTCCTTTTGTATAAAAGATGCTATTAGTTATCTAGAATCTTTACTGACTGTAATGCAATTTGCAATTTGCACAAATGGAGATTATGATATGAGCTGAGATCCAATGTGTGTATTCGATTATGATTGAATACCTGATCGAAGCTTAAATGAGAACTTCTTTTGACGTAAGTACATGTATTTGTCAAAAAAGTAAACACATTGTGTCAAAGTTGTGAGTATAAATTATACTTTATTTAATATTTTTAATTTACATATTTTTTTTAAATAAAATTTGGTATGAATGCATTTGTTGGTTGGTAAGTGCAAATTTATTTGTAACATCACCAGCTACAATCAGATTGAAGTTTTGTGATGACGAATTGGTCAATTCGCTACCTGTAGAAATAATGCTCAAGAAGTCCCTACTCCTTAAATAGAAGAATCTGATGGTAATGCTGATCGTATTACTTGGCGAACCCTAAAATATTTATCAGTTAAATTATCCAGCAATCTACACACATGGAATTGTTTAAAAGCAGCATTTTACAACAGATTTTTGGGGAATAGATAACTGGATTAGATATTTATTACTTTTAAAAGAAAGAAAATTGTTAATTATTCATTCTGTAGAAGTTTTAGGCAGCACACTGCTTAAGTCTCTAGCATTTAGATTTTGATCTACATGAACACAAAGCAAATTACTCAGTTGTTGAAAGCAATAATTTATAGTAACCCCTCTCGGTCGGCTGCTTTAATAGCTTTAATGCATGTTTTGAACAGAATTAGTGTAGCAAGTCCAATAAGTACTGCTCGAAAGAAATAAGTTCAAAGATGAGATTAATACCCAGATGAACAACGGGGAAATGTTTTCCGGCTTAGAATTTAAAAAAAAGCCATTGTACCCACAACATAGTCACATAACACATTATATTTACGGCAGCAACCCTGTACGTTATAGGCAAGTTTACAATAGTGGCACGACATCTGGCGGCAGATACATAAAATATTAAGAACAGTACTTTAATGCTGGAAAAAGGCGGGATTGTTGTGTAATAGGGCTGTTTTTATTATATCGTATTAGCATTTTTAAATTGTGCGCGGTGAATATTATTAAGAAAAAGAGGATACAAGTAAACACAAAAAGCATGTATGATATTATATTGTAATAGTAATATGCGGTTATGTGATTAAGCGGCTATCACATAGGTTATTGCCACGACTGTGTTTTGGTTACCATTACCAGTTCCTTTGTAATAATTATATTAAATATACTCGTTTGCGAACTCATCTGTGTTTCATTATGCGATACAAACGAGAATATTATAATAGCAAGTACTGTTTATTTCCGCCATTTGCAAAGCCACACTAGCGCCACCAACGGTCGATAAACTCTCCTATACATAATGTGTAATACATACRCGTAMAGGAGTGTTGTACGTAACATATAGGTATACGTTGTACTTACTATGATACATTAGTAGGTACACAGATGCCTAATACAATGTATTTTTTTCTCCGATATTATCAGAAATCAATATTTGAAAAGATTGGACTACTATTACTTATACCCTTGAAGCTATGGGGTACTGCCCCCATACACCCACATTCACAGTATTCATATAAAAACGGCGATTTAAATCATAATAAGGCAACACATATGCATATTGTAAAAATACATAGTACCTACATGCATATAAATAGATGATGAATCCTTTGGGAAGTAGCGGTCGTTATTTGTGAAACGTATTTAGGGGAATTTCGATTTGACCTGACCTGACTTGACCTCTTTTTTCTATTGCCAAGCTTTCGTATCTTTTTAATACATCTTCAGGGCTTACTACAACAACAAGGTATAGCTTAAATTAATTTCTTAATAAATACATTCTTATATTACTTATTTGAGATTATATTCTTGAACAGCAAAACCAATTTAACATACGCTAAAATGTCAATTTTTATGTCAGATGTACCAGACCATACTAGATTTAAAAAACCTATCTTTTTTGTCACAATAGGAAAGAGCCATGCTGTACTTCATGTGATATAAATACGTAAATATGTTACTTAAATTTTAGGTGTCTGTTTTTTTTATTGATTACATTGTTAATTTTTTTGTATATGATACATTTCTAAATTAATCTTTTGTTAGTATTTCCTTCCATATGTAGAATTTTGTTATCATCTCAATTTATTTGATGTTAATTATTTAATACGTGTAAAGCTAATGCGCATCTATCTTTTTTGATGCTATATCACTCTTGTGTAAACTAATTCTATTTTGAATCCATTGTTTTGTTTATCCAACATGTTTACCACCACAATCTGTACAATTTATACTGTATATTACATTTGATTTATATTTTACTGGAATTTTAGATTCAAGTTTGCTAAAAAGGTTTTTGCAAGTTTTTATGTTTCTTATTCCAATTTTGATGTTTAAATTATGTAACGATTTTGTTATATTATTCGTGAGCCCAGTTATGTTTAGGAGAGATTTGTAGTTCACTGTTTATAGGTAAGTTTTACTATATAAATAGATATATAGACACATCATACAACATTGTGGAGGTACAACATAGAGGACTTAATAACTAATAAAATAAAACGAGGACGGAAAATATTTCAATCTCTTGAAAATACTTCGGAAGCTGCAAATAAGCTTGAAACTAGGATTAGCTTTGCAAACACTTCTCATTTATGCATAATAAACTGTTTAATAGTATTATTTATTCTATATCTCTATATTTATAAGCTGTTCAATTAGCTGGGTTTAATAGTATTAGTCCGTTTCCATTAAGAAATATTATAATCAAAGGCTCAAAGTTAAAGTAACATTACTGGAATAGAAATTTAAATAAGATATGATTGTGGTTAAGTTTCGGCATAGTAGTATTCTGAAATTTCAACTTCAATAATGATCAGAAGTAACAATTAAACTGTATTAGTAAGCATTATATCTATTACCTAAGGTTTTCATTTTTTATGCCATTATACTTTGAAATTTTTGTATTATTTCATCATATACTGTGTGATTCCTAATTAATGTAATTTATTGACAACTGTGTAATGAAGAGAAGATAATGGCAAAAGACACATTGACACTGCGTAGTCATTACTAGAATAAATAATCAGATAATTTGGATTAAGACAAATTATAATCAGGTTCGTCATTAGGAATTTTCTTATGTATGCTACTACTGCTTTTCTACACCATGGGCAGTTGTGTAAATTTCATTATCGGCATTATAACTCCTGCCTCACTGCTGTGCATATCCATCAAAAATCACAAAAACCGGAAAAAACAACAATAACTTGTACGATTTATTTGCTTATAAGAAAGTAATAAATAAATAACAACAAAAAGTCTGACAAATGCACCATTTAAGAAATAGCTGTGAAAAAAATTGCTACAAATAAAGTTTATAAAAGCATAAATTTGTAGATTCTTTCAATCCTTTTTTAGCTTTCTTGGTTGTAAATTCAATAACCCTCGCATTTCATCCTCGAAATCACATGGCTTAAAATGAACACTGCATAGCTTCTTATTGTCAGCAGTCCATTTATCTTTACGATAACATTTTCTGATCCATTCCTTTCGAATTTTAACATCTTTAGAAAACGTAAAAACATTAAATTTTCTTCTTTTTTCTTAGCCTGTTTCGAATAGGCCTGTTCACAATTTTTCAATTTATCAAGAACTTAGTAATATCTGGGTAGCTAATCAATACCCTGCAAGCAGAATTTAATTTGCTTTTATAGTTTTCAAAATATCGCCATCTGAACTTTCGCCGCGCATTAGCATCGAAAAAGCGATACCCTTGTATGGAGGCTAGCGTATACGTCACTTGGTGTGGCGGGCAACAGAATTCCTGCACTTTGAGCACTTTATGTAAGATAATTTATTATTAAAGTAACTGCGCAACATACCGATCAGGTTAATTAAGCTCAAATGTTCTACCGAGCGACTGATCAACAGATATTTGATAACAATGACCTGTATTTTGAATAACTCGCATTCAAAGAACATTATTTTTAAAATCGCTGATGATAAAGACGCCACATTTGTTACCACGGCTACCGAGCGGGCTACTGAGCTACCTGTAATACCGACGTATCGTTTGTTTATGTTTTTGTGTCACTTTTGATTTGGTTGCGACTTTTTTTCTAGTTTTATGATAAATTTGTAGGTTAGATATAGAATATTCGAAAAAAACCCGACTGAAAATAAAATGTGTACAACTTTTATATTTCAACTAACTGAATTCTGAACACAGGTGTAGGGTGAGCTAATACAGCACAAAACTTCAGTTCATCCATCAAATAATTATTCTAGTATAACAAATTTCATTAAAACAACAACTGTCGCCTTAGAAAATTACCGACCATAAAAAACCGTTACGGAACTGACAAAAACTGCCTTGCACCTTACGGAAAAATGCAAAGTGGAATCGTCATATTAACTTGACCATATCGTCCACCTAGCAAAGGGATGCACCATAATCTCTTGTTCAATAGGGACTAAAATTCGGGATAACCCATGTGTGACACACTAGCACGTGCTGATGGCACCTGGCACGAGCATGCGTAGTGACTAACGCGTGCCAGAGGATGTGACCACCACCGTGACGATGCGTGGTGGTAGATAAGCTTGACCGTGTCAGCGGGAGTCACCAACCCTTGACGACGAACGCTTTGAATATTTATAGATTTTTACCAGTTTTTGTGGTAAATAATAGGGATGGCACGCATCTGTATTAAAGCTTTCGTTGCATATCAGCTTACAACTATAGCTTTATTATAAAAAAATGCCTTTACCCGCTTGTGTCCTTATACCTTAACTTCGAATTCTGATCTGAACGTATCAAGTTACTGATGTAAAGGTCAGTTTTACAGAGGACATAAACTGCTTTTATAATAATACTCGTAATAAAAAAATATCGATGCAATGTAGAAAGTAATGATTCCGAATGCTCACCTATACTCAATATTTCATTTATAGCTTTTTATTTTGACTCCAGCGGTACCCTCCTTTGTTTTCATATACGTATAATTAGTTTCCTCGCAAGCTTAAGTGTGAAAATGTGGCTCTGTATACTGCGCCCTTTTCTAAATCCGCATTGTGAGTCTGTCATACTTCCTTCAACATGGTTTCTAAGCTTTCTTTCTAACACTCTTTCATAAATTTTTGCTGCTACACTTACTAAAATAATTCCTCTGTAGTTTTCACAATTTAACCTATCTTCCTTTTTTATGGTACAATAATGCCAACTTCCCAATCCTTTGGTACTTTGTGATCTTTCCACGCTGTCCTAGAGATATCTAATATTAACAGTACTCCATTTTGTCCTAAGCATTTAAGCATTTCCTGTCTCCTTTATTGCTTCCCTCACTTCGTCTAATTGTATATTTTGTCATCACTCCTTGGGTTGTTTCTGTTGGGTTTAACAATTCTTGAAAGTGTTGTCTCCATCTCTCCATTATTGTGCTACTTCATCAGTTAGCAGTGTCCCTGATTTAGCTTTAACTTATTTCATCTCGCACTCTCTTGACCCTCTTAAATTTTTTAACACTTTGTAAAACAATGTTTGGTTGCTTTTGCTGTCCTCTTCCATCCTTCTACCAAAATCTTCCCATGCACCTCGTTTAGCTTCTAATACCGCTTTCTTTGCCGCTTCCCTCTGTAATTTATGTTCTTCGTATGCATTCCGTGTTTTATTGTTTAAATATAATTTTCACTTATCTTTTTTCTTTTTGACTTCCATTTTGACTTGTTTATTCTACCACGCCGTTTGTTTTTTATTTTTATTTATTTTAGCAGTTCCACATGCTGTTTTAGCTGCATTCATTATTTCTTTTAAAATCTGCCATGTTTCTTCAACATTTTCGTAAGCTATGGACTGTGGCAATGACTCTATTTCTTGTTCCACTTTTTTCCTGTATTGCAGTGCAATTTCTGTTGTACTTAACTTATATGTCTTTATTTTCTCATAATAGTTGCCCTGACATACTCTTATGTTTCTTAATGTTTCCCTATTCCCTATTTTAACTTTTGTTCAAGCATATAATGATCACTGTTTGCATTTGCACCTCTATACACTCCAATATCTATTATATTCTTTTTATGTGTTTCTACCACGAAAATGTAATCTATAATAGATTTTTCCCAACGGCCCCTCACTTCTCTGGTTACTTTGTGAATTCCTTTATGTGTAAAGAAGGTATTTGTTATTACCATATCATCATCTATGCATCCATAATCGTTTCCTACATTTTCTCCTTGAAACTTCGTCTCTTTTTCCAACCCTTCATTCATTATACTTATTAAACGTGCTTTAATGGAGAGAGTGATTACGTGGAATGAAATTGATTAAGAGAAGGAAATATTTGTCATGTTTATTTTCTAAAGGAGTGAAATGCATAAAGTTATTTAGCCCAAGACAAAAAGTTTGCCGTTGCTATAGCAAATTATTTTATGTGATTTCGAATAACTTTTATTTTACTGTTTATTATGCTGTAGGTAGTAAACCGACCCATTCCATAAACCAGTGCGATTTTAATGCAATCCTTTTTCCGTTATAATCTTCCTGTAGCCGCACCTACATTTTCAAGTACCTGTTCATAAGTGGCACGGGAATACAGTATATAATGTAATAAGATATAATAATTTTTATCGTTTTCAATTTTACATAATGCAAATTAAAGCTTCATTGCACCTTGTTTTAGGAATGTCTGTTCTTCGCTGTTGGTGTAAACAATTCGGAGAATCACAAGCAGAAATTTCGAAACATCCGGAACTCGAATGTCCCACAAAGGCGGACGCTCGTAAAATCGAAACAATGCGAACTGATTTTGGGTGGTTTATGGTTCGACCGGTCAAAAGTTATGTCCCATTGAACACGTTGACCTGTTCCGAACAACAGTAAAATGGCACGAGGCGTTAAATAATAAAGAGAGAGCTGTCCACACAGACGGAACTTTGATGTATTAGGATTTAACTGCTGATTGTTCTTTAATGGTGTCCTTAACTGAGCTTTAATGAGCAGCAGATAACATAAATTTTAAGAATGTATATCAGCTTTACTGTGGAAAAAAATAATCATTTTCTGATATTCATTCACAGTTTATAATGGATGAAGTAATATGATCCTTTAAGAATAATATTCACTGAAATACTGGTTAAAACCATCTAGCTAGTAGCGTTGCAGTTTAAATATGATTAGGATGACATATTAGACTGCAACAGGACAAGTAACTTTAGCATTTTTACGTCACACTGTAAGGGGTTCAGCTTAGAGTTGTCCTTGTTTCATCTGTAAACAAAACACATCGGCGATCTTGTCTGTTGAAGTCCTACTACTAAAGCTACCGTCAAAAGGTCATCTTCTTAGGGTCTCATTAGAGATGTTGGTATACTAACATCTTTGGAGCTTAACACCACTCAAAGAACGATCTTTTAACGTACTATTTGCAAGAAAAGGTCATCCCTGATGGCACTAACTCTGGAACGACCCTGTTCTGATCACCTAGCGTGCGATCCACTCTCTTGAAATCGTCTCAATACTCCACTGATTGTGATCTTTATCTGATAAACACCCAACAATTCAGCAACATATCGGCAGCTGTTTCCTTTTTTTAACAAACGTTGTGACCTAAACAGTTTCATATTAAGTTACGTACTGTAGGCAATTCATGATAGCTTATCTTTGCGCAAGGTCTACTTCACTCTAATAGTAGTCGAATATATCTTGATCTCTGCGTGAGGAATTTGGCGGCATATAGCACTTTAAGCACATTGTTTAAACCACTGTGATTTGGAATTTATAAGTAAAACAACAAAAGAAAAAAAACGTCTTTTTCTGTAACCATAAGCAATATTAAATTTCTTCTTTCTTATCTAGTTATCTAAAAACACTGGCATATAACCTGTAGGTCAAAAGTGACATAATGCAAAGTAGTGAGTGATGTGAAGTGCTAACGAATCCGAAATGTTTGAAGTAAAGCTATAATCTTATTTATTACTTTATTGCCGTCTAAATTTCTACTTATGATTTTATTTGTTCCTGATAACGTGTTAATTTAGTCATTTTTGTTACCCAATAACAATTAACAATTCAAACCAGAGCTAAAAAGGTTTTATGACCTGTCTATAAGTAATGTGATGATGTAGGCAAGATCCTGCCATACCTGTTTCTGCCCCAGTTTGAAATATTCCCCTCGGAGTAAAATACTAAAGCGTGTAAAATTCTTGGCTATCTTATTATGCCTTGCAAAAAATTGGTAACCATACTACTTAACGTATCTTTATCTCTTCATACCTCCTGGGTAGCACAATCTTATATCGATTTATATCGTAGTATTTATTATGAGTAGATGACTTAAGTATTCATTTCTCCTAGGGTACAGATTTTTCATTTACCTTTTAAATATCTATGATTATAAATATAAGGGCAACTTCTCAACTGTGTATTACTTCATGGTACTGGTGACTACCTGAACACTCTTGAGCAACGTGAAGTACGCTCAATGAATCATCTTTTACGAATCCTTTAGACTCACCTTTAGAATCCTGTTGTCTTTAATAGAAATATTTCATATGTAAATTTCAGATCTCTCACAGTCGCTTGTAGTTTTTAGGTATATCTTCGATACTATAAGCTCTCTAGTTCTTCTCGTAGTATCTTAAACACCAATTTTTTTTTAATCTTTCTAAACTTTGATTTTTAATTTGTGTTTGACTTCGATGTTCTTATTCCAACTCGGCAGAAACTAATATACCCGTAAATAAGTTGTGGCGACAGCTTCCATAGTTTTGCTGAGCTCTCGCCATCATGTAGGTGGCACACACATTTCAAGGCAGAGTGTATTACTAGATTTTTTTATTAATTAATTTTGTTCTGTCATTCCTCACGTCAAGTGAATGTAAAAAGTTAGTTCGTTATTAAAAATGTTTGTTGCGGGATTAAACAGTGTTTTTCCTTCAAGACAAAAGTAACGAACAAAATAAATACAATTGCCGAGTTCTTTAACAGTTAAGTTCTTGTTTGATAAGTCTTGGTTAGTATTCAATGTCGCGGGAAAGAGACATGGAGGCGCCAATCTGGAGTTTGCCTATCCCACAAAATAGTTACATTATCAATAAGCACATTCCAATACGCAAACACGATCCAGTGCACAATATATTTCATTTTTAAATTAGGTTTAGTGTTAACACTCTATGAATCCATTAAAGACAAACCAACTTTCCGTTGCTGTCTATAGTCACAGGGTGAATTATTTCTGCTTAGCATAGGGATTTCGTAAACTACCAGCTTAAGGCTAAACAGGGAAAGTTCTGTAGGACTAATTTAATGCACCTCCAAGATTTTGTATAAAGTTCATGGCTGACCTGACCTGACATGACCTGACACGACCTGACCTGACCTGACGTGGCTATTTTTAAATTCACATGAAAGATTTAAACACAAAGGTTGTAGAAAATGATGTCACCAATCTTACAGTGCCATTCAATTATGCAATTTTTCGGTAAATGACATAAACTGGCCTTTTTTTAAATACGCGCCATTGTTGGCTATGGCACGAGAATATTTTGAACGTTACTTTGATCACCGTCAACCTTCTTTGACTATACATTTAAGTATAGTAAACCGAAGAACACTTCATCAAATAAATTAAGTTCCCGAAATGCATATATTTCAAAATGCTTATGCAGGAATATCGCAGCGTACTGTTAAAAAGCACATTTTGCAGATGGTTTAAGAACATGTGAATAACCGATCGACAATTTTTATTAAAAGCTGTTTGTAGTAATGTAGGGCGATTCACAAACTGCAGTAATAGCAATAGGGTTAACAGTTCTTGGTCCGCTTGAAATCCAATCAATTCATCAAAAGTTTTTGAGTGTCTTGAGTGTGGCCATCATTTTCTACAGTTTTTGCGTTTACAAAAAAATCCAAAAGGTGCATTAAATTAGGCTCACAAAACTAGAAATCTTTCCACAAGTAACATTCCCTCCATCTCCGCAATTTCCGAAATCTTTATGCTAAATACCCCGTATGTTTACTGATACTTTTAAAGGCAACAGCATCTATATTCCCAGCATGTTTCTTTTTAACGGTCATATATAATTTACACTGGTACATCATATATCCTGTTTCAGCTCCTAACCGCTAGATCAACGAATTCATCATGCGGGTCCAGGTGAAGAGCACCAAACGGCGGGGTGGTCGGACAGGTAGTTCCATTGGCATTCCACAACGGTCAGGCCCTGAAATCAACAACAATTGCAGGTGGATCAAGATGCTGATGAAGACAGGAGTGCGGAAGATGAGATTTTAATTAATTATGGCGGCTTGAATGACCCTAAGTGGAACGCGCTAATTAGTTTTTCATTATTCGCAAAATCATCGCTTTACGTGAGCATTTAGCGGTTGATTGTTCGGCTCTCTTCTCACGACGTGATATGCATAAGTCTTAGGTTTTCAAAAGAAACAGTATGTAGAGAAATACTGGTAGATTAGAAAATGCAATCATCTTTGATATGAATTACGATTGTGTTAGTTTCATGGGAGCAGCAATATAGTATCGACAATAGTAGAACATCCAGACAAAAGCAACTATGCAATCTCATATCTGAGAAATGATGCATCGTAACCGTTAGAAGTATGATTGCGATTGTTGAGAATAAAGGCCAAACTTTCTCGTCTTTTTAACGTTAATCCATACTTAAACATCGGTCCTGCTATTCGGCAGTTCATCCACTTTTCAATAATCAGATAGTTTAAGTACACCACATTTGTAAAGCCAGTCCTTAAAAAAAAAGATTGGTATAAGTATTTTCGTGATCATTGCTTATCCCCTAGGGATGGAAATCATTCCATAATATAATGATTTGGAATGAAAAAACTTTTATGTTATGTTTCTATCGGTTAAAAATTATTTTTTTAATGTTTACTCATTCAAATCATTACATATCAGCTCACCTATTAGTTAGTTATTAGAATAGGATATATAATGCGTTTTATTACGAGAAAAAGTCATTTTCTGGCTCTTATATAAGCTTTTGTAAAAATTAAAGACCTGAAATAGACATTTAACATAATACAAATGCTAGATACTATAAAAGTACTAAGCGTACGAATATTTTTAAGCGACACCGGCATCATTTTAGAACGTTTGATTCTAAATAAAACTATACTTTGTCTCGCATCATCAAATGCAGCATCAAATTTCTAGTCTGGTGATATCAAATTGTTGGTATCTGTTAGCAACGGAATTCTTAAGAAATGTCTGCGGTCTTGTCGCAGAAACGTGTCATATTAAAGAAAAGCGAATAATAACAAACCATCAGAAACCAAATTAAATTAGTGTTCCACATAACTAACAACTTCGCGATAACAGACGCACAACCATTTTAAAAATAAAAATACTCTTATTTCATCTTCGAAAGTCATAAACAATTAGTTGTTTGATATCCTCCCGAGTAGTTGGAAGGAACCAAACATCGCTAAATCTGGAGACCCTCCCCTTCCAATCCAATACGTGGGGGTGGTACCTCATCACGTTGGAACCAAATGTGCTATCTCACAGCAAGAGGCACAGTTTCTAATATTTCTGAAGAATCTTGCAGAAACACTAAGTAGGGATTCTATTTGACACAAGTTTAGCTTTCTTGCAATTCGCGACCTATTTCTCTGCTGCTGAACAGCTACTAGGGCGTAGTTTTCTTCATGTGCCACCGATTTCGTACATGTCGTTATTATCTACATGCACACAGTTAGTTCTATAAGACCTCCCAAATGCCGGGCAACATTGTTGAGGTTAGTAAAGAAAATCCTTTCGCATTGCCCAAAGAATACATTATCTTATGTGTATTTTAATTTTGGACCAGAATTATCAATGTGGTACTCGTATAATGAAACACGTACTTGACGTTAATTCTAAAGCTACATGTTATAAAACTTCCACTTAGCGCATTAAAATAATGTGTCATAGCTTAACCGTACCTAAAACAGTTACAAACAGATCTTGAACTTTTTGTTAGTGAATCAGCAGGCATTTCATATGTTTGCAAATGTTTAACATTAATTGCATTCAAGGCAATTGCGTTACGAATAAAATCGTAACGCACGTCAATGTGCTTTAGCGATTATTAAACATCTGGTTTACAGACATCCTTGTGAGCTCTGACATCTCTTAAACAAAATGGCTTTCTTGTCCGCTTCAGACAAACCCTTATATTCAGCCTCACTACTCGTTAACTGTTGTTGCTGATAACGCATTTTCTGTTTGCTTGAGTCATCAGATATTTTTAATGAAATACTGATCTCATTGGGAGAAGATGTAGTCTTGGTGTTATCCATATTAAATCTAAACTAATCATCCCCTTATGTTTATCTATTTTAACGCTTATTGCCAAACAATGTTTCTCTTGGCTTAAGTCCTTAAATTTAAATTCCTGATCTAGCAGTGTATTTTTGAGAAGATCTGTTTCATGTTTATCATTTGGAACAACATATAACGTTACAATGGTTAAACAATCGGCTTTTCTAATGTAGATTGTCGCACTACCAGTGAAAAGGTTTTATCATAACTTTTTCCCACTTTTTGCGCAAAACTTCGACATAAGCCGAGCTCTATAACGCACTTCATTTTTACTGTCGCTTTTCTTCTTGTAGACCAACTTAAATTGCCCAATGGTTCCTCCTTCGATAACATCCACTAAGTCCCATGCGTTGTTTCCTTCAAAGGCTTCTAATTCTTCATTCGTCGTTTGGTTCCTTCAGGTCTGGATGAAGCTTTACTGGATCAATGTCTAGATTAATTTTATCTGGAGAAAAATAAGTTTCATAGTCATCGAAACCTTTTTTGATCATTTGACTTCTGTTTCTTGTTCTTTATTGTCCACATCTCTCCAGAACCTCCCGATTAAGTTTTGTTCTCACTTGCGTCAGACCAGAGCTCGATCTCTCTCACAGAATCTGACAGCTCTTGCTCATCGCAATTTGTTACTGATGATGCTGTATTTGGCCGCCCATCAACCTCGCCAGAGACTTCTTTGGAACTTATAATTATACTTTTTGTAGTAAATAGTAAGTGGACCCTACTTTGGAGTAAATATAATAATTATTTATGAGTGCAATAATGCCTTTTCTCCAAATTCGTTTATTCTATAAGGTAATCTGTTTTGAGGTAATTAATGAAACCTCATCCTCGGACCATCGGCTACAAAAAGAAGTATAAATCTACATACATTTAAATTTTACAACCAATTTAGCTTACAATAAACTATTGTCATTCTGACCTTACTAAACATTTTCTAAAGAAGGCTGTTAATCAGTGATGTAGGTTCAAAATTTACTTGAGAATTTAGTGATATTCCGTCAGGACATTTACCGGATCTTATTATTTCTAACATTTCTAATGAATTTAGTAATTGTCGCTTTTGCTCAATACAACCAGAATAAAAGAACATTTAAGGTCTTGGCGATTGGCACAAAATTATTCGCTGTTTGCAAACCATCTTTTTGATACTGATTACACCTTCGAAATTAATAACAATGTTGATTTTTTACATATTGAGCAAAAGGGCCAATTACTAAATTCATTAGAAATTTTAGAGCACTTTACCGAAAGTTTCAAGCGTTAACGCCCAATCCGCATAATTACCACACCCCTTCAACTACGGCACATTTGCAAGGTAACTTGTTTACATTTTCACGATAAAAAAACACTATTCTTTCCTGCTAATCGGGGTTTGGGCCCATAACCTGATCTAATGAATCACCTAATAAAAAATAAAATAACGTTTCTGCGATAATAAGATATTCTCCAAAAGTTATTCACAGCTCTCGCGATTTAAAAAAAAACACGCACATTTCTCAAAAATCGTAGGTGGCAAATACTAACAAGATATCAGCAGATATAAAATTTGACGCTACAATCGTTGAAGCGACAGGAAATATGGCGTTTCCTGCAAAAAATAGTTATTCATATTTGTATTAGTAAATATTGACATCAATAAATTTTATGAAATATCATAAGAATGTACTCGTAAAACATATTTAAAGAGATGTCTATTACTTTGAGAATCGAATTACTGAAATCGCATTCCGCTCAGTGCTTTCGTTTGGGAGGTTTTTAAATTGGAATGATACACTGCAAACGTCAAAAGTATACCTAGTGACTCATCCTGTATAGCTTTTTTAGATATATTTTATATATTTTATATATTTTAGATATATGCCGTAGTATGTAATATCCTGATTTCATATAGTTACGGACTCCGTTCTGTTTCTTTATTTTAGTATTTTGTCGATGGAGAAAGAATTCACCATATTTAGCAAACTCCTTTTATGTATTATACAATTTCAAACAGCTTTGTAGTATTAAGAATCTGTAGTGTTCTTAATAGTGTGGTGAGCGTTATTATTCTTTCTGAACACAACATAAAGTTTTAGGATAGCTAAAGAGCCAAAATAAATTAGAACAGCCGAACGATGACCGAAAGGTCAAAACGCTAGTCACGTTTATTAGCAACGCAGTAACAAGCGTTTAAATGTTCGAAAATGCAATACCACATAGAAAAAGTCGGAACTTCAGAACCATATAAAAAGTGTTTTAGGATGGGTTACGAAAAGAGCTCGGTCACATCAAGCAAATTAGCCAGGTAATGTTGGTTAGCTTCCTACTTGAAAACGGAAGGAAATAGTGTGCTCGAGTGCCCACGCAAGCTGCAAGTAACCCAAGTCGGAAGTACCTAACTGCAAGTGCGACGTGCACCTTGCGCCGTTGCGGTGTTTGCACCAACTAATAAGTCCCGCACCCACCAAAATGACTCGGACATTAAACGCGCATTTCGTGTTTCATTTAGTACGTGCTTTGTATAAAACAACAAAGATCCAGAAAGCCTAATGGCACAATATAGAGAAATGGGTTCAGTCGTGGGCAATAATACTGCTGCCCATTTCACCTGCAACCGTTACCTTTATGGCTCACTGCTGTGTAGGAAAAGAGGCAACCATACCTCGTAGCGGAGATTTTCGGATTACTTTATTATTTGAACTGTGTAGTACTCTACATTGTTATGGAAAAAATTGGGGGCACTGTTGCAAATATGGGTCATAGTATATAAATAAAGCAGTTTGACTTCAATTTTAGAAAACATTAAAATATTCGTGCTTCTATTTAAAGCAGCATGATTTGAAAAAAATGCGGTAGATCCTAAAAAACATCAAGAGACAAAGGATAAATAAAGTATAAAACGAAAATAACCGAACAGCTAACATAAAACTAAGATGTATAATTCAAATGGGCAGTAAACAAACAGTTTAAAGAATATACGGGTATACTGTGCATTCCAGTGTTTGGGACAGGAATTTCTTAGCTCTTCCCAGAAAAATCTGCATATTTGTTAAAATTAATAGAACAGCCTGCGTTTAACCAAATATCTTATCTATTGTACTATAATATATTTACAATATGATTACAGTGGAATGTTAGCACGGTTATTTTAAAACAATGTCAGATGCACCCTTAAAAATTCTAGGTATTTGTGACATTTGGTTTTAAATATGACACTCCCATCCCGCGTTCAAAATTGTTTATTATATCCAATATGGCTTGGTGGTTTTAATTGGGACTAATTTTAATGGTGTAAATGTGACATTAAAAAATACGCATATTTTATAAAATATTAGCGGCAAATAAATAAAATATGTTAATAAACACTTAGGTAAGCCATCAAATTTCAGTGAAAAATAGATTTCATTTCTTATTCCTTTAGTAGGTTGTGATAGCGTAGCATCCTGGTCTCAGAGAGAGATACCACTTGGCGCAGAATGGGATCAGAAGTGCCCACGACAAATGCCATAAGTAAGACATGCGAAATTAATGAGTGATTATTTTAAACAAAATTCAAATCAACTCAGTAAAACGCACAAAAATTGCTATCGAGGTATGCACATCCAATGTAAAAATTATCGATGAACAATATGTAAGAACCTGAACAAATTTATCGACGTAAAAGGAAAAAGACCATTCTTTAAGAAAACAATAAAAAATAAGATTCCTACTTGATCACTGTACTCACATTTTTTTAAATACTAGGGATAGCTGGAAGGCAGTATCGCAATCTCTTGCTGATAGAACTCGACGTGGAATTTGAATAAGAGCTTGGGTGGTGTAGTGGTTAGCATGCTTGACTACTAATCAAAAGGTCCCGGGTTCATATCCTGGTCAAAGGTGACAATACCTTTTTTAACACATATTATATAGGACTGTTACCCCAAAAAATATACCTTATGTTAACTATATGTACGAGTATATCTATCTTCATAAATGTATGTTATTTCTCCTTTTTCGCAAATACTTAACCACCAGCTTATTTCTTTTGCATAAACCTCCATTATAAGTCCAATATACCTTTTCGCAATTTGGGTTGTTTTGTAGTCAATTAGGTCCCAGCTGCCATCTTTCACGACTTTAGTTTATAATACAACTTTTATATAATATTATATTACTACCAGAAGTACAACTGTTAAGATTCATATTCTACCGAATGTTTAAGGGTTGGAATTTCTTCACTGCCGCTACTGCTCGATGTTTCGTACTCTATTTTGCTCTCCTGATCTTTTTCATCAATTTATTTAAACGTTTTTATTTAGATTTTGTTTAGATTTCTTCAACTGCAATAATTATTTTCTCCCAGTAGGTAAGTATCTGGGCTGCACTGTTGCTACGTTTTTTTGTTCATGTTTACATTTTGCTTTGTACTCTTCTTTATTAAAAAGGTCTTTTTACGAGGTTGGTGATGAACGTATACCACTGTTACTGTTTGTATCTGCAGAAGGACTGGGCTCCTACTAACAGAATGAACTGGCTCTGTACTTTACACTGTAAATTCTTGACGAAATTTCTTTCTCCCTTAACCTGAACGTAACTTCCACAAAGTGGGAAAGGTCTCTCTTGAACAAACTTGTTTTTTGTTATATTCTTGAAGATCATTTGTTCTGAAGTTTCCAAAGATTGATTCTTTAAGGACAGTCCTTTTCACACGGTTATTATTATATGTATCAATCGGTCAACTGAAATTATTTCTTCTACAAATTATATGGAATTTTTGTTCAATTTTGGAGAAGTATGCTTTGCTTAGGTTAGTGTTGTCGCGGGTATATAGTTAATTCTAACGGCTGTGGAATATGCGTCTATTTGGAAGTAATTTGAAAAAATAAGCGTTTTTGTTTATAGCTAATTCAATTAGCTCCAAAGATAAGCACAACGAATGAGTTTTGAAAAAAATAAGAAGTGGGCGTTCTTTAGAACAGCTATTTAGACAATGGTTTCTAAACTAGTTGTAAAATGCTATTTCCGTCAGTCATCGGCGTGGGGTAGATGCGTACCCAGTGTTCAACAAAGGTCCAGCTCCTCACACCTCACCTTCTGGGTGCAAAATATACTGCACAAGGATTTGCAATTGCAGGAAGGTAGGCTTTAGATGTTCCTATTTCTATAGACGCTGATGGAGGGGAATAGTTTAGGGGATGAAGTAGAGAAAGATCCGCTTCCAGACTTCTCAGAACTAATATTGAACATTTAATTTACCCATATTCCCAATAGATTAATATGAAATTTTCTCACACCGGGTTTTCTAAAAGTTTTTTTTAATTTAAAAACGCATATATGGTTGCCGAACTTTAAGGTTCAATCTGTTCAAATTATGTGTAGCTTTTTGCCGCGGTTCCTTTCACCTAGGTTTGAGAAAAACAGGTCTGCGTTGAATAGCGCCTTTTACATACACTGCCTTTAATAAATTTTTAAAGTTGTCGTAATATTTTTCTGTCACAATTTTCAAGTGAAAAAACCCTCCACAACAGATAAGCCACTTAAGTAATAATATCCCCGTTTTATTAATTATCAAGTGCATGCAGGGTTTTTTTTAATACGAAATATCTTTAAATTTACAACGTCGAAGCCAGGCTGTTAACCAACTCAAAACTTACGGTTGTAAGTCCCTATCCGGGAGTTTTAGTCAGCAGTGCTTATATATTTAAGAAGTGGATTTTTATCTAATAACGGATGTAAAAATTTTTTTCACTCATTAGAATTTCAAGATGAAGCACACCTAGTATTATTTTTTTTTAATAAATCCACAATTTCTATAAGCTCCTGGATGGTAGACACCATTCTGGATTGGTAACGTTGTACGTTTAACAGTTATCAAACACAAAATTCAAACTGATGGTGCAATGCAATATTTCAAGAAATAGTGTACCTACAATAAATTGAGTTAATTGAGCTTTTAGGGAATGGTTTAACAATTCCTGATAAATAATTATGCTTTCTCCCTACGCATTTTTAAAAGGGCCGTAAACCACCAAATGAGAACTCGAATTCCCTGTTCAAAATTTGAGGATGAGAGTTGCCAGGGGTAGAGGATTGTTCTAAGAACTTTAAATAGTATTATATCACAAATGTCAGGCTCCAAAATAAAATTAACCTGTTTCAAGATTTTACTAGAATTTATCTGCCATGGGAGAGTGGCTCGTTTTCGACGAAAATGCCTGGCGATTTTGGCTGATATGATTTGTATATTCCAATATTCTAGTGTGAATCTCGGTTTCAATAAGTAAGTAGCTGAATGTAAATGTCATGCTGCTAAATCTTTATTTACGTTACACATTTATATTTATATCGTTTTAAAGGGATAGGTAAAGGTAAAAGGTACACACCTATAAAAATGCTACTGATTTCATATGTACAACACGTGTAATGTAATTTAGTATGTTTTAAATCGCTAGCTGGAATTTGTTGATTGTAAATACAAATCTGAGTGATGTTCCATAGATGCAACTTCTGGTTTTATTGCAGCCAAGTAATTTGTATGTAAATAAGAGAACAAAGATGCCGTCACTATAGGGAACTGTTTATATTTTGCATTTATACGTTTCTCACAGTTGGAATACCCCGCTAACCCAACCTAAGCATTTCATCGTATTGTTTCAGTTTTTTATAGTAATATACAGCTATTCTATAATAAATTTAAATGCAATACCAATGCTGTAAGGAACAGCAGCTCTTAATGAGTTCCTAAAAGTAATTTGTTTGTTGAAGTGTATGTATGTAGGTATATTATTCTTGGGATATAAAACTGTCAGGAAGAAGCATTCGATTCTGGGACCAGAATGGAGGTTCCGCTTTGGCAGTGGCGTAAGGCAGTATGTTTGAGACAATTGTATAAAATATATTTACTATACCTACGTTAAATTAATGAAGAATTCCTGCTACTATTTAATAATCAATTGCAAATTTAAATTAAAATGGTGTTCGAGTAGCATTGCTTTGCTAAAATAATTACATTATTTTATTTAAAATAAGTTTGACTACACATATGCATACAACGCAGTTTGTTTGTGTTTGATAAATTTAGTATTAAAATCACTTACCTACCTATGCAATGTTACTGCCATATTTTTATTTATTGGTGCCAACGAACCACAATATGTCCAACTTACCATATTTTTATGTGTTGTACCCTTTGAATATAAAACTGACGTCTAAGTTGCTGACAATAGAATCTACAAACTACAAAGTAATAGAGGTTCAATATGGCCGCTTCTGTTCACTTTATAAGTATATGTGCATAAAGATTCGTAATGCTCCTTGTTGTTAGTTTTATATTCAAGGATATTATTAGTCGATTTAATGTCTTTGATTAAAACTACAAAAGCGGACGTTTGTTTCCGCTTGGTTTTATATACGTAAACACGGATTATCACTTTGTGGAACATATACATATAATCTTAAAGACTCATCAAGAATATTTTTTTATAATTAGCTATCGATGTATGCGTGCACGGCGTGCGACGTGGTGTGACGCTACTTGTTAAGTACAGTTTGATGTTGATCAAAATATTTTCAAACTTAATATAAATAAAATCATTAATTACAAAGTGCTACATTAATGACTTCTTTGACTTCCGAATTTAACATTTTGTACATGCGGATTTTTGAATATTTTACTGAAGAAAAGACTCTAGAAATAGATTTCACTTTTTCTTTCTTTTTTCTCCCTTTCACTTATATTTAATTATTAAAAAATATTAGCTTTATCTAGTGATATCATTAAAACACTTTCCTCTATAGTATTTTATTATTTTCTTTGCCATATGTTTCTTACTGGGTCATTCACAGGTTTGATGGATCAAGACGAGTATTCGCAGAAAGTAATAACCCTTTTGGGCACTCGGGTCGTAAAATGTAATTTATGAAGTTTAAAAAAAATTTATTACAGGTTGTCAAAAACGTATATACCAAAAATAATGGCACCGCTTCGAGGTCAAGATATGACAAAACATCAAAAACCTGTACCGTTACTTTTAATACGCGTTTGTGTGGCTTGAAAAGGCGATTAAAGGACGAAATGATACTAAAAGAGTTTAGTGGTGTGGTTGTGCGTGCGTTACGTTCCAAAAATAGCGTGAATCACTCAAGTGTTAACCACGTCAGCTGTCCATGTACACATTGGTAGTAATTCTAAATAAAAACCCACCATACGAGGAAACAGGTGAATGCGTCTACGTGCTATTCAATTAGTACATTTTTATTGTCGAAGTACACCCAGGATACTGCAAAGCAGGTGTATTGCGTTCGGTATAGAAAGGTTGACTAAATACATGGAGAAATCAATAATAACACATGAGGATATGAGGACTTGTTATAAATAATTCATTCGGAGACTAGATAAACCATTTTTATCTTTGAAGATCGAATAAGTAAGTAAATCATAGCAGTATATTGGGTGAACACCAATAAATTAGAAAAATATTAATTATTGTATTCACAATTGTACAGTTTTTTGCAGTATAACCGTCAGCTCTAAAAGCAATAAATACAAGCTGTTTTTGGTAGACCACACATATGTATATTAAGCTATACTATTTATATTTGTTATTTTCGTTAAGGAGAAGTTTAAAACTACTCCAGCGCACAACATATTTAAATATTTCCAGCAATGTTCTGTCTGCAACAATTGACTAACCACATACTCACGCCCCTGGTCAACTATTGGTTCCATCAGCACAAAATCAGACTAGTATATCAATGCAGATATTCAATAAGAAAACTGTGGTACTACTTGTATAGGATTGGTTAAGGTCTAGCCATATTATTGACATAAAAAACGTATGTTGCTAGGATATATCATAATTAAAATGTAGATAGGAGACAATGTTCTTAGAGAAAGTACAAAATACACATCCACAAACACGTACTTTATTTTATTAATTGCATGTTTATTTGACATATTACATTGTATTTGGTGACTGGCACAATTGTTTCACTTTTAATTATACCGGTTGCTAGAACTGAAATTAACGCTGCATAGGTGCCCTCCCCCAAGACGAACAACTTCTATATGCTGCATTATAACATCTAATTCCTCAACAAAGTGTCATGGTGGACGGGGGGTTAAACGATCTTAGGTGAATTTAGGAGACCACAAACACGTTCGCCGAACATTTCTCATTTCTTGGGATTCAAATCAAGACTTAACACAGTCTAAGGAAATTCCATCTTCTTGGAGAGTGTTGACTACAATGAGTTCTCACCAAGGATGGTAGCTTATGGACTGTAGGCGTGCCCAAACCACTTTTTGGGGTAGGTTCACAAGGGGCCAAAAATGCCCACATTGTATACAAAACTTTATATCTAGCATATCAGATTTTGATTAAGGCTATGACGGACACATATGCAGACATGCATTACGGTACCTAAGGTGCCATTGAACGTGATGCTGAAGATGGTGTTGGTGTCACTGAATTTAACTTTTGATGATGAGTATGATGATGCATGTCAAATTTGGATTAAGACTATGACGGACGTGCACCATGGTACCCGAAGGGGTACCTATCTAAAAGTGTCTAATCTATCTATCTATGCTCTTTTMACCGCGTTAAATCCGTAAATTTTGACTGACGGWCTGTGKCTCTTGAGGTGAACATTTGTTATCACTGCATATAACTCTCTTATCCATCCATACTGGTAAACATTCTTCAAAACAGGTCGGAATGAGCTTCTCTTGTAACTGCAAAAAAGGGAAGAAAAATTGGCGATAGGGAAGTAATATCTTTGGATTGTACGAGTCGTATAGTTGCAATCCAACTTCACTTAAAGTAACTTCGTTTAAAGGTATAACTATATTTCCGCGTCTAATCTTCGATATCACTAATGGACAACGATTTATCAGGAAGAGACAACGAACTTAACAACTTAGGTCACTTGATCGGCTCCCCCACCTTAAGACTTAATTTTTGTTTCTTAAAGATCCGTTTAATACTAAGCGCTACCAAATACACCTGATAAATACATGTAGGTAATGATATAACACCTACATCGAGATGCAGCACGTAACAGAAAATAAAATTTTCTCATAATAAATAAGGTGGTACTACTAACTAGCTAATATAACAATAGTGCAACCTGCATATTTACAATGGTCAATAAACAAAGGTGTCTACACGCTAACATGTGTTTGTGATATGTTTCCGCGCAAGTTGCGCTCAAGCAGTTAACGGGAAAGGTCTACTCATTCGTATGTGCAACTAATAAAAGCTTAGGGCTATTGCATCATTTTCTTCAAGCGCACTTGAAGGACTTGTCTAGATCCCCTTGTTTAATTATGTTGTCGATATAATAATTATTTATTATTTATTGGACTAGGTGTAGTTAATAAACAAGAAAAGTAGTTTGTTAAAGTATAGTTAGGTAGGTTTGAATGCTAAAATCGTAAAATTTTATCATCAAAAAATTTTACTCTTTAAGAACATGCGACAACGCTGCGCTCTTTGTTAGTTTTGCAAGTATGATACTTTGTAATCTTGATACTGAGTGCCGAAAATAATCCAGCAAAAGGAATAGTATCATTTTAATGTTAAAAACAGTTAAGTATATTATAAAGTAAACATGTGTTGTAGTAATTTAAGCCAGCAGCAAGTTATATATAAGCCATCTTACAGAGAAAACATTCTCTTTTGCAGTTTCTAGCATTTTTAACTTTGAATTTAGCACACGTGTAGAATATTAAATGTATTTAGAAATACTTCAGCAAGTTATGCAATTGCAGCTTACCAGCACTATTAAGTACGAGTATATACTGTTACGTGTACGGGTTCGAAAACTGCGGATTTCTGACTTAACTCTTTTTAATTAAACACCAGTACTGAAATACGCCGAATTCAAACTAAAGTAGTTCCAAACACTACTGATTATAATAGTACTAATTCGGTAAACTACTATTCTGACCAATATGCTGCACACACTAGCCCTGCAACACCTGTTGCTTTTCGAATCAGGACTTCAAATTTTATAATCTAGACTTCCAGTCATGCGCCAGTCAGCGCTTTACATAGGACAGCTTCCGTCAACGCAATCTTTCTAGACATTTCTAGACTTCTCTGCACTCGACATTATCAAATCTATTCGAGCCCGGTCAGTTTTACTAGCTTGGATCTCCGAATGATTCTAATGTTTTTCAAACCGTTCGTTATGAAAATATGTTCCCCCATCCTGCCGATAGCAATTAATATTAATTAGTAATCGGGTGCATTTTCGTCAATGTGGACACTTAAATACAGCAATAGAATGTCTTCCCGTATGTATACGTTCAGAAAAAGCTACGGTGCTGGATCCCATCCTATCGCTACCCCAGGCACTGCGGCGATAAAGGGGTTGGAAATCTCAAATTTTTCCAGTTGCTTTATTTATATTATTAGAGAAAATATAATCAAAATGGCTTTTAAATATATACAGTAACCATTACAGTCCCAAGCCCTTTATTTCCGCGGTGTTTCTGGTAGCGGCAGGATGGAATCCGATACCGCGGGTTTTCCAGGTCATATGCATGCAAATGTACACTCTAGAGTTGTTTCTAAGAGTCCGAGAAAAAAAGGTTTACAGTGAGAAAAAGCGCCGGATTAAATGCTTTCGGTAAAATTTGCGCCGGCACCATTGTCGTTGGTAGGAAATCTTTTCACGCCTAACCATTTGAGAAGCATTACAATCGTCCAGGGAATCAATGTAGTAAAACTGACCGGGTTCTCGGACTATATATATATTCCTGGGATGACTACCTAATGGACTGCAGTATCCTATTAACACCACATCTGCACGCCTGAGCTCTGGTCCATAGATGGTGCTGGCCGCGTCACATTATTCGCTGACACGTAACAATACTTTTAAATAGGAGGGTCATGTCAACATTCTTGCGTTGGAACGCATATGCTGATGCAGGGTTTTTATCCGTCCAAGCCAATAATTCGGACTTCACGAAATTCTTCTTTCCACTGGAGGAACAGAAGGAAATCTGGAGGACTTATGACAGGGCTGCACGAGAGATGCGGGTTAATTTCACAGCAGTTCTTCTCGCAAACTCCTTTGACTGACACTGCTTTATACGATCAAAGCGTTATCGTCCAAGAGGATTACGCCGCTGTCTTTCATATCTCGCTAGGCTTTTGGAATCATGCATTTAAATTTTCTACAAAGAAGACAAATACATTATTTGTCTTTTGATATTTGTCCATTGCTTATTCGTCCACGTGGTCTTCTTCTATTATTGAAGCTACAACGGCAGCAAAAGTATTGTCGGTAGTGGTATGAGGTCTCCAACTTCTGTGATCGACTTTAACATTAGTCCAACGCTCTCGAACGCTTACTGTTAAGTTACTGTTGAATTATTCACACACGACTCCTGGCAAGCTTCTTGTAACGCACCGTGAATTTCGGCAACCGCTTCTTCTCGCAGTGTTTAAATTTTGATATACACACATTAATCCGCTACAATGACGCGTTCCATTGCATCAAACTACCCCGATTGAAAAATTTTTACATATAAACTGAATGAACTACCCGCACTCTATATATAGCTAAATGTCTCAATGATAGACTTTTATAATCTGGCAGCATTTGTTTTTTCACCATCGCCAGCTCAGCGCCAGCTTGATATGTGCAGGAATTATGACCGTCGTATATACTTTTGTCACAACAAGAAATTTTATTTGCGATGGTTTAGGTGGAAAACGAAAGAACGTTTAAGGATTTAGAAAGCTAATGTTAATTTTAAGTAAAAAAATCGGGAAATATATATTTTACGAGGCAAACGTGTCTTTTTATTTAAAAAATGCGGTCTTAACAGTTTATGCACATTTGCAATTCAACTAGTGATAGCTAACAACAAAATAATACAGAATACCGCTTTAACAGAGGTTATTTGCAAATGACGTAAGGCTTAACTCTGCATGTCTTTGACTCATGAACCTACTGGCGCACCAGTACGCGATGCTTTAGAAACATACTGGCTTGTCACTGTCAATAATTGTAAAACTTTACTGTTTCAATTTCTCCTTGCAATACAACTAACATAGCTTGACACGTATTAGGTTAACAATACGAGTTCTCTCAGCACAGTACAATAACAGATCTTTTTTTATGAGATATTATGTCATTTATTTAAACTGACAGCTTTCTAGCTTTGTATGATGTCACAATCTGGATCATTACTGCTATGAGTTCGATACCATTCAGCGAGCTACAAATTAACCATCTAGTAAATGGCAAGAGCGTACCCGAAAAAATGCGACGTTTAAATGCTAAACCTGTCGCAGGTTACGTGATAATTAAAAAGGAACTTATCTACCTTCGCAATGAGCTCTTGCGTGCTGAAAGTTTTCAGTGGCGCCGGGTATCAGCAGCACCATTCATCGCAAGAAACGATATTAGCAACCGCCTACATGGCATTGTTGCGTTGTTTATAATCGCGCCTATGCGAGGCTGTGTGTTTTGCAGTATTCTGTCTGAAATTTCTGAGCATTAGCTACCACCTACATAAAGGCTTCGCCATTTTTAGAGGTACGGGTGAAGGCGAAACGTGTACTTGCGACTAGATAGAAAGATGGATCACGTTAATGTTCCTCGTGAAACGCACCTTAGCTTCAAATATTATTATTTGACTGTAAACGTGTAGGAATTTTTCTGAAGGAGCTAATCCATGATGATCACAATTTCCCAACCTTAATGCGTGAACACAACAAACAAGGTAGTTTTCAAGATTTGAGTCATAAAAGAGGTTCCGGTCTACAAAATAGGAAACCAACTACATCAGATGGAGAAGAATARATTAGTACTAATAAACGCATAAACAGTAAGTATCTGATTGCAAGGAAATGAATTTGTTGGATTATATATTAAGTAAACCTGTAATTGAAAAGAAGGAACACTTGTATGCAAATATGGTCATCAATAGGCTTCAAATAACACTCATTCCAATTTATCTGTTATTATTATCGTTATATTATTATACCTATATGTTATAAATTAACTACAATCAATCCAGATTCCTGGTATGTGAGATATAGTTTTTCTGAATTTGATTTGTTTAATAAATAAAACTAATATAGTATGCTTTGAAAAAAAGGTACAAGAAACAAACGTTTTACGCTGTGCCAAAAAAGTTCACTCATTGGTGAATTTGTCATAGTACCTTCTTCTAAATATACATTATGTGGTGAAGTAACACCCCTATGTGCTATTTTTCATAATCATTTTGCGTATAATGACGTGTTCGCCTGAAGCCTCCTACCACTTTCAGCTCTGGAACGTGCACATAATATGTTGGCGTCGGCATACTAAAGTATGATCGGTAAAGTCAGATGACTCCTTTTAATAATTTTACTGTTTGGATTAAACCTACATGCTATTTCAGTAACAAATATTATTAACTAATGAATAATGTTTAGTGGCGCGTACACACAGTTCCTTCCAATTAAACGAAGTTTTTTGCGAACGTCTTTCATCAATGCCACACCACTCTATTGAGCCACTTCTTTGCTATTATTTAAATAAATCAGGTCCCTGTTGTATATCTGGACTTTTTGAGGATCCTCTTCCACCGATTTATAATGAAATATGTAATATTTAAGTAAATTTAGCTTTGGCCTGATTTGCTGTCATACAACTGCATATTTCATAGTTAAATATAACACACATTTACTATGTACATCATACCGGGGTCCGAAATTTTTTGGTGTACCTATGAGTACGAGTGTCTATTGGACAATTTCGGAGAAAGGTTCATAGAAGGATTCCAAAATTTTGCAGTGTTTGAGTAGTTATTTCTACACAGATAACATGCAAATTTATATTTACGTGACACGATCAAATTTTTAGAAATCGAAAAAATTTTGAATTGTTATCTGGGGCAACTAGTACCTACATTTCTTCGAACACCATGATTTTTGTGATAAATGTAAATGCTATCTAATTGCATTAGTTTTGTTTAGTTTCAAGATTATCAAGAACATGCTGCAAACGAACTACAAAAATTATAACTGGTAACACGTATTTGCCTGTTGATGATCACAAGAATTTGGGTGTGATTATTAATAGTGGGTCTAGATTTAGCGATCACGTTAATTATATGGCTCGCAAAGCTCATGGTGTTTTTCGACACATATACGCTAAAATATAGCGCTAAATCACCGTTTACATGTTTTGCATTTGCAACAGTGTTGTTCTCTCACTTTTTAGTTATACCGACGCAGTTATTCACCTCGTTCAGATGTGGCTACTGCAAAAAGTCTTTAGCTGATTCGGAACTTTAGCATAAGATTAATTCTTGGATTGAGAATGACTCATCATATTTCTGCGAAAATTAAATAATTATGGTGATTGGGGATGAATCAGAGGACTGTTCTGCACGGTGGAGAGTGACGCAAGTTTTGAATACGTCTAGTCTAGCACAGCATCAAAATGTTATATTTCAAATATAATTTACCTATGCGAGTTTTTACTTAATAAACGGTTACCAGATAGATTTACATACTTACCACATCTAATCTTTAAAGGGAAAGCTTCAAAAATGCATTATGTAACGACAACCCTATACTCTATACTAGAATGAATGTGATATATTACGGGATTGGATCAATAGGCCGGTTATGTAATTGTCTCTTTATTTGTTTGCCAAGCTTTCGGAACCATATGGTTCTTTCTTCAGGGCTGCTAAATTACAATATAACAATAAAAACATGAAACAAAATATAATATTATAAAACTCACCAAATGCGAGAATACCAATAAAACTGCCCATAATCAACAATTAACAATCTTCACAAAACCAGTTGTAATATATAAATTCATTCGATGTATAATCAACATATAAATATAATAAATAAAGATGTGCAATTATATACAAGGCTGTCATAAAATTAATTTTGGCATAAATTATTTAAAAACAAGGAAAACATATCCTGATACTTTAAAATTAAGAAATAAATGAGATGCATTCAAAAAATCGATACATTTTATTAATCAATTGTTTCAAAAGGACTATCTTTTTTGTTCTGGTAAATTAATAGATATGTATAAATTGCATTTAAATTTTAAGCATTACTTTTTATATTAATTGGTTCTTTCTGTTTGTTAATATTTATCATTTTTTTGATTAGCCTTTCTTTATAAACTGATTCTGTTGCTAAAAAAGCTAAAGCACGTCTTGCTAAACCATGTCTTATGTCACTTTTATGTAAGGATACTCTTGATTTTAGTCATTGAGAAGTTTGACCCACATATGTTTTAGAGCAATTTTCACAATTTAATTTATAAACAAGCTTTGAACATAGTGATAAAGAGTTTTAGTTTTTAATTTTGTGTAAAGTTTGCCCACAGTTTTTATATTTTTAAAAGTAATTTTAGTATGTTTATCTTTTAAAACATTTATAATTTTATTGCTTAAGACATAAATATTAGGAATAACTACACATTTAATATTATTTATTGAATTTGAATTAGAATTTCTATTTGTTAAATTATGAATGTTATTATCAGAATTACTATACAGTAATTTAGTTAACATATTTCGAGGATAATAATGTACCAATATATTTTGCTTTTTCACTTCTTATGTTATCTTTTTATGTTCTAATACAGCAGCTATTTTTATAATTTGTCACAAACAGTAAAATCGTTCTTATCTTAATGTTTATAGGTACCAGAGTTTCGATGCAAAATAGAAAAATGCTGAATCTACCTTGAATTATTAGATACGATCAACACGTCCCTCACTTGTAGATTTACACACTTGTAACATATAGAAAAATTAACTATTGCATACGCGTCGTGACCGGTGCATAAACGAATAAAATTATAAAAACTAGTCGCGCGTTCCCTTAATATTTCCGCAAAGAACATTATTTGTTTAATAAAGCCATTAAGTTTAAAGAAAACTGAAAGCAACGCTGCTACTAACAAGTCGATAAGTCTATTATTTAAGAAATCAGTGGCCATTTCACGTAATTTACAAGTTCCATTAACCTTAATCCGAACATATTCAAGTTGGAAATATTAGCATATAGACACATATCCATTCATTCTTACATTTTATATGTGCAGTTTAATCCCAATTACGTTACTAATACGGCGTTAAATAGCAAACATAGCTGCATATAAACGGTACTATAACCTAAGGACAAGTCAATCKTGCAGCACAAATAGCCAATCTAATTTAATTAGGTATGACTCGGGTTTAATAAAATGTCAGGACAAGCGCTAGGTGCACGATATGTGAACAAAGCTATTACAAAATTCTTTTACTATATAGTCGTTGGACTACTTGTTGTGGTTCAAAATATACAATTATATTAAAAATATCAGTGTGCTTTTCTAATAACAGGAAACAATAACGAAACTTGATCTTTAAGGAATACAGCACAGTGATAGCAAATGTTGACTTTCAGATGAATTAATTTTTTGTAAGTGTAAATAGGTAAAATAGATACTTAAATATCTGTTTACAGTGTGGTCGATGATTGTGTGTTACTTTATGCACTACCAATAATTTATAAGCATCAGTAAAAATAGACGTCAAGTGTCCAGACTAGTTTGTAATAATTTAATAAATTAATTAATAATTAAAGACATACTATGTACACCAGAATTTGGAAATCCGGAAACAGTTGATTAGCTATGATATTGTAAGCGATACAAAATAAACCTGAAGTTGAACTAGAAAACTATACACACCGGGTGAGGAGAAATATCTTGGAAACTATGCGCTTCAATAAATGTTTTAGACCAATGTTATAGGGTGGTGAAAGATCTACCTTCTGGGCTTGTAGTTTGACCTTGGATCAGGTCAAGGCTCGGGTCAAGGTTACCACGACGACTTTTTTTAATACATACTCTTGCAGCCTACCTCGGCAGCTTTTTAAACACTACATTCCTCAAAATTGCTTAATTTATGGACCTCTGAGTAAGTGATGGAGGTTGCACGGTTTTTAATAATCGTGAAGGCAAAGAATACCTACTGAGTAGCTGTGAAAATAACACATAACAAATATTTGTGACAGTACTAAGTAACTATATGAAATCAACCGATAATAAATACTCATAGATGTACATAATAGGCAGGTAATGACAAGCTCTAATTATTTAGTTTTACATTGTCCATTGTCCGGCTTATTTTGGAATCACATTTTTATGCGAGATGAAAAGCTTTTGGGATAAGCTACAAGGATGTTATAAAAATATGGGTTGCTATTCTTTTTAGGGAATCCAATGTCAAACTTATTGGCTTAAAAGGTACCGATAACTTTTTCCCGAAAACTGGTTTGTTAAAACGCGCAGTATGCAAGATATTCAGGAATTTCAATACGTTTTCCTTATCAGTATATGAAAATAGTTTTCTTTGATGATGTCAATTACAAACAATCTTTCCTTTGCATGAATTTTGAACAGGGAGCAATATCAAAACCTAAACCGCTTCAGGTGTATTTTAGTGGACGGCGGGAATACTCCCAAATATTCCGATATTTGGCCATAAATATTATGGCTTATGGCATTAGAAGCGGATGACCAAAAGTGAGAATATTTCATCTTAGAAACAGGAAATATAATATAATAATAACATGACAGTGCAGGCTCATTCTCTTGAAAAATTTGAATTGGCCAAACATTTTTGGTAAGCGGTGATTTTATTTTTTCAATATTTTTATGGATTAGTAGTTAGGAAGACCGGCCGCCGCTGATGTTGTATAATATTATTATTTTCTTTATTTATATTTCTTTATTAGTGAAATCCTTTGTTACGTATTATGTTTTGATAAAATGAATTATGCTGTTAAAATAGTTGAGTTAGCTATGAATCTATCACCGTCGAGTGCGGACGTGTAAAGTGGGAAGACAATATTATTGAGTGAAACCCTTATTTGGACCCTAGGTTACCACAGTAGTGAGTACCTATAGTAGCCAGTTTTTGCAAACAGTTTTGGTTTAATTGGTATTTCAGTAAGTAACGTTCATGAAGCAGTAGTAATTTATGACTTTTATTACTAAACCAACCAGATCAGTCAGTTATTTATTATTCATCGGAAAGATCTTATCAGTATAATTTGGGAATATTAAAAAGTGTGAAATGTCGCTTTAAGACATTCCGCGACAGGCCGCTATACTCTCGTTATAAGACCGGGTAATAAAGAACAAAAAATACGACCCGTACAAGCATTCCAATAAACGCAAGGCTAATTTTTAACTAAAATTGTAATAATTTAACAAAAACATTTTAATAGCCTGCGGACATACAGGTTCCTTGTGCACAACAGACACATATACGTGGGTTCACGAATAGAAATAGGCTCCTTAGGCAGATGTCTTATATAAACAGAGACAACATAATCTATTCTTTAAAATTCATAACGTCGATCAATAAATAACGATTATATGGGAGTGGTGAGCATCCGCATTTAGAGAAACACGATTAAATTAGATAATTTTGTAAGCCAATTGTATAAATCATCACCTACCGAAGACTCGCTTATCCGCTGCACCGCTTTTGGTAAGAGACTGTTTCAGGTAAAGGACGAAAGACCAGTAGATCTAATAAAATTTTATGCCGAAGAGCCATGTAGGAAGTTATGAACACAGTTGGATATTGAATGCCAGCTTTAATTATTTTAAACGACTTTGTGGAGGTGAAGACAACAAGTTATCGTCTTATAACTCGAGATTACAGAGAACCGGGCATGCGAGTATAATGAGCACCCGATTTAATGCAAATCCATTGCAACTGACCTGTGCAATATAATATATTTGATTTCCAGTACAATATCCAACTTCAGTTAGTACATTGATCCTGTGCTCCATTTCGCAGGACAACTTTTGTTATTAAGAAGATCCTACCGTAACTGCCTTAATAATAATAATAAAAATTTGCCATGAAAATTCATTACGTTCGTTTTCATTATGTAAACACACGCCACGGTAAACAATTTAAAATTATTACATACTTGTAATAGGCGTGCCAAATTATAAATTTTACAAGTATACAATATTTATTAAAGTTTGTTTGTTTTAAATGCTTTTTCGTACATTTTATTGCACCATACCAAATTATTTATTATCGTTAGTTTTTTTTGTTTATCCGATTAATTTGCTTATTTTGACAAAGTCTAATTTCTTCATATTTTATTACATATACTTACAGTTTCCAACAAAAACCTTTAGTTAGAAATATATTTGAAAATAAATTGAGATTATTAAAGTTGCCATACTAACTAATTCAAAGCGTGCCATTCAAATTGCTGTAACTTTCGGTTATACCAAATCTAGTCAGTTAATTAAGAAATTAGGCGGCAATGCCATCTGTCAGCATTACACTGACGTGATGACAAAGCCACCTAGCTGTTAGTTCCTTATTTTAAATAAAGCACCCCGTTTTTTTCGTGTTTGGGATCTAATAGCAAAAGCAACTGTTTCAGAGATTTTTGAGAAAATACTACTTCAAATTCCAATAACTTCAAATTCAACCAAAACAATTGGGCTCTATGTACCATCATATTTTCCTGAATATCTACATAGTGGTTAAAATTGCTCATTACGTTTAGTCAATATTGAACCCGAATATCTTTTATTGTCATATAGAACATTATGAAGATTTTCTATTTTGTTTATGCAATATTGAATCCTGCATAGTTTAGATTTTGTTTCTCTATACCTACCTCAGCCGTTCACAAGTGAGAAGCTGTTTTCTTAAAGTTTGTGACATAGAAACAACGACTATGGTAAAATAAAATTTCTACTGCTGTCAAAACGATTCTGTCACAGCTATTACCGTAAAAACGCCAAAGGCCAATTATGAAGATATCCAAACAATGGTATTGGACTACTTTGCTGCTTATACAACGAAGCGCGTCGCTGCGTCGGGCAGAACAAAATTTAAACATTACCTGCTCACAATATTAAAAAAAGCAGAAGTTTGGGCTTTTTTATTGAAAGTTGGGAGATAATTTTTTCGCTTTTCTTAGACGGATATTAGCTGCTAAATTAGTAGGATCCTCACTTACAATTTATCACATTTCCGTAAATGCAAAATGCCTCTAGCAATAGCTTCAGTGAATTATTATAGAGTGCGACGAAAGAAGCCATCGTGTTGGCATTTTGCAGTATCGTGTAATCTTGACAAATAATATAAAGAAGACTAAGACCTTAATCTGGTGACTGATATGTTAACGATGCAAATTGACTTTACACTAAATCCGTGTTATCCCAAAGAGAACTGCTCATATCTAAATTTTACGAATGCTTTGTACAATTTGATTAGACCGTGGTTAAAATTCACAAGAACAGTATGAAATATTTAACGGTGCGTACCAGTTGAATGCCGTGTTTTGTAAGGTACTAAGTTATTCCGTTTTGTAGTGTATTATATTATTTCATTAGATTTCTGTGCATACTGAGGCAGTCTATTATAAAACTTCTTCAGCTAGCCTGGAAAATATTGGAAAAAGCCGCTATGGGTATCATTTCTTTTATTCCTAAGCTGTAATTTATAGAATAAAATTTCATTCCAGTTTACGGTAACTAAAAGWGTAGCGATATGAGTTTTGATAGTAGATTGTATTCTGGCCTCATSTCATAAATAATAACTGTAGTACCCCTGCTCAGTGGCGGATCCAGGATTTTGGTTTGGGTGGGGGGCTTAAATCATTAGAGAAATTGTTTGTTTTTTATACAGGGTCTTCCGTCCTCCGTAGCTGAACACTCATATTTGACTAAACACATGATTGACTTTGATAAAACAAAAATTTTACATAGAGAAAAATATTATCACAAATGTCGAATAAAAGAAGCTATAGAAATTTGTAGGAATACTAATAATTTTAATTGGGATTGTGGAAATTATGAGTTAGGTGACATTTGGAAGGCTATTTGGAGTTATCTTTTATCAAGTAGTTCGTGTATATCTAGTAGGTAGGTAGTTCCTTTTTCATCGTTAGGTTCTTTTTTATCAGGTTGGCACGTTGTTTCTATGACGTCTCGCYTCCTTGGTGATTTGTTTATTTACTTTCACAATTTTGTTTGAACTTGTGTCAGGCAAAATTTGAGGTTCTTCGTCTTTGAAAAATATTACAGGTGTATAATCGAAACGTCAGACTATTAACTTTTTGTCAGTGTTTTCAAGAGACAGGGATCTATCCGACAAAATATTATCTTATATTATGGACGCTGAAAGCATTCACCCTCGTAAAACTAATACGGTTTTGTAATCTTTAATCAATTCTAGATAAAGCATGTCTCTTTGAAATTTGCGTAAAACGACTTGTTCGTCTCTAAAAATTAATTATTTGTTTGAAAACGCTACACAGCCATTATACTGTGAAATCACAAAAATATTATTGAAACTGGCAACGCTTGAAAAGTGATGGAAAACTTTTCCGAATAAAAAACTTCTGGCATTTGTTGACTAATGACCCTAAAATTGTTTCTTGGCTGAATGATTTCAAGATACCATTTGTGAAAATTCCCGACCAGGTTCCTAGAGAACCTAAGTAGTCTTCTCGTCAATGTGAAAATATAAAGAGTAGCTATAGGGGCTATTAGTAAAACTGCAGCTTGCCATGATCAGTTCTTATCTAATATTTTTTTAACATCTAAGCCACATGGGCGTCAAAGACTGATGGT
Source organism: Rhyzopertha dominica (assembly GCA_025024175.1). Classification (NCBI taxonomy): domain Eukaryota; kingdom Metazoa; phylum Arthropoda; class Insecta; order Coleoptera; family Bostrichidae; genus Rhyzopertha; species Rhyzopertha dominica. Next base: position 12,766,459 of record QCXZ01000001.1, read on the forward strand.
AAATTTGAAGTGTCTTAACAAGTTTGTTAGGGCAGACGTTTCTAAATGGAAGGACCACAAAACAGTATCTAATAAAAGATTGTTTCACGGCATTCTTAGACCTTAAGGAAGCATATTTTCTTTTGCCTATTGCCAGACAGCATCGAAAATTTCTGACTTTCTCTTTTAAAGGTACTCTCTTCCATTTTAATTGTGTTCCGTTTGGTCCTCGATGTGCTCGTTAGTTAGTTGTTGCCCTTTTGGAGCCTTAAATACCAGGGTCTTCAGTATTGTTTTTCAGCGTTTAGGTCTCCCGGTATCTGAAATTCTGAAGTATCACACAATACGTCTGCCACTGCAAATGATATCGGTATAGGATATTTAATTGGCTTAGTAACAAATTGCAACTACTTTACCACACAATTTCAGTGGATTTAAATGCCTTTTGATAACAAATCTGTCAGTATATATACAGGGTGTCCAATTTTGTCAAATACAATTAGCCTACCTAAAATATTGTGTGTTATGTCTTATAGTCCAACGTCTATAGTTTTTATTAATTTTTCCAGGTTATTTGGTGGCATAAGGATTTGCTGAGTAAAAGAAAACCAAAAGTGACATCTAACCTAATATTTGTACGAGTAGCTTCAGTGGGGATGGAGATCAAATTAACTAACTATTGTACGTGTGCAGCATGTACGCTCACGCCACACTATAGGAGATGTACCAATCTTGACTGCTTCCTTTGAGACGCAAGGCGTTACTTCATATACGATTTGCAGTCTGTCATGTTTAAAAATAATTTAGAGCCCCAAATTAGTTTTGCTTCCATACACKGCCGAAAAGTGTTTAATGTGGTGGCCTTGWTCGGTTTACATTTCTTCAACTATTTTCTTATACATATTAAGCGTGATATGACGGACTTAAACTATTAATAACCTGATTCGTTAAGAAATGCTAAAGCGCTTTCGACACAAGGACTGTAGCATTATCTGAAGCTAGTGATTGCAGCAATTTAAAAGCACAAAATACATTAGCTAGAGTATATTATATTTCATGCTACTGAATGCGCTTCCACTTAATGAGCATCTAGCGAGACCTAAGTACTGTGTAGGTACTTACATAATCAAAATTTTTTTAGGATGAATATTAATATTAATTATTCACGTTACATACTGCGCAAGTTTGTTACCAAAATCGATGTCAATGTCTGGCCACTAATAATATGTCAAAGCTGTACTTTACTTAAAATATACGATTTAGTAATTTCAAAATGAACCAAATCGTATATCGAATGTAAAACATTCGGGCTAATTTATTATTTCTCTCTTGTTTCAAACTGAATTTATTTTCAATAGTGAATTCATGTTTTTTATATTTCCTTTTTTAAAATCATAGGGTAGTGGTGTTGAAAACCTGGTGTACGGAAGTTTTAGTCTATTTTGCCCACAGTACTTCCTAAGACATCAGCTGTTATATCAAATCCAGTTTAACTGTTTCGTTATACAGCAATTTTGTTAAAAATTCCGTGCGGCGTTTTAAAACCCTGTTGGCAACGCTTCTGACTAAACACATTTTATTGTAGAAACATTTGCCAACATTTAAAGTCTTTCATTTTAATTTAATTTAATATTCATAAATGCTACTAACATAATGTATGTAACTATCCCTCTTCATTCTTTCAATAATCAATAATTCTCATAAACGTTCTTAATTAAAAATCAATGTGGTTTTGATCCTAATTAAAAATCAAAATTTATAACTGTAATTACACAGAACTAATGTCAATCAACGCAAATGCGGAACATTGCAAATTGCCTTTAAAAAAAGGAAAATAGCAGTTGTCTGTTATCAGTCATTAAAATAAAGTTACTACTATACAGGGAAGGAATAACAGCTACCGCTAGGTGCTTTTTCCAGCTTGCGAGTTTATTTTTTGTTAATGCCCGAGGAGCAAATGCTATCGGTTTGTCAACACTATTATATTCACAAACATCGCTCAAAATTGCTCCGACATCGTAATCAGAAGCATCGCAAATTCATTTAACGGAAATTTTAGTTGAAATTGAAACATCGCTTTAAAAACGAGAGCATCAAATTTGTTCATGTACTGTTTTGGCCTGTCTCATCAAACCGTTAATCACAGTTGGTTCTACATTTCAAACTCTACTACACGAATGCTTTTGCAAAAATACCTACAGACTGACGCCAAAAATCAGTGTGTCTATACCAAAAACGGGTTACTCAATCCGCGGTTTCGTACACAAAACAAAAATTATTCAGTATACAGAATATTATAAGTTAAACATAAGTAGTTGCACATAGACGCGCGGCATTGACAGAAAGAAAGAATTTTGTTTGAACAAGTTTCGGTTACTACACCTACACAGTGATAAAAAGCAACTAGCTCGTCGTTATCGAAAAGATCGTGTCGGTAACCATTCGACAAACTTGTTTCTTGGATATTTCCGCGTCTCTTATGTAAAGTATTCGGCAAAAATATTCGAGCGTAACGGATCTCGGTATAGATTTAGTGTGTATATTCTTAAGCAGACAACGAAAATGGTGTGGCGCCAGCCCAGAAAAGACCGCTCCAAGTCAAACAACCTGCCGTGAAAGTCCCAATTAATATTATTCCACTTTCCGGACGTTTACGCATTAAATTAGCGGGGAGCTATAAAATTTTCGTGTCTTACGAAAAATAAACGAACCAGGCAACGGTCCGGCGTACACGCAATGATCGATTACTCATTGCTTGGCCTGGATGCTGCGTGCTGTTTGGCAAAACATTTAGGCTAGCAGATCAAACCGACGGATTTAACTAAACGGCGATCTTTACCTGCAATGCTCCTTTTTTATTTCGTGGATACGAGTTTTCATTACCGTCGTTCACAACTTACCGGCAGGTGCATTAATACTAGTCATGCCGGAGCTGGGTTATCAGTCAACTAATGAATGGCGTCTGATAGGAATGTAATAATGTATGCATTCCTAAAAGCGTCATAAATGCATAATGCAGCCGATTCAAATTTTAAATTTTCTGATTAATAATTTCAATGTTTTAAGTTTTTGTCGCTATTTTTATATTTGATATAGCACAAAGTAGGGTTCATGAGTTCATGCAAAATGCAATTGTTTGCAGATCTTTAGCACGGGGATTTCTGAAATTAGCTGATATAGATGGAAGGGTAGGTGGTAAAATTTGCAGTTTTGAGAGTCTAATTTGTGCACTTTTTTGATTCCCTTAATGCTTCATCGCCTACTAGATGTATAAAAAAACAAGATTTTCTCGATATATTCTTATTGTTTTAACGCCGCCTTTCTACATTTGCATAAAGAATGTAATTGCAGAAATTGTAGAATATGATGTACCCATTCAATTTTGCAAGTAAGCTGTCCTTTTTGGAGATGTGATGTAGACTTACTTGTTTTAAATGTAAACTACAGTTGGCTATGACTTCAAAAATAGGCAATTTCTCGCTCCCAAATGATATAAAACTAAAAACATATAAGAGTCATGGCCGTTTTCCATTAATCTGATTTTAATCTAGCTAGCCGAGAAAAATGAAATTATTAGGTCTTAATTTTGCAAAACAAGACAATTCAAAAACTTTTGATGAATTGTTTGAATGTTATATTTATAACAAATACTAATAAGTAGTTACATATGTTTAAAAACTGAACCAAGACACACAATTATTACCATCATTATTATCAATGCACCGTTTCAAAAAAGACTCTAATGCCTTCTACTCCTTGGGAGTAAACTTTGTCTTTGATAGTTCCCCTTATGAAAAAAAAACCTGAGAGATCGAAGAGTCATTGAACTGGCCGGTTTCTTCCAGTACAGGGGTTGGAAAACACTTTATTGAAACAATTTCGCACTTTCCTCATGTTATGAAGGGGTGTTTTAACGAAAATTCTGCAACATTCGATGTATCTTCGTGTTTGTGATACCAATACTTTTTATGGATAAAATTCGTTCATTAATTTTCGATTTTCTTAAGTCTTGCCTTCTTGAAAGGGATGGATTTTGAATATGCGAGCTAACGCATTTGCTATTGCTTTTCTTCATTTATTTGATTTAAGATGTCCTTTGGTTTATTGAAGGAGTCATAGATTCCTAAATCATACAATCTCTTATAAAAGGAAAGCTGGCTGCGATAAAAGTAGTCCAAAAAATATTTTTGTACAGCTTGTACGACGTTTAAATTATACTATATGTGAAAAAAAATATGTAATAAAGGATTAGAGGATTGACTTTTACTTCATTTGTCTTTATTTGTTCATGGCTTACAACGTTTCACCTCGTTCCCTCCGAGAATTCAAATTAACAAGAAATTAAAGTAATACTCAACACTTGAAAAGTAACAGAATATAAATACTTAGATGTCGTGCTTTATTAAAAATTATTCACGCCAGATGTTATTTTTCATGTGGTGAAGGGTATATGTCATTGTATAAATAAATAAAAGAAATTGGAATTTGTTTCAATGTCTTTGTGCTAGAGTCATCTTCAGCCAACTAATAGTAACAATATATTATTATAGTCCCCATTATCTTAAGGGTTTTGGTGTCTAAATTAGCCAGATTTAAAAAAAAATCAACCCTTTTCCATTTGAAAATTAACCCAGCTCCACTTTGAAAGATGGATCACATCACAGATATACAATTTAAGTGACTGGTGTTAAATACAACAAATGTGAGAGGATTTATTATATTACCATGCACTACTAATAAATGCTATTGTTATTACTATTATTATTTAACACCCTATATTGATTTCGATAGGGTTTGGCGGTTTCTGGAATAAAACAAAACGGTTTTCGTAGTCATTGGTCAATTTTTTTAGACAAATTTAGTGGTGAAAACATATTGGTACTACCTTCATTTGTTCTCGCGCTATCTTGAGTTTTTAATTTTTTGTCAATTTCAACAGACCAATATATCTCGATTACTATTTAAGCAGCATAATTGCAATTTTTGTTATCATTTGGAACTTACACCTTTTTCTGATTCCGAAAATACAAATATGTTTATATTACTTCCAGAAGCTTAGAAATTATTCCGGAAAACCCATTTAAGACATAACATTATGTATCTTCAGTGTTGCAGCTGTCAGTTAGCTATTATTAGTGATTATGCAAAATGAGAACACATGATTGACGTAAAAAATTTATTGTTTACTCAAACTGAAGGGTGCTCTTTCCTTTTCATTCCTTAGGGGTTTCACGGTTCTGACCTATCATTCGTCTTGCACAAAAAAGTTGTTTTTTTGTATGTCGCTAAGATTAGCAGTTTTCGAGATAAACGATATTTTATTTGAACATCCTTAAACAGAAATGGGATGTTCAAATCACATCAGCAAGACTATTACAAATGAAACACACGACATTACTGTCACAACACAATTAAGTAAAATTATTCAGATACAGTTTACAGTCAATCATGCCTAGTGTGTTTACACATATATACTGAATATGCCGATATGGTATTTATGTATTGTTTTTGCCAATGGAGTGCATCAGCTGCTTCTAAAGAATATGGAAAGCGTTTTCTACGCTGTACATTTTACAGCGTATTGTAAATTGTAACATATTACGTATTTATTCAGGTTTCATTATTTTATTTGCCTGAAACCCATTCTATAGATACCAAATTTTTTAAATAACTTGTGCAATAAATTGTTGTTTGTTGTTGTCTTTCCTCTTAGCGTATCTACCTAACGTTCATATTCATACCTTTTAAACTATAATAACGCGACATTCTATAAAATCACAATTCATAAAAGAACGTTCCCAGCCACTAACACTGCCTTGCATCACTTCAATTATCATCATCACGATGATACCTAAAAGGTATTCCTTACTACTTTTAGTGCTTTCTACAAAAACCTACACTAATACTTTCATTTGTTCTTTATCCTCGGATAATAAACAAAAATATGTTATGTTATGTCATTGCTTATAATCTTTGCAATATCTACACTTCTGTCTTTAAACCGTACTACATGATTTGTCCTCCACTATGCTAATTCGTTCTCTTTAAATTACTTAATCGACCCTCTATGAGAGTGTATTGTAACAGTTCCAATTTTATAGTAAAGCTTTATTGCAATTTCGGTTGCGTCGCCTCACCGTGGAATGCCTTTTTGTGAACCTGATGGCGTTTTTGCTGATATCTCCTTTTTGTCTAGCACTAGCATATGTTTGCAGATTCACATTCAGAATAGAAAAGCGTATGATACAGTGTTTGCAATTACAATTGTCATTGGTATTGCGATTGTTTTAACGCATTTTCTGCAAAGCCAGGATTTTTGTGTTCTAAATTTGCTTATTTGTGGGCAGTGTGTGTTTGTTGTTTATCACACGCTCTACTTCAAAGCCACACAACAACAAGGTAACTTCTGAATTATTTTGATGGTAAACATTGTTGCTAATTTGTTCACGCGTTCGTAGGCTTTTTTTTGTACGGGGGAAATCTTATCCTCGCATGCGAGTGCCAGGCGTTTGTGGACGGGCAGGCAGCTGTTATTTTGAACGAGAATTTCCACGGCGAAACGGCGTTTATCCAGGGGCGTAACACGTATAAGGTTACCGGGTACATCGGCGGCAGATAGGGACCACCGCCACTACCAACAGGCGCTGCAGAGCGATATTTCCAGATACTTTATTTACATTGTTTTACCAATTATCTATCTATTAAAGTTAAAGTTTATATTGTAAAAGCTTCAAAATACCGGATTTGTTTATTGTTGCCGCTTCATATTGTGTGTTTCCAGGGTGCGTTGCGCATGCGCATGTAGCTACGATTGCCCTCCCTTGATTATTATTTTTTTATCGTGTTCGCAATTGACTTCACGAATAATTTTGGCGTTTAGCTTGTTTTTTAATACTTACCTTAAACCTTTGAGGGCTTAATTGTTTGTTTCCCTTTAACTTGTAACGATTGCGTTTTTTTTTCAATATAGTATATATTGTTTATTTAGTATTAACTATTCCGAGTTCAGCACACCCGCCTGTTTTCCGGTAGAGTCCGCTGGAAGGCTAAAGGACTCTGGCGCCCATTTAATAGCTTTTCTTATATTTGACCCAATTCTTAGTCGGGTTTGCGTGATACTTTTCTTTCTTTTGTCACGCCCGTTATATTAGATTGTGTGTTGCTCGAACTCATTTTTTTTTAATTTTTTTTCTTTTTCATAATTTTGTTTGCGCATAAAAAAAGCGTGGCAGTATGTATATATATCCCACTTGAAGCGTTCCTGCTAATTCTATATCTCTAACGTACGAGCTACACCTCTTGCTACCCCTACACTAATTATCCACTTCACTTTTAACTTTTACGTCGATGTAGTTCCTTTTCAACGTTAAATACAATCCAGCGAGATTGCCATATATCGTTTCCACTGAAAGCATAATTTTTCAACGTTCTTCGTCGCAAAATAAGAACTGTATGCATTTTCGTGAAAGACGACATTCAACTTGTTTATTGTCGTGTTGTGCAAAAGCGATGGCTCCGATTTATTCGCACGCACGTATCTGCGGTTGTTCTTTTGTACTGTCAGCGGTGCTAGCTGGGATAACAAGATCCTCACCTGAAAGATGAAGCGCCAAGTTCGCATCATCCATTGCACCGCAAATAATGTGCCAAATGTACACCGTGCCCGTCCATCACAATTTTTGCCCAACTTCCATAGGCGTAGCTACGGGGGTGCGAGCATGTCTGTATACCCGGATTTATGAAAATCAATGTGATGAAACTTACTTTCCGGTTTACAGCTTCCATCGCTTGGCGAGTTCTAACATCTGAATGAGAAATTTCCAATAATTACTAAGTTTAGATGCCAGCGCACTGTATTGGTTGCTGGTCAATAGTCCATAACAGCGTGACGTCAGCACGTTCTTAAAAGCCATTTTGTAGAAGCAACCTTTTGTTTAAATCATTTGACATCGGTTTGAGCCATGATACTAAGACTATCAGGATATGCTCACTAGGCTAACGTGACTACTCCCTATTTTGTAAAATGTCAAAATATGTAGTCACCTAGGATGATACTTATCAGTTATCGCCCTAGTCACGGATTGATGTCATTTACCAACGTTGCCGGCTGCTCGTGAGCATAATTATTAATATCATGGGTTTGAGCGTTTCACAAAGTAGCTGACAGCTGTTGACATGTTGACGAAGTACTGTTCTTGGTCTGTCTTGGTACTGTAAAAAATCTCTGAACCTCACTCCACCTCATAATGCTACTTTAGTCTTATAGTTATCCGCATTAACACCACATAATAATCGCGAATAATTAGCTATAAACGTAGCAATTATGGGTTCACAAAACAAACTTTGGTTTACCTGATGGCCGCCTTTCGTAGCAGTTCGCGTACCATTTGCTGAATGGCTCTCTCACATATAGGAGCCATATATTACTCATTATGCAAATACAAATAATGTTCGAAAGTCTTATCTAAGCTTTTTTACAAGCTCCACTTGGGCTTCTCATTCGTGTTATTTCGGCAGATCTCATTCCTTTATTCGAAATATGACTACGTTTCAAATTAATCTTAAGTAGTTTCAACGAATTCGTTAAAAATACAGTGTACCACCATAATCATAATATTTGCGATTATATTTCATTTCATAAAAGTTTAGTTGTTGTTGGATTCAAACTACTGTACGCAGACTATTATTATGTATAGAACTAGAGATGTTCTGCAAGTACATAAGCTTAACTCCGTTGCATCCGTACCAAGTTTGTTTTAGTAAATTGAAATACCTTACATTATTTACATTTAAATATATGAGTAGAGTATGATATTATTGGTAATAACATTTTACATACATCATAATGTATGAGGCAGTACAGTAGGTAATCTGAAACAATCTACTGTTTATAAATAGTATGAACTATTGCATGATCAAATTGCACCAAAAATGTTGAAAAGTACGGGACCAGAAGGGAGTGCTGACAAAAATATTTAGTATGGCATGGAATAAAGGAGCAGTACCAGATGACTGGAAAATGGGGATAATTGTACCAATACATGATAAGCGAGACACACAAGAATGTAGAAACTATAGAGGAATTACACTGTTACTTGTAGCAAAGCTTTATGAAAGACTGATCGAAGCACGATTAAGAGAAAAGTTGGAAATACAATTACACGAAGCACAAAGCGGGTTTAGAAGAGGGCGAAGCACACAGGACTATATATTTACGATTAAACAATTGGTTGAAAATATAGACAAAGAAAAAGAAATCTGTTTAGCATTCTTGGACTTAGAGAAAGCATTTGATAACATCCCTAGAAAAATGGTCTGGAAATGTATGAATTAAAAAGGTAAAAATAATAAGGTCAGAAAAAGCATAGAGAGTTTATACAGTGACACAAAAAATTACGTCAGAACAAGCAACATGGAATCACTGGATTTAATGATAGTGGATGGATTAAAGCCAGGAAAGTGCAAACCCAACACTGTTTATCATGACGATATATTGTGGATCAACGAAGTTAAATTAGGCTATAGAAAATTAAAGGTGATAAAGCTAGCAGAATGCGCATTTGCAGATGACCTCATGATCTGTGCAGAAAATGAAGAGAAGTTACAACCAAATGTAGAGTTGTGGGAGAATAAACTAACAAAACGTAAAATGTTAATAAATACCAGCAAGACTAAAACAAACGAGGTCAAAAAGATAGACATAACAATAAATAGGAATGAAATAGAACAGGTTAAAAGTTTTAAACATCTAGAAGTTACAATACAAAGAAATGGAAGTATAGATGAAGAAATAAATGAAAGAACGTTAATAAGTAAAAAGGAAATAAGTGAGAAGACAAAAATAATGGTATACACGACCATTTATATACCAATATTGACATACGGTAGTAAAAGTTGGGTGTTAAGTGATAGACTTTTAAGTAGACTATAGGCAACAGAGATGAAATACTTGAGACGTGTTAAAGGGGTGACTAGAACGGACAGAATAAGAAACGATAGAATTAGGGAAATGGAGTGGTTCGGGCACTTGGTGAGAATGAACGAGGAAAGACCATCAAAACTAGAATGGGAGGCAAAAGTACAAGGAAAGAAAAGAAGAGGAAGACCACAGAAGACATGGAACATGGCAGTGGCCGAGGCGTTAAAGAAGAGAAACCTCATCTGGGACGAAGCTAGAAGAATAGTAAAGGACAGGACTAAGTGGAAGAAAATAGTACAAAAAAGAGCAAACGAGTGAGAGCTTAGGGATAGTTATATAGACCTGTCACTCAATACTAGGAACAGCTTGCTACAATTGAAGAATCGTAATTCATTGGTCAAAAGTAGGAAGGTATTTCAAGAATTTGTCCTCCTTAACGTTTCTAAATTATCATTTGTTCTGCTAACTACCTTAAAATTCCATACAATATAATATAAAGTGTCCGTGAATATGACGACTTATAATCGTTAGAAATAATAGATTATTATACTAAACAAACATAACCACGTTGAAAAAGCACGGCCCATACTTCCATCTATGCGTTTAGGGTCACAATAAACTCACATTTTTATTAACACAATATGTTTTTCAACGGCAATAATAAAGTAATACACAAGAAAATTTTAGGACAACCGCATACAGACAGAAATAATTGTTGTATATAGGAGCTATGCAGAAATAGAAAGATACGTTATTATAACATAACAGTGTTCAGAGAAAAACGACATTGCATTTGTTGGAGTAACTGCTTTTTTTCTAAATCAGTATTGTGTACATACTTCAAAATGAATCCGCCACTGTTTATCTTCTTGCTGACCACGTCGAGACAGATTGCAGACCATCGGGTGGGACACCAAGTGTTACACGGTGGTCCCCGTGTCAAACAATTTACATTATCGGGTAACGCGAATCTCTTGTCATTTATTCGCGGGAATAAAATAAAATATGGCAAGGTGCTTGAAGACATGGCCGAAAAGAACCTGATATATGTTAACATCTGAAACAGCTTGGTGAAATTTAAGGGAAATTATTTGTCAAGAGTGCCTTGTCTGTGACTGTACCTTTAAACACTTGTTACATAAAAATTGCTTCATATGCAGGCTGTCCCAATACCGCGTAGTACTTTCATAAGTTGAAAACTGTTAGTAGGCTAAAAACATGCGATATATAAAATTTGCCATAATTTCGCAATGAGTAATTTAAAATTGTTTTAAAAATGCCGTATGCTTTCGAAGTTCTTGTTTATTTTAGCCCCATTGCAATATACATACGCAAGACTATGCGGTAGATTCAGAGAAGTATTTAAAATAGTTTTGAAGAAATGTCATTTTCAGTACTTAAGAAAACAAATGCTATCTTCGATAGGTTGCGCTTTTACCGTTCTGTAGGAAAACAGAATTGTTTGTACATATTGCGATATCCTTTATCTCTACAATTAGCTCAAATAGCGCCACGTAGTGGCCCTTTGCGGCAATGATAGAGTGACAGTGGAACTTTAAATCATTGGTGGACATTATTGAGTCAACAAAAATGCATTAAGCACCAAAACATGTCAAATCAAAATAATTGTTGTGTGGTGAACTCTTCTATACTAACAAAAAGAATCCAGACCTGCATTTATATCTACACATTTCTTAATCGTCCACTAGAGAAGATATAATAAAATAAAATTCATTTAATAACAATTTAAAAAAGTACAGTTTATTATGTGCGGATACATTATGCGTACTTTTGTAAACAGTTACAGTCCTGCGTTAGGTACTGTGTGTCACATACAATCCTACTTATTCTCTACTACAATAACAGCAGATGAATAAACATCTTCATTCCTTTGTGTACCAACAGTTTCTCTAAACTCTGAGCCACCGATTTTACCATTGTTACCATCATTCATTTCCACTACTTAACTTCATATGGTAATTCTTTACTAATTTACTATCTTTATTCATTTGTAATACCCTTTTTTTACGAATATTGCGTAAATCAACCGTCTGAAATCCGTTTGGAATTGTAAATAAGACTCATTATTATGTTGGATTGCACTTTTCGGTTTCAAATGTATCGTCCTCTAAATCTAAAATGATTTATATCATCGCTTCCGTATCCCCAGAAAACTTACGAAACAACCATAAGGAGGTGCGCATGTCGTCAATTTGAGTAACTTGCTAAGCCTGCTAAAACTTCTATTTTTTATCTTTTGATAAAATGACAAATTTCTAGTAATTCACTAGTAATAAATATTTTTTAAGAAATATATACAAAACAGTTAAATTACGGACCTAAACCTTTTTGTTGAATACAAAAAGATATCAAATTAATATTGTTGTGATAAGAAATAAAGCATAGTATAGTTTAAAAAAATGTGTAGTAAAATATTACAAATAAACATATGAAGTAAAATAATAAATACTTTGTACAAATAATTTATTAGCTTAGTTGGCCATATTGGTAAATTCCGCTTTATCCTAAAGCCTAAAAGTTCTGGTAAATGTGCATTGTGTAAAAATAAGTTATTCTATCCAATACAAAATTTTTCCAAAAATCTCTATTTCGTGATATAATTTCCACAATCAAAATCTTTTTAAAATCATTTTTTTAGAAGAATATAACAAGGATGTTACCAAATTTGCCGTTGACATAATTGGATACATATTTTACATATTTGACCAAATTTGCTGACTGTGACGCGAAAAGATTTTTGTTTGAACCATTCAGGAACTTTGCCCGCAAGTGATTTCTTTAATTAAACTGCAATTAAAATCTTTCAATTTATCTATCATAATCATCATAATGATCATAATCACCATCTACGTCAACCAGTTTAAATATTTTTCGTTTTTTGCAATTTGCTTTATATTTGTTTTTTTGAGTACACAATTGTTTTGTATATGCGCAATCCTGTATTATGCGAAAAGCTTAAGCAAAGATTCGTTTATATTTTGACATTGTTAGATGCAGTTTTTTTGGCATTACCTACTACTACTTATTTACTACTACCATTAGTCATTAGTAGCATTCCCAAATCTTAAGCAGAATCTATGTTAATTTACAAGATAACCAAATTATGGTCTTAGAAGCCGTAAAGAAGACTTACTTCAGCAAGTTACGTTTACTTATGGCCATTATTAATCATAACTACCAATGATACGATACGTCGAATCCACATTAAAATTTGATCTCTTTTTATTGCAGACAAAGCTATCCCAACAAATCAATGTTACACTAGCTAGTATATATTAAACAATATAACGTTAATATCTGTTTTACTCGAATCAATCTGTCTGATGAGCTCGTTTATAAGTCTTGAGGCATTTTGCGTTTTAGAAGTGTGTGTATGTTTTTCGGCCTATAAAATCTGCTAAATAGCACAACGAAACCGCAAATTTTATAAAAGGTAACTACATAGGTAAGAAAACAAAGTTGTGACAACATCCATCAAAGGTCACATTTATTGAATGTAACTGTGCTATTGTTTCAGTTTTTGACTGAAATATGATATACGTTTTGCAACGGCAATTAATTACCTACAAACGTCACGAGAGGGTATTGTGCTGAAAATGTAACACCCAATAAACATCGTGTACTCTGTTCTTCAACAAGTATAATTGACTCTAAGTACGTACATAACTGTGTTATGTCTGTCATAGGATTTGAGCCGACAGCTTTTCAAGCAGTAATGGTGGTCTTATGCATCGCAAGACACAAGAAGGGAGATATTGCGTAGCTATTACATCACATTTTAAAGCAGAATTATTTTCAGAATTGAATAGTTCAGTGCCTCACTTTAAATACGTACCTCATTAACATACCTGCGTCATGACTTCTTAGTATGTTTACTAAATGCAACAGCACTGTACAAATCAACTATATAGTCCGTAATGGAAAGAGTTAATTTCTAATCTGTTTAATATTTAAAAAGACTTTAAGCTAATTTTTTTAAATTAAACAAAACAAACAGTTTTTTTGTTTAACCATGTTTCAGTAGTTTTAAACATGTTTTGTTTTACTTAGTTAAAAACATGTWTAAAATGTTTTAAACATGCACTCTCATGCAGATTACTATATATATTAGTGAAAATAAATACGAGCAGATGGCTCGGAGCTAGCAGTTGTCTAAAAATCCCTAGATGCCTACGATTGCCAGTTGTCATCTTTCTTTTTTGTTTACGCCACAATTTTAGTTATTATGAACCAGTTTCTCTTTTCTATTTTAAGCTAGAATCAACACTGTTCTTAAAATCTAGGCCAATCACATGCCCTAATATAAGGTGTTATCATGGTTACTGGGTTGATTTTATCTAATATAAACTTTAACAAAGACAATGGGAACAGACCTCGTCTGGTTAAAAGTTTAAAGTTCAATAAGTACAATGACGTAGGAGGAACGATGCAGCGTGGAATTACTTTGATAAAATTAAGGTGCAAAATGGCCCAATACGAGCTCGATGCAAGAACTGCAAAAGGGATGTGGTTGTACTAGTAAAAATTTTGATATTTTTTCTATTTTTTGTTTATTGTTTTTAATATTCCAATTTGTTTTTTTTTGTGCTAAAGATATAATTATCTAGTAAGTGTTGAATGAACGTCTTATTTATTGTTTTGTTGTATTGAACCAGAAATAGAAATTTTTATATTATGTTAAGATTAAGATTTTTAATTGTTGGCTTAAAATATTTGTAAATTGCAGCTATGAAAAAAATGTTAAAGTTTACTATTAATTTCTGTAAATGTTGTATCAATAAAAAGCAGAGCAAAATACTGCATGTTTGAAAAAACACTTACGTATTTACTAACTTGGCCTGGTTTTGCATTCAATTAATTTTTAATGCAAATGTGGGGTGACATTATGTAGATATGTAATTACTAATAATTTTGTCTATCTATTTACGAATGGTAAACGAGCCTAATAGTAAAAAATAATGAATCAAACGCAATAGTCGTCAAAAAGCACTGTTTAAAACATTAGTAAAAAAACATCTGTTTAGAACAAAGTTTCAAACAGAAGCGTTGTTTTAAACAAGTTTAAAACATTCTGTTTTAAACATTTTGTTTTAATTGTGCCAACCCTGCTACATGTACAGGTGGCTCTTGTGCACGGAGTAACTTAAAGTACTTTACAAATACTTTTTTGACAGCTAACATGGCGGATAGTTTATTCTTTGTGAAATAGTGCGATTTAACAGTTATGAGATGATAAAAAGATACCACTTCCTGAAATAAAATTTGTAGGTTAATATACAATGCCTTCTTGTTGCATGTCTGCTTGTAGGAACAGTATTCGATAGGAAGCCTAGAGGTAAAAATTTCATTATCTATGTTTGCATTTAGGGCACTAATAAATAAAATCTAGGTGTAAGTAATATAAACAGAAGGAAAATATGGATAACTGTAAAAAATTTCTGATTAAAGAAATTGTTTACTTTGTTAGGTTTATTTTTACTAAATTTGGAATTATTCAATTTTTTTTATAACTTAATAATATTTTATGTTTACATCCAGGAGGTTATGGAATGACAAAACACACGATATAATTTTATTATTAAGTAAAAATTTTAATCCTTTAAAAATAATATATGCATATTTGAATACATACATAAGACTCCTAAGAGCGCACCTGCATTTTTTATCGATAATCTAGGCGGCCATGTAACTAATGAAAATGATTGTTTATTTGGAGATAAATACCTATGCATTGTTTATCATCAAGTATTTACATCCATGTTGACGAAAAACGTGAAATCTCATTAAATTATTACAAAAATTGGAATAACACCAAAATTAGTAAAGATAAACCTAACAATGTATACATTTTCTTATCTTATCAGAAAAAAGAGTTTGTTTTAAGCATAACAAAGCCAACAATGGTTTCCATTTCGAAAAATGCAAGTTTGTGTTATATCTCTAAAATGTTACCCCCAAAAAATTCTAAGTACGCCATTGGATTCAGAACAAAAATATCTATAAAAATGTCTTTTAAGTTTTCTTTTGTGTCTACATATCCAATCGTGATATTGAGAAATGAAGAAATGTTTCATTTTTTAAAAGTTGGCTATGGCTTTAAAACAAAAGATGATACAAAAATGGCGATGGTACAGCTCAACTCACAACAAAAACGTAATACAGTAATGTCGAAACCGCAACCCTGTAGCTTTAATACGAGTAGTTACCGAGATACCTACAATTACAACGAAAATGGGACACCCTGTACTTCCAGGAAGCTATGGAATAAGAAAACACACACAATATAATGTATATAATTAAGTAAAAATTTTAATCCATTAAAAATAATATTTGCATATTTGAACCATGTAACTAATGAAAATGATTGTTTATTTGGAGACAGGTACCTATGCATTGTTTATTTTCAATTACTTACATCCATTTTGACGACAAACGTAAAATTATATGAAGTTACTCGTATTACAAAGATTTAAATAATACCAAAACATTTACTTAATGAGAAAAATTAGGTATTTTCAACCATAGCAAAACTAACTATGATTTCCATTTAAAAAATGCAAGTTTGTGTTATATCTGTAAAATGAGACCCCCAAAATATTCTGATTACGCCACTAGATGCCGAATAAAATATCTAGGTATAAATATGTCTCTACAGTTGTTTTTAATCGGAACATTGAGAAATGTTTCAWTTTTCAAGAGTTGGCTATAGCTTTAAKACAAAAGACGATAGAAAAAAAAACTCACAACAAAAAGGTAACACAGTAATGTCGAAACCGCAAGGCTCTAGCATTAATAGTTACCGAGATACCCTACAATTCAAACGAAAATGGAACACTCTGTACACATAAGGTTATTCAAATGGATAAACCTTTTTGTTATAAGAAACAGAAAATCCGTTATATGGATAAAACAGTATTTTTGCATATTTAAGGCACACACGTAAATCACGTAAATGTAGAAGTAGTTAAGATGTGATGATTACAGAAATAGTTCAGTATCTTATTCATGTATTAATAGAAAATGTTATCCTAGTTTAATTATTGTTATTTGCATCTGGGGATTAAAAAAATACACATGAATTTCCAGTTTTGGTACCTAGACCATTTCTCAATTAAACCGGAGAATGAATTTGTTTGTTATCTAAATTTGTACTACTTTGTCCATTTCATCGGCATCCTTATTCCAATAATAAAAATTTTTTGTATATTGGGACCATTTCCCGTAGACATAACAATACATTTATCGTGCACTTATACTTATTGCGACATTTGGAATAATTCTATCGTGACACCAGGCTACGAAATCACACACATCTCGCTCATGCGAAAAGTGAAGTCTTGATACACCTGCTACCAGTATTGAGCGAGGTCCCTCTAAATACCTGTTCCAACCCAACATTTACCATATAGTACATGTTATAGTATATTTACAAACAGCGATCGGAAGGCGGATAAACAGGTGAGGCACGACTGATGGTCTCTAGTCAGGACAGGCCGTTGATCTGAGCAGAAAGATGCGGTTAAGTTAATAGAACACACCTCCTCAATCCGATTTATTTAAATCACTAGTCACCCACTGTGGAATTCACGTGGGCTTCTGCGCATCCTGTATGGTCTTGCACATACAGGTTTATGAGAAATTTGTACTGTATCGTTTTGAACTAGATAAGTTGACCGCTTTGTTACCATAATCTAGTCATCAGTCATTGGAACTATGTGTTAATGTGGTACGGTTCTAGAACGAGCAAGCTTAAATCAAAAACTACACATGTTGCAGTATGCGAGTATTACAGTTACATTTTTATGGTGTCTATTTCATCTCAAGTAAGACCTTATACAGACGGAGATTTTACTTGATTAATTAGTTTCGTATTTCGCAAGCAAAATAGGTTATTGCTCGAGGAAGGGTGTCTTGCTTTTAAACGTACTCTATAGATTGATTCGAAACATGGATATTTTTATCTTTATCCAAATGAGGCCGCAATAAAAAATAAACATTAATTAATGCGCCAACMTACAGTAGAGAGAAAGCGATGCTTCACGCAAAAAAGATTGCCACATTTATGCTAGTAACCGTTTTCAATCTCTTTTTATTTCCTTTTCTTATTAAAAATCGTAAATCTAGTTTAGAATAAGTGCTTCGTTAATCGAAACCTAACAAGGAGCGTCTCTGCAACAAAAGTTCTGTGTTTGTCGTTTGTTATTGTGTATTGTGCCTTGAAAATGGCATTATAGAAACATGAGCTTGCTTAAAGACACAAATAACAACAAAGAAGAAATCTTGCCGGAACATAGTATTATATGTAAATGGTAACGTCACTTGGAGAGTGTCTTGAACGTCTGAAGTCCTAGTGAAATTGTGAACTTTTAGTAGCTTTTGCAGCACAGAAGGGCATCAGATTCGAACCAAGCTGAAGTATAAAATCTGAATAACCCTAATACATAGGCAATATTGAACCGTGTATTTCAAGACAAAATTATATATCATTTTATTGTGAAATACTAACAACCATTTAAGTACAATATAACAAAAAAAAGAAAGTGTCATTAATTACTATGTATATGGAACAAATTGATTAAAAACTGAGTAGTGCGTATTAAAGAAAACACTGATGCAATAACAACGGCTTTGGTGTTACTACAATATGTGATAATTCCGATATGACGTTCAAAGGATGTGTAGAAAATGATTGTCCCCACCTTGTTGGAGTAATACTTAAAATACATTCGTGTGCTTAGCATTCATACCAATATGCGACCGAAAAATCCGAAAATGACAGTTGAGCCATGCGTTAGGGAGTCGTATTTATGTACTGTTCGTAAAAGGCGAATAGGACTAAAATTTTATGTACTCACGTACGTTTCCAAGACTTACTGCGTTCATATAGTAATTTTGACCCCCATTTTTAAAACTTATTAGACTTAACTGAAACACACAAGAACAAAATAATATGATCGAAAATCGTTAATTAAGTACAAACGTATATTTATTATTATATAGATACATAACATAACGGAAAGAACAGAAAAAGTAACATAAGACGATCTTTGAATAAAGTAAAGTAAGTCTGCATAACTACAAATTTATATTTATTGCTAGATACATTTCATAAGAAAAGGAACGTAAGACAACAATAATTTTTTGTTGTGCATGCTGTTATTTGTTGTGCGACATAGAACATTAGAGCTTGGTATGTGGAAGGAAATCTAGCATTTTCGGAAATATCATTTTCAAATAAACATTTGAGAAATTGTTTAATTCTAAAATCATTGTTTGGAATTAGATATGGCAGCTCGGTGTTAAAAATAACCTCAAACTTGATCTCAGTTGAATTCCAAAATACAGTTTCAAATAATTGCCTATTGCAGACTTAGTATCTTTATATTTGTGGAACTTACATCCGATTATTTGTATACTACTCCAAGCAGCAACACAAGCATTGGGAATGGCAGTTAAAAGTCTATTACAATTTCATTAGGCTTAAAAACTAAAGCAACTTTACTACACGCTTCTTTCAAGTTTAGCAAAAAACTGAAAAAAGTTTCTTGTTCTTTTTTGTTTGCTAACAAGCCAAAAGCTTATTCAACTAGTGTCCATTTTTGCAGTGTAATGTAAACATTTGATCAAAAAACTTTGTGCAATACTTACTCTATCAATTTGACACAAAAAGTTCAAGTTCGTTTTACACCCGAATATCATTATATCTTTCTCACTCACATTAATCACAAATTTTTCTCGCTTTTCAGTTTTTATTTGGTGTTTAACCAAATATTCAATCATTTATTTCCAGCTTTTTGGGCCTGTAGGCAGTTGGGCTATGTACAGGTTCATTTATTTAGTTTATATTATCAATAAGAATCTCAGTGTTAAGATTATTTATTATTTGTAATTAAAAAATTTCGCAGAGGCTTTCCTCTTCAGGGCATTGCTTAACATTTAGCATTTACATCAATAGATGTCGTTCCGGAATTCACGGAATTTTTCCGAACCTAATTTCGTTGACCTTTGAAAGCTAAAGCCACTAAATAACATCTCGTGATCCTATTCTGCTAGATTATCCATTTCTCGTCGTCGGATTCTGAACAATGTGTTAACTGGTAAAATATATATTTGCTATTAGATTGCATTTGTTTTGTCAGTAGTCACTTGTACTACAGTCTATTTCCTAAATATTAGGTCTGGTCAGATTTACTATCAGGCCCAACTGCAGGGCGCCTCTAATCCTCAGCCTGATCATCTTTCTTCCGCAATATCTTTTCTGGCCCAACTGACATATGTCCCGAAAAATGTTTATATGTGTTTAATTTTAGTATGTATGTTCCGTTCAACTGCCCCACCCTGTATTTTAAAATTAAAACAAATTCTTCTAGTTGATGGAATACTGTTGAAAATAGTTTCAGATTTTGTCAAGTCAGGTCAGGTCAAATGGAGTGGAGTGACAAATTAATAATTTTGCAGAAAAATCTGTTTAGATAGTAAAAAAACCTTCCGATACTTTCTCTTGTAAATGAAGAGAGACAGTCATTTCTAGTACCTGCTTAATGTTTATTTAAAGTCCATATGCAAACCGGACTTAATTTAATTAAACGTTATTTTAATATAAATTGTAACTCAAGCCTGACAGCTTAAAACGAAATCACTTACATTCTATGAGGAAAAAAAACGTATAAAATGCACAGATATTTCGTGTATAATTCCTACCATTTACCCAGCTCAAATTAATGAACCATATGTCTAAAATGTTTCAATTTCAGAAATAACTGCTCTGATTATAACTTGATTTGCTTTAAGCTCATAGCTCTTTTGATCGCGCTATGTTTACTTTAATATTACAAATTACACTACTGCACGTTACATTCCAGTGTTGCATACATAACAAGGGTTTTATTTAAAAATCGCTAGAAATGTAGTAATATTAGACAGTGGACAACAACAAGAAGAAATACTGTACCGGAGTCAGGAGTATAATCGTGTTTAAAATGTTCAATAGAAGCACTTGTTCTGGTGAGTTTATCATTTATTTACATACAGGGTTCGCCACAGTCCGCCAGTCTCATATTTTCTTTATTTTTTTAGGTACAACCTTAAGTTATGTCAAAATGAAGACCTTTTAAACTCTTTAAAAATAGCATCTTGAGTGTCCAAATTTTTTTGCAGATTATGATATTTTGCAAATAAAGTTAATTTTTGTAAATATTTTTTAACCTTACCCCGTATAATAAATATTGCTTCACAGTTGAATGCTGCCTTTTATTTTCTTCAATTTGTGTCATTACCATGTATGCTTAATTTTTACTCCTTTTTACTCCTTTCCTCCTAGTGAAAGGCAAGAAAAACTAGTCGCCGCCATGTTCTGCTATAGGGCTGTTTACAATTTTTTAAGTGTTAGTTTAGAAGCTTATTACGGTACAAATTATGCCTACATACCCATCGCTGCACACAAAACTCTTGGAGTAATTTTTAAATAAACTAAGCTATTCTTAAAGAGTTTAAAAAGACCTACAATTTGACATATAACTTAAGGTTGTACCTAAAAAATACAGAAAATACGAGCCTGGGGAGTTTTAGGTGGCGGACCCTGTATGTAAGAGAGAGGCTGAAGGCAAAAAATACAACAGAATCGTAAGCTACCTATACTATTTTTAAACATCCAAGTCGAAATTACTAAACAAGGACACGACAACTTATTGGTATACATATTTTAATACGGTTTGTACACTTAATAGTTACACAATCCTAGAGAGTAAATGAAAAAAGCGTTTGCGCACAAAATAAAGGTAAATAACAGAAAATAGTGTTCCAAAATGCAGAAAATAAGGAAATGATCTGGTAGTGTTTGTTACAGACAAAATAATTTTGTTTACAATTGGAAAGAAGCTCTATTATTTATGTAACACTGTTCTGCAATACAAGTTTAGATTTAAAATTAACCAAAAATCTAAGCACATAGCTTAAGAAAATATGTTATTTGGTGAACTACAGAAAACAGCACATCACATAGAGCCATCTGATAAAGGAGTCGTTAGTACTAAAGCACTGTTACAAGATAGGTATAGCAGATTACATTTTGTGTTTCTTCCCATCGAATTAGACCAACCGTACTCAATTACATCTAAGAGTTGATACAAGATTAGGTTTAACGTTTACAATGGAGGGATCCTATTTTGAATGCGTTTGACTGAAATCATTAGTCGAACAAGATGCCTATCGCCAGGAATCACTTCCAAAGCTACACGAAGCAAGACGTGGACGTACAATGTAACGACAACAGAACATTCAAGCTGAATGAGCACTGTTTAATTTAATAGTCTATTATATTTTACACATTTCTAACATTTGAAAGTAGGTTGCTTTGCACGAAAAAAGTTAGCGGTCGTAGTTATATGGTTAGTATGTTCAGTTCCTTGTTTATAATTGGGTACACTGGCGTAGCCAAGAGGGGGGGGGCAGAAAGGCAACTGCCTCCATCCCAGGAACTAAATTATTTTGATAATGGAATAGCAGCTTTTTTACATTTAAGAGTACAAATTTGTTGCAAACTATTGGTTTGTTGTATAATGAACATTTTAGCAAATTAAATATTAAAATTTAAGTCACACCTCCTTTGTTTTTTTCTTGTTTGTACTTAACATTTTTCTTGTGTTTGGAACTTTGCCCCCCACCAAGTTAATTTTCTGGCTACGCCACTGATTGGGTATTATCACTTTTTTGAAAATCACGTAGAATGATTCTTGAAAAAAAACTTGAAAAAGACATTACCGAGGAGCGTGCTGTTTAATGGTGTAGTATCATTCTTATATTGGAAAAGCTTTTGTGTGGTGTTCATTGAAAGGACGGTGTAAGAGGTCGTACCAAAAAGTGATTTTTGTAGCTTTACAAGCATCTATTATGTATGGAAAACAAAACAAGTGTTGTTTTGTACATGGTTATAAAAGTACTTCGGTCAATACAGCTAACAAAATTTTTGTAACCGTTCTTCGAGATTATCAAGGTATGAAAAAGTAGTTTAGGGCCCCTAGATGTGATATGCCGGAATCACAAAGTTTGTTTTTCTGTTGTGAAGATCATCTTAATTCTAACTGTAAGTTTTATTATTCTTTTTGGGGTTATAAGTGTTTACCATTCAATTTCCATTTTGTTATAGCTTGAAGAGGATATGAAAAATTATATGCGTTTTAAGTTGATAAAGGCAAATGTTATAATAAAGAATGACGTTGTTTCCCATATATTCGACTGTTAGCCAGACCGGAAACGAGCCGCAAGAGCCCCGAAAATAAATGGCAATTTATTGTTTAGCTCAGGGTACATTTTTTATTCTTACATTTTTATGTTTACAAACAGTATGTTTCCAACAACTCACTGTGATCAAATTATTGATGCTACTCGTACGTTAATTTGATAAAAAGTTCACTTATGCTGTTGCTTTTGCTTTTACGTTCCTCATCTCCGTCGCGTTGAACCGCTCGTCGCTGTACACAAATTCCATAACAATGAACATGCCTTCAGAAGTCATAAGTATTTCACTTTTTCTTGGCGTATTTTAATTCGCTTATCACAAAATGAACGCAAACAACAAACTGACCCCAGATGTAAACAAGCGGCTGACACCTGACGTCACGGCCAGTATGTTCACGTTTTGGCGGTCCCTTTAAATATTCACATTTTTAATATTAAAAATACACCTTAAGATCCATTTTTTCGAATTTATAAGCTATCACAGCTGTTTTGTGGGTTAGATGTTACCTATTAATATGCAATTTCATAAAATATAAATACAAGGCAATTGCCCAATTGTATCTTTAGATATTAGCACGTCACAAAGTGAATCCTTCGCTGTAAGTTTGAGAACACTAGAGATATGTTATATCCATCCAATTTAAATACACCCACTATTTTAATGTAAGTGATAGCTTACACACTTTTACCTCCAAAAAGCTAGTTGCGCTATTCGAAATGTGTCAGTGCTTTTCGGAGATAGCTAAGACTTGGGTATATCTAAATACCTATTTAAAGACAAGTTCAGTTTACATAAAGCACGGTGTCAGTTCCTGTTAGCAATTAAAATCGCAAGGTGCCCATAATTATCAAACTAATAGTTAGGATGATTATTTTATAGCAGTATAAATTGTCCAGCATCATATAAAACTTACTTAATTATGTGCCGTTAACGTCATTCTTAATGCTAATTACTAGCTTTCCAGCAGCACGGCCGAATATTTGACATGTCGATAGTTTACCTGTCGGAACCTACSGTTCGCTGTTGACACCGACTCCTTTGAACTTTACAAAAATACATCACGGGAACGCCTTCAATCGTCGTTACTATTGGATTACGAATAATGCAATTCGCATTKCGGCATTTCCGGAGTTAACGACTGCTGGCACTTCCAATGGCGCGTGTCTTTCAACGTCGACGTAAACTGTCTTTTTTACAGCAGGGGAAATTTTGTTAAGGTCAGCTTGATCGTCACGAAATAAAAAGTCCGAATCAACACGTAATGAATTTCTCCCGCTGGCATCCATTGTCGCGCGGGCTAAGAATTAATGTGAGTACAAGTATTTGCACATGAAAAGGCGTTGCGAAAAGTGTATTTGCATATCTCGATGCGATCACTTTACGGTGTCGATGCAACTCGGACGTGATAACAGTCAAGGGGAAGGGGTATAAGCTTTCCAACGCCTTTCTTTTCAGTATAATAAAGCACTGTTTCGCCTTTGTCCTTTAGCACTTGTGACAAACCAAATAATTATAGTATGGTATGTTAACACTATATTGCCCCGGTAAAATAGGTTTATGATCTGCCCTTGCCACCACCAATTGGGTATTTGCCATGTATTTATATTTTATTAAATTGCATATTAATAGGTAGCACCTAATCCACAAAACAGCTGTGACAGCTTATAAATTCGAAAAACTGGATGGTAAGGTGTATTTTTAATATTAAAAATGTGAATATTTAAAGGGTCCGCCAAAACGCGAACATATTGGCCGTGACGTCAGGTGTCTTGAAAATGGCCGCTTGCTTACATCTGGGGTCAGCGCGTCACGCGTCAGCCTCAGACCGTTAATTTATCAGTTTGTTGTTTGCTTTAATTTTGTGACAGGCGAATTAAAATACGCCAAAAAACGTGAAATACTTATGAGTTGACTTTTGAAGGCATGTTCATTGTTATGGAATTTGTGTGCAGCGACGAGCGGTTCAACGCGACGGAGATGAGGAACGTAAAAGCAACAAGCGACAGCATAAGTGAACTTTTTATCAAATTAACGTAGCATTGATAGTTTGATCACAGTGGCTTGTTGGAAACATACTATTTGTAAATATAAAAATGTAGGAATCAAAAGTGTACCCTAAACTTTCGGGGCTCGTGCGGCTCGTTTCCGGTCTGGCTAATAGTCGAATATATGGGGAACAACGTCGTTCTTTATTATAACATTTCCCTCTATCAACTTAAAACGCATATAGTTTTTCATATCCTCTTCAAGCTATAACAAAATGGACTCTGAGTGGTAAATACTTATAATCTAAAAAGGAATAATAAAACTTACAGTAAGAATTAAGATGATCTTCATAACAGAAAACAAACTTTGCGATTTCGGCATATCACGTCTAGGGGCTTTTTCATACGTTGATAATCTCGAGGAACGGTTACAAAGATTTTGTTAGCTATACTGACTGCAGTACTTTTATAACCATGTACAAAACAACGCTTGTTTTGTTTTCAATGCATAATAGATGTTTGTAAAACTACACAAATCACTTTTTGGTGCGACCTCTTACACCGTCCTTTCAATAAACACCACACAAAAACTTTTCCAGTACAAGAAACTACACCATTAATCAGCACGCTCCTCGGTAATGTTTACATGACACTTGACGTCACGAGTTAAATAACCTTGGATAGAAACGTTCTGGCGGTGACTCCTAAGATTCGAATTTCAAACTTGAAATTCTCTACCTACAAATATTTTTTTAAGATGGCGTACGATATATATGCACTTCAAAACACATTTTACGTAATTTTCAAAAAAAAAGTGATAATACCTAATTGAGTTTTGTGTTCTGTCCTCTTCTTCGCCCAATAAACACTTCCACCAGGGTGTTAGAAATTAGGTATCAGGATGATTTTTTTACTTTTTTTAAATATTTGTCCTCTTACCTGTATACAGACATAGAAATGTTACGTCTTTTCCTCTTTATCAGGATTTATACAGAAAATTTATTTGGAAAATTTAGTTCTGTCTAGCTGACTTACCAGGCATGAACAAACAGCGGCAACATTCAAACGTCGAGGAAAAAATAGGCATATTTTCATACAAATTCTCAACAAATAATAGTAAATGTAAGTACCTATATCAATGTTTAATCAAGATGGGATACATTCATTCGATCCGAGTTGTAAATGAACAATCAAAAGTACCTTATTCATGGGTTCAAGCAATAATGCCAACGAAGAAGAGTGGACAAAAAAACATTATAAAGTTCAGTGAAGTATAAACAAAATGTGGTGCCTGCATCAGTTCCTCTAAAACAAAGAATATTATTATGCTGATTATATTATGGCCAACTGTTTAGTTGCATCTGCGAAGCACTAGCTTTATTTGTATTCAAAACACTTAACAAATGAGTGAATTCACCACACTTTAAACAAAAACGACAGTTGGTTTATAGTTACAAATATATAATTGCCATTATACAGGTATGTAGAAGTAATGAAAATATAAAAATGATTTTTCGGATGATCATTATGACTGAGTTATCTAAGCCAGAACAAAACAAAATTTCAACTCGCTTTTAATTTTGCGATTAGTTTACTTATTCAAGAAATAAAATTGGTTGCTGCCATATTACTATGGAAGTACATTTGGGTCCTTTTTAAGTTTCAAGATGTAGCGTCGTTGAGACTTCAAATTCAATATAAAACTACTGGTTCTAGCGAATACTGGAATATTAATTAATAGTAGCAATTCGTCATTAATAATATACAGTTGTTTCTTATAACTGCATGTAGTATTAAAAATTAAGCGTATATTTTATAGTGTTTCTAAATGTGGCAATAACGTATTGGAAGATCCTAAATTAACTCAAACACAACGAACATACTATTATCACCTTCTGCGTTAGCGAGTTCTTTAAGTAAAAAACAACGTAGTTATTTCTCGCTATTCATCCGCATTGTGTGTATTCTATGAGTCTTTAATTAATCGTAATCATCCTACAAGATTAACTAGTAGGACGAGAAAACTAAAAGTAATAAAGATGTCTTAAGACGATTTGCAGAAATCTTGCCCGGTATACCAACATTCGAGAGTATCCCACCAAAGTATTACTTTCTCTCGCTCTCTATACTCTCACTCGCTTAAACAAAAATGGTAATAATTGATGTACGAATTTTATTAGAGTTCACCATTGCCAGCTACAAAATACATTCAGGGGGTGTCCTACTTCTCTCGGTTATTTTTAGAGCTAGTGCCATGAGATTTTCGCGACCCCGTTCTACCTTTTATGAGGTAAATTCGTAGAGCAAATCGGATATTGGTTAACTTTTTTTGGTTTTTGAGTTACAGTTTAATATTGAAATACTTCTGAAAGTCACTATGTTTACAACACAACGGACATCAATGTGAGCAATAGTTGTAGTAAATATGTAATTATATAGATCGTTTAAAATTAATAACTATCAATTAATGTTCTGTTATTGAATTTAATATACTTATGATCGATTATTATTATTATTATTATTATTATCATTTCCTAATTTTGGGCTTGACAGGCGGATTCTTCGCTTACTTCTATTTTTTAATTCCATTGCAGCATATAATTTACAATATAATCGTTACTGAAAATTTCGAAATATGGCCATATCTTTTCCATTTATTAAAACAAGTGTATAAACCTGTATTTCTGAAAAAAAACGTAAAAGAGTTCTTTTTTAGCATGTCATAGCTAACTATATATGATTTGGTCTATATCCCAAAAAGTTCTGTTAGTACCAAAATTGCGGCATTCGATTCTACGTAAAAAGGTCTACAAAAACAGTTTTTAAGAAACCGATATGTTGTCAAGGGGGTTTCAGGAATTCGAAGTTTTAAATTTTAGACTACATACTAAAAATTAAAAAAGTTAACCAAAATCTGTTTTGTCCCACGAATCTGTCTCAAAACGGTAGGATGGGGTTGCAAAAATCTCTCTAGCTTTAATAATAACCGACATACCCTTCGAAAATATCGAAAGTAGGACACCGTAACGTGTAATCTGTATATAAGTCAGTGAATATGGAGAAATACAGCAATAGCACAAGCAGGTGCAACGGTACCTATAGCTGGATCAAACGCTTAATACTTCTTTAGCTCTTGCTGTTACCATTGCTCCAGCTACTCCATAGGTTGGAGAAGATGTAATCTTCAAATAAATTTTCGCCATTAGTTGAAAAGTTTTTGAAATATAAATACAATTATCTAGTGGTGCAGCTCTTCTTCAATTCTCAACCGCGAGTAAAGTATGTGATGTCCGTGCTTGTAAAAGGAGGCAGAATTTCGGCGGCATCCATGCGAACATATTTCACAACGATGCACTCCGCCCACGTGAGCATTATCCTTTCTGTAAACAAAAAAACAAAACTAAAACACACCTCTAAAAAGCAGACAAACGACAACAAGTCGACGATAAGGAAGCAAAGATCGACCCTGACTGTTCAAGAGTCGGGATATAGGTTATGCGAGGCATTGTCGGGAGATGGTGAGTGATTGCCCATTGTGGCGCCCACACGCGCGGCAGCTTGACCCGACCTGCCCCCCGTGGCAGGTGAACACATCTACATGTATTATCGTTGCCCAAAGGTGAAAGACACCGCAGCTCTCCTAGTTCACTTGCTATATGTGGAGGTTTTTATAAGAACCTCGTATGCTTACATTAAACATTTTGTTCTTCAAAGCACATTGATGAAATCCGCCATGACATACTGCTCACTCGTATCTCTTCTGGTCAATATTGCTCACAGGAAGTAATGTTCGCCGATAAAAAACCAACACTCTTTTGGACTTGCGCATGTTGACTGAAAGTAGTTTAGATTGTAGGGTGTAGTTGATTGACATTACCGGGTGACATAAAAGATCAATGCGAATTAAATTAAATGCTGATAAAAATGTTATAATGGTACAAGGGACAAGATGCTTCAGGCTAAGGTTCCAACTGCAGAAACGAGTAGATATCGTAGGGTAGAATGAATCCCTGCAACAATCACCATCAAAGAACGAATCTAAAATAAATTATATATTGGACTAAAGGACTTGCTTTGACAAAGTGAATGCACAATATTTGAAAAAAAAAACTATATTTTGCTTTTCTAAAAAATTGAATTAATTGGTAATAATTTAACAATGATTTAAAATTTAATCCGCTGACCGGTTTTAAAATCATGTATACAGGATGTCCTAAAAGTGATAGTGTAAACTAAAGCAGATGGTAGGGTGAATCATTTCCGATCGTAATAATCGCATGTGTCCAACTGTCTATGGTTTAAAAGGTATTTTTATTAATTTTCTGAAAATCACTATTCTGACGCACTGAATCAAGTAGGTATACCATGATAGTCTTTTTGTTTCATGACTAATACCACAGGGTATAGTAACCATTCAACTATAACAATATTTAGGTTGTAAAAAATACACTCAATTTTTTTGTTCGATCAGTAAAACGCAGTTTACATCTTGCAAGAGATACATGAAGCAAATGCATTCTATTAGTTTAAAAACCTCTTCATTTTATGCTAACTGAAATTAGAGTACACTCATTTTTGTATCTGTTATACAGAGAGTTCCTATAAATTATTCATGCATCCAGGGCGCTTAAGGAAATATCGATTAAATTAGTTTGCCGCCTCTCAGGAAGGTGAACACAACAATTGCTTTGATGTATACTTGTCATCTGTCAATTGTTGAAATATTTGGTATAGTTTAATATGAGAAAACGCACGGGAGATTGTATTTTCAACGAATTCTGTAGCGTCATCTTTAAGGTTGCAGAAAGCTCATTCCTGAGATGTGGGGCTAACACGTTTCGTATAACTTTTAAGTCCTGTATCGTATTTGTGAGGTTATGGCTACAGAAAGCCTGTTAAAAAATTGTACTATGGTGGACTAAACGAAATTTTTAAATTTCTGAAATTGTAAAATTCATATACTAAGCGGTAGTAACGTTTAGCGGCACTATATAGGGTACCACAAACCTATTATACCAATAATTATTGTTATTTCTTACATTTGCAAGGAAAGTAGAATTGTTGGAAGATCTTTATAAAGCCATCAATTTCGTGACTATAACTAGATCTGCAACATCTACAAAGCCATGTCTGAAAGTCGATAACCGTAACAAAATCGTGTTATGACAGACGTAGTTGTGTATATTAAAGTAATGTGTAGTTTCCTACAAGCAAATTATTATCATTACTTATCTTCGAAAGGAAATAGAATAGAAGTGTTGGAAAATCTTTATAAAACTACCAATTTCGGCTTGATCCGCAAGCTTCAGTACAGTGTATTGTACTTACTGTACTGGGCAACAGTTACAAAGAAGCGGCACAATTAGGGTACAAGTGGCCACAAGTAAAAAAGAGGACAATTTCTGCGCGAAGGATATTGAAAAAATAATAAATGGCATAGTTTCCTTTAAAACACATATATTATTTATTAACAAACATAAACTATAAAAAAATTCGACAAACTGCACATCACGTAAAAGAACTGTACTTATTTAAATGCTTACATAACACTAGTTTAATTAAGTCATGTTATAAAATATCCTATGTGTATTTTAAGGAAATCTCGATGGAGTTTAATAAATTTTATTATCTTTAATAGTAGTATAACAATCAAAGAAATTTATTTCTTTACAGTTATATTTTAGACTTAAAATTGGACTTAATGACTCCACCCTAAGTATGTCTCAGTCTTTGGTCCAGTGACTACCCATCACTGAAAACGGTCTTTCAGTATTAGCATTTTATCATGGTATTGAAAAGAAAAGCTTGGACTATCGTCAATATCATTGAAAAGGACGACACAAGAGAATACGACGCACAAAAATAGGACTAAAGGGGACACAAAACGAAAAAGAGGAAAGCTCCACAAAAAACAGAACATGTTCTCTAAAAAGAGGACGTCTAGTAACCCTAGGCACAAGGAATTCAGAAATCAACGCTTGCATGATCGATTTATAGAAACCATTTACTTCTAAAGCTAGGGAGTTCACGGTTGGATTGAACATATTCTCTTAAAAGGATGATCAACTTGTAAAGAGGTGTGTCGTCGCTTACCCTCGATAACTGAATTTATATGGTTATGTTATACTCAGCAGTTGAATTAAAACCTTAAAAGTGCCCTAAACTTGCATGAAGCTTGTCTTAAAAGTTGTCAGAAATGTTATTTTTGTGGTCCAGACGGCTCTGTGTTACTGAAATAACGTGTTGTTACACTGAGTTTAAAAATGGCAACTGCACTAGGCAGGAACGGAGCCGGCGTTCTGTTATTCGTTTTCTGCACAGTGAAGGTATAAAACCCATAGACATTCATTGTAAAATGATGCTACGATACGGAAATTCATGTCTCTCATACAGCAAGTGTATGAATAGAACAACAAATTTAAAAACGGGCTCAATTCAGTAACTGATACCCATTGACCTGGGCAAGCAAATCGTGCTGTGACGCCCGCATTTTTTCGGCAGTTGCAGCCTTAGTGGAAAGCAGTTGTCGTTTTATCCTGGATGAATGCCCCCAATATTCATAAAGAGTCAGCAAGACTGATGTCTAACCAATCGATTCCAGATGAACTTAAACAACGAGCGGCTGATCCATGAGAAAAACTTTTGCATCTATATGAAGCTGGAGATGTCTTTATGGCAAGGGTGTATGCACTATTATCAATCTGAAACCAAGAGAACAAGACAAGAAAGGCACAACCCTTTTTGGTCGAAACCCAAAGAGTTTGGTACACAGCTCTCGGTAGCAAAGGGTACGCTGACTCTTTTTTGGGACGCAAATGGGGTAATTTTGGAAAACTGCATGCCTGCTGGGGTCACTGCTACAAGTGGCACATATTCAGAGCTTCCTAAGAGCCGTCTCAAACAACATTATGACACACGGCCGCATACTGCATGTGCTACCGCGGCAACCATCCAATATTTGAAGTTTGAGTATTCACTATCTTCCTATTACCCTGACTTTTTCCCAAGCAAATATCATGTTTTTGGTTAACTTGAAGTGAAAATTTTTTTGAACTAATGATGAAGGGATCCAGATAGTACATGAGTGCTCTGCACACGACCAAAGGAATTTTTTTTGGGGTAGTTATTAATGCAGACTACGTCGAAAAATGACATACTTATTGTTAACATTGCTTGAATAAACTTTTGTCTAACAACGTGGTCAAGGTTTTCATTTGACACTGCCTCGTAAATTGTTGTCTCTTATCTTGCAACCTTTCCGTATTGCAAAAGCAAGTTAGAACGTCAAAGCTCCGTAAGTTTTGAAAACCACAAAATCGTATACATTGCCCTTAAAAATTCACCTGAAACATCTTACTAGCTACTCACATTTATTTAATCAGCTATGTAGGACTTATGATGCTCGTATGTCTGAAGCAACAAGGAAATGATGCTAATGCTTTGATACATCATTCCGTATATATAAGTGTGATTGATTTTATAAGTGATACACCGTGTTGCTCAAGCGCGTCTGTTCACTACGGACCTTTGATATGCAGAAATTCTCATTAAATCAACAATGGCCGACCTATCCCAGTTAATATTGAATCCGTGATACGAATTTCATTTTTAAGGCGGTAAACGATATGTAGGTGGTTTATTTATTACGCGCTGATTGTCAGTAGAAACGCTTGGTCTGTTTGTATTTGTCTCACGTCCGAGATGCAATTTTCTTTATCCTTGATCGTTGTATATCAACCATTCTAAGTGGCCTAGTATTTTAAATGAAAATGTATGAATAGATCAACTAGTCGCAAAGTTAAAAAAGTTACTAGTTTCGTCATTAAGGATGCGACATGTTAAGTAGAAAAATATGTATACCGGACCCAAGGTTTTGAAATCATAGGGAAATCCAGAGTATTCTCTTCCATCAAATTATACTACTTTCTTAGGTGTCAGGAATTTTCAAAGTATTTAAACTAAGTTTCGTATACAGCGCACATTTGTGTAAGTACCTATATCACAATTGTCTCTCTGAGCCAACATATAAGGATTCGATACTTCCTAGGTTTTGTGGGTTACTTTACTGTACTGATGTGAAAAAAATTGGTCAATATTCAACTGTTACTAACTTTAAATTTCAAAGTCTTGATGTAGCTAATAATGGTTTGCAATAACAATAATTAACGGGCGTGCATAAAAAACGGAGCAAGTAAGCCTGTAATGCTTTTTATCTTCGTGTATATAGTTCATAGTGGTGATGCAACAAATTCAACTGTCACAGCTCCACTTGTGCCGATTGTCAAACGTGTCAAACGAGCTTCGTTATATTTGTCTGCTTGTTATTTATCCCAATATTTTTCTATGCTAGTTATTAGATAGATCAGTTCATTTCAGAACTGATTTTTATTTGTAGGCTATAATGACATATACTGTTGAACAGAAGACGTTTTTATATGTAGTTCAAGCATCTTTTCGCAATCGAGCAAAAGCTCACAAAGCTGCTTAGAAGAATAGCACTTAGAAGAAGCTGTGCATTAAGAAACTTCGACATGGTAGGTGTGTTAAATTATTTCGCGAAACTAAGTGTTTGGCGAGAGCTAGTGGTGAACGACCATCAACACACACCCAAGGAAATGTGAGCGGAGTTAGGAAAATTGTGGAGACTGGCAATATTTTTTCATTTCTCCTTATGCCTGTTTACCCATTAAAATATCATCTTTGTCTTTGCTTAAACCCATTAAACTTCATAAGATTTTAAGAAAAATGGCAGATTTCGTTTTTTATTTTCACAATGGTTTGTAAGGCGTCTATGGAATATTAAGAGGGTAAGTAACGGCAAATGGGGTCCGAATTTAAGGAGTTTTATTTCTTAAAGAGAATGAATTATACTATTATGCTGCAGTTTAATTTAAGACATTACTTTCAAAATCACGTACAATATTTGCTTATTTCGGGACTGCCTCTTAGCAATGAAAATCACCTGTGAAAGTACAGTCCCTTAAAAAGGGTGTCAAAAAGGTAGTTTCTAATTTTCTCTGAATTACCAGAGAAGTTACAGAATTTCAGTTAAGTAGACATTTTCTGCTACCTTGTAAGTACTCAGCAAACAATCTGTCGATGTTCCTCTACCATGGTAAGGGGTAGAAAAAGTCACAACTAAGACTTGTTTCATACATAACTTTGCACCTTTATCATTTGAACATTTATTTCAGATTTAAAGAAAAAATGTTTTCGTGATTATTTTCGTAAAATTAACGATTACTAAAAATTGTTTAAAATCAACTACGTGTCATGATTGGCATAGGGTAGTTTAATCGAACTGTAATTTATTTAGTAGGTAGCTCACACGTTTACATTTTGTATAAGGTGTTCAAAATGACTACTTTCAGCAATTACAAAAATTTCAGGCGAATCTTTAAAAACCCTAAGTTTTTCAGTCTTCTAGATCCCGAACAGAGTTTTATACACTATAAGGCTTTTAAATAGCCCCCAATAGCAAAGTCTTATAGAACTTAATTTCGGGAGTTGAGCTCGCCAAAACTAAGGTTCACCTCAACCAATCCAGTGATTTGGATATTTCATTTAAACACCGACTTGTTCTCTAATACTCGGTGACATACATACGTTGCCAGTTTTTTCATTGGCCGGTGCGATATTAGTAAGAGGATTGTTCCATTTAAAGAATATTTATTACTCCTGATCCACGATTGCATTACTTTCTGACGAAGATGCGTTCACTCAGCCTCGTCAATCGTGCAGACAACAGCTCCACGACACAATTTTTTTCGAGTGCTTCAAGGATACGCCTGATCGAATATCGACACATCGCTAGAAAGTGTTACAAAAATCGCCTAAGTCTATCTATCACAACAACAAACAAAGAATTAAGCTACGAAAGTAACAAAATCGTGAGCTCCTGACAGGTTCGTTATTCCGTTCAGCAGTGTGAAGTCAGCTCGTTAGCCGTATCAGATTCTGATAACAATGGAATAGTCTGTTTGCTTTAAGCATGCACCTGTCTTTTATACTACCAGCCAGTTAATACCAGGAATAACATGTTCATTTCACGTACATACACAAGGCAGGATTTGATACTTATTCCACTTTAATTGAGAACGTTTTGTTGTTGCTGATGCATTTTTAAATCCTCTTCGTCACGTAGGTGCTTAATGAATGTGTTGCTGACACTAACGTGCGATTCAATAAAAGGGAACTAGTTAAATGATACTTCCAAGCGGGGCAGTATCGTACGTGTATCTTGTTACAGATCAGTGACGCATGCACTATTTACTTTTCATTTTACTCCTGACTGTGGACCTGTCCGTCAATGTTTTGCAAAGCAAATCTGCTTATTTCGCTTCTATCACGATGCGCATTTTCGATGTTTGGTTATTTGAATCACTTGAAGCAGGTATATCCACAATCTGTAAATATTTATTGAGATTTCCTAGAATAAATTTACATTAACGGGAAGTCGAGCTGTGTAGTAGGTGTTAATGAGAATCATCTTAAGATCCTCATTAAGAACGCATCGTGAAAACAGGAAACATAAGTAGTAGACGTCTTATTGATGCGATATATGGTTTGAGTAGTCTTGGATTTTTAGCTTACATAAAAAAGAAAGAACGCAATATACGGCATAATAATTTACAAATATAAAATTTGTTATAAGTTTACTTCAGTTAAACTTTGTTTAACTGGCCCTACTGGTTAATATAACATAAATTTTCAATTTCTTTTATTTATAAATGGACCACCTGGTGTCCGGATAAGAACGATAAGCGGTTGTATCTCTGGAGTAATTGGTTTCAAAAATTTGGGGAAAAAACTTCTTTAGGAAAATAAGACGCCCAAAATTATTTAAAATACGAGTAGTTAGAAAATCCATCATACGTCGTTACACCAAGCTCGCTCCGAAGTAGACCATGATCTAAATTACTGCTGCCACTGGCTAAACAGATGTATGCGGAAAATAATCAATTTTTATCACAAGAATTGTGTACCGATAAAGCTACATTCAGAAAATATATAGATTGACAACAGTTATTATACAGGCTTTTAAATAATGCAAATAATTATATTTCTCATATACGTAAGACAATTCTTCATTTACATGAGGTGCAAACGAACAACTGCGGGAAATATTTAGTAAAAGTCTCTCAACTTCTCCTGAATTAATTACCTGAAGAGCAGTGTCTATATTAGTATTTAAATTATTATTAATTAAGAAATCATGAGCTTTCTACGCAAAATGTTTAAAAAATACTTTACAAGTTTATTCAATCAACATTAGTTAAAAGAAATACGACTCACTATATCGGGTGTTGAAAGAGTAGTATAGAATACTGAAAGAGGCTGAAGTATGGGCCAAAATAAACAAAAAAGTCTGCAAAGTAACGTTTTCAGAGATATGTAAGGTTATACTTTGGTATGGTATCTTTAGGAACGAGAGAAATAATGTTATTGGATTTGTTTTGAAAAATACGTTTTAAAAATTTGTTAAGCAAGTGATCATTAATTTTGGAATCACTTCCCCAATCATAGTAACATTATATGCACTTATTTTTTCAAAATTAATTTGCAAAATAGGTATTCATATTGGGCCAGGACACCATTAATTTCATTTCTCTTTTTTGTTTTGTTTAGCAAGAGAATAGTGAACGGTTTCTTCATGAACGTTTTATATTTTTAATTATTTTTTTAACTAATTTATTTTGTTTAGTATCTCTTTCTCGAAATGTACACATCAAAGAATGTTAAGAAAGAACGCTAKCTCAGGTTATACAGTAGATAATAATGAAATAACCTTTATAATGAAAATAGTGGCAGCTTTCAGAAGTTTTATAAACAAAACATTTCTATTGCCATTTTTTGTACTGATCTTGAAAAATGTATAGGTKAACAAGAAGYKACAAAAATAATTAAGGTTACTTGACTGAAATAAAGAAAAATACGTAATTTKGTATATGTTTTTTTCTCTAAAAAAGTTGTATATCCAATAGTTGCAATTTTATTGGAATTTATATGTTTCTTAGATTACATCTCAGTAGGTTTGTCGTATTAAAAATATTTTCTTCAAACATAGAATTGTAGACATATAAACTTTCTATATAAAATTTTTACGGCTCTGAGACTTCATTTTGCTTGTATCTGGGATCGAGTTCTGTTATAATGGTTTGATGGTAATAACAGCGTCGGTGGAAAAAGTAAAGACGGTGTCGGTACTTCTGACGTAGGATTTAATGGTTCCCAGAAGTGCCGCTCCTGGATCGTGGCGCTGACCTCTTTAAGAGCGCGAAAAGTAAAAAATCCGCAACCCACGGCTTACAAACGTGTGTCAGATTTGTTAAATGTTGTCTATTGTTGTACTCCGTTTGCGTATATAACATATTTATGTATTATTTTATGAACTCTGGTACCCTTTGATATTCCCACGCACCCTCGCTCAAGATGTAACTACAAATTGATATTGATTTATTGCTGAGCGTTTATACTTATGAAATATTATCCGGMGATMGCTGGAAAGWGTGTACATATAGACGCGCATAAATAGCGAGAGGTGTAAAGAGAACTTTATTGGCGATAAATTTATATGAGCAATGTTTTATGTTAATTTTCCAGTATTATGCCATTTTACGAGAATGTTATTTAATATTCAATTGTGGAAAGCTATAAACCTGATCACCCAGTAGGTTAATGGTGTCGTTTCTGTAACAACGGCGCGAATACGAATAAGAACTTACTTTTCTCAGTTTTTGGAAATCAAGAGATACATAACATTTTACATAAAAAATGCGCAAACGTCGCATCGTTTCCWGTGCAGGAAATGGAAAAGCTGTATTATACAATGATTTTTTGAGTACTATGACCTTACTTTCAAAGAAGGCGTATTTCTGGACATACACACAAGCTAGTTATTTGTATTGAATTATAATTCTAATTTTAACGCCATTTTATGAACCATCGGGTCAAAAGTGGAGTTATACTACAATGTGTTAAAAACAGAAATAAGAAGCGCAAAAGCACTATAACCTACAGCAAAGGTGTAACTTACTAATTGTTTTTGGCAGTTCCTGACTTTGAAATTGTCAAACGGAACTAAGCCTTGAATGGAATCTATACGAAATTAAATTTGTCTTTTTTTCTCGTGACCATCTGCATATTTCATTCTTTCAGTAGTAGGCTAGCCGTGGGCAAAACATTGTCGTCTCTTGCTCATGTATACACACAGATTGTGAAACTCTGTGAAAGTAAAATACCAAAGACACATTAGAAGAAGCATAGTTGTAGCAGAAAAAATGAACTTCGGGTATTTAGTTCAGCAGCGCAAAATCCACAGGTATATAAATGTAAGCAAAACTATGTTACACAACATCAGTAAAAATTATATCATAAGCACCAGGACGATCAGATTCAGCTAAATCAACGGTTTGTATAGAAATTTCTTTGATGATGTTGACATCTGAAGCATATTTGCTTTTCGTTAGTAGATTACAGGCAAGCAGTATCAAAAAGAAAATATACGAGTTTTTCAACTAAGTATAAGTTTTTGGTGAAGCCATAAATTCTTTGTATTGTATTCCCCTCAACGCTCGTCATGATTAGGAGAGCGTATTTGAACAACCAATTTACAATAACCGGTGCTATAAGCTGTTTTGGAAAACAGTGGTCTTAATTATATTTTTAATTCTATAAAAAGTTATTTGTGTACAAGTTATAGCATTCAATTGACGAAATACTTCAATTAAAGAAAAACATAGCTAGCCCGTTTATAAAGAAATATAATCTTAATGTTCTGTACCATTTGGATACTAACATTAAATTATTTTAATCCAACGCTTTTGTCTTATCACACTTCAACTTGTGATGATGAGTATCTATTATGGATATATGAGTGTTGCCTACTAAGAAGTTGAATCAATGAATACCTATCTTATGTTTTACTATAATATTCAGTGTTACATCTCTGTCTCGTACAAGATGTCTGCCAAAAATTGTTTCGTTTATCATAAAATTTTGCTCAACATTTTTTTAACAAGCTAATTTTTTGGAACCCACATGGCGCTACCGATATTATGTGTAAAACTTATCAACTAAAGCAGTATATAATACAGGCGTCCGTGAGCGCACTGTCTGAAAATTTAATGTTAATCTATATAACTTATTCGGCTAAGCTAAAAAAGACCATATCTACATCCCCCTTTTTTTGACAAATACCTACTACACCGTCATTTAAACACATCCTCTCACCGGCACATTTACCATCCACAATGATAGCAAAGGAACAAACTTGATGGTACATTTTATATTAATATCGAAATTGTAAATGTCATATTGATTGTCATAATAATTTGTCAATCTGCAAAATAAAAATATTCGACAAAGACCTAAATTATAGGTCGAAACGTTATGTAATTAGAAAAAACTGTCTTTAATTTATAAAAAAGGAGCCAGAACCTACACATAAATGCAATAAGAAAAATTAACACAAAAGGACTCCACAAAATAAACATCAATACCTATATTGGAATTATAGTTGGGTAAATGTGTATAAATTATAATCCGTGTAACATTACAATTTCTTTGTTTAAACTTGCCAATTTAAAAGTAAAATAAAATCTTCCGAGTCCGAATATTATTATTGCTACATTTATTGCTATATAAATCTTATATCTATTCTATAGATGCTCAATGTACACCAGGAAATGCACTCAGACTCGGGGATGAACCTCAGTATTCAGGAAGCTAGGGTATGTTTTTTACAGTCATTTTTTGCTTTTACGATTCTCCTACACCGGCAGATGCATAAAGAAGTGAACTGCACCCCTAAGCGCTGCATGTGTATGCCATACAGAAATTACTGGGTAAATAAAAAAGCTTCCGCCTTTATTTTCAGCTTCTAGCTTTCGCAATTCATTTGTTTTAAAGTTTCTGTTCTAGATTTCTGTAGCTCATATCTATAAGGTTTTTCAATATTACCCTTAAAGTGATCGTTGTTTCCAGTAAGTGATAGTATATTATAGGGTTGCATTTGACGAAACAAAAACAAAAAGAACAAATACCGCTATGGTATTTCCCACTACTGTAACTGTAAACTTAATTTTAGTCATAAATAGTTCTAAACTTGCCATGCCATATTTTGTACTTCAGACATTACAGAGGTTATCCAAATTGAACAAATATTCGGTTGATGACATATAGTAGTAATTTTTTAGGTTACTAAACAATAATAACAAAACACGTATGTGTGATCCTACTTCCCAATTATTTAGTTTTGGCAAAGCCATTGCCTTCTTTGGTAGATAACTAAATTAAAATAGAAAAAAAAACATATCGTAAGTGTATAGTTACAGTGTGGTGTGATGTGGGAAAAGATGTCCTTTATATTACATTTTTGACGACTAAGGTAAGTGGATTATTTAAGAGCTTGAGATCCGTATTTAGCAGGTGGTTTAAATTGCGTTTAATGTAAACAAACTTTATGGGGTACCAGTTGCCGCGGTTTGACCGATTTATGTTTTTGACATTGCTTATATTAAATTTGTGACCTGTTTCAAAATTATATAATGGTAGTGCAGGTTTTTCTCCGTTTGCATTTACATGGTACATATGCTCTTTGAAACAAATATTAGCATTACGCTTCGTTTGGACAGAATTTCATTTTATAAACTCCAGAATTACTTAACATGTCTTCTTTAACCATGCTGCTGCCGCATAGCGGTTAGAATGCTGGCATTTGGATATGCCAAAAATAAATAATGTAATTTGGAAATAGGATCACACACAACTATTCGGTTATAGTTTCGACCGATGTAATCATCAACCGTACCACAAGTTTCAACTCACATTAGATACTGTTTATATCAAGAAGATTATATATAGGTGCATCTCTTTGATTAGATCTGGGAATAACAGTTTATCAAACAAAATTTGCCTTACCTATTATTATTATAACGCTTAAATAACCGCCCGCATTACAATACGCCCGACTTCTTGCTCTATATATCCTTGGATACATATAGCCCTGGGATATGCGTGGAGGTTGTATGTATATCAAATGTTGCAATAAAGCTCGCACAATGTTTTCATTACTGTTTGCCTCTTCTTTAACACCGCTGACAATTTAATTCTAGCAGTGGCCGTATAACAGGTTTTATAAAATTACGGCTTTGTGAGCAATATTAATAGTGGTCTCAGCTATAAATTATTTTGATATAGTGTAGATACTAACACTGGATGTGGTCAATTCAATTTCGAAGGCAAATAACTCGCCATAAATAACAACACAAAGCAGCAGTTATCAGAAAATACAGTTGTCGAAGTCAGAACGGTTCCTGTCTAATATGACAGATGGAATTTCGAAGACGGTGTTGAATGTTAATCTGTGGCAATTCTTTATGTACCGTGTTTTCCGCGTTAATGTTTCTGTCTCTGGTTGTACGTGTGGGAGATGAAATTTTATCACACTTTAAATCTACCTGTTTTATTGTTGAGAATAACGCGAATTCCGCAGCATACGCGAAAGTCACTTTCTCCCTTACCTGTTACGTACTTGACGTTAATCTGCAATGTAAAAATGCATTCGCACGGCGCACGTCTACGCATGAATCTCAGTTTTCAATCTACAGCTATTAGATCTAGAGCGGACAGGTTCCAGCACCTGCCAAGATAGCAATTAAACGTAACAGTATAATAAAAGGTCTAATAGTGCCAACCTGTATTCAGCAAGCATATAATGTACTCTGGGAGCCAGCATTACACCAATTTTTGTAAGATTTGATAACGAATGTTAATTAGGTTAAAAATGTAATTGCTTTATATGATTAAAGTTGAAAATCTATGAATCCTTAAAGACATCGTATTAAATATTATATCCTAGAACCGTGTACTCCTACCATTTACTTCATTATGTGTAAAAAAATTCCACGTTCTGTTAAAGACAATAAGCGTACATTACGTTGATCTAGTCAATTTTTTGTAGGTCGTTCTAGAAATCATGGTATGGCACCATTCATAAAGAATAAAATAGTTTATATTATTCATTAAGCATGCTTCCGATATGAAGAAATTAATGATACCATTGTGAGAACGGAGGTAGGATTGGCATGCCCTTCACAATCGGACACAAAAGTTATTTGCCATGCTTCTAAAATGGAACGTAATTTAAATGTTTTCATAAGATGATCACACCACACACATCCTTTAGTTATGTTATAGGAATATGCAACATTAAAATGTTAAAATTTCGTCCGAAGTATAAAAAACATTGAGACAAAATTTGCCGGGTTCTATCCATTTACGGGATATAATTTCAACCCTTGTTTCTTCAAAAATGCCAAGAAGCGGCATTTTCCGTATAAAAGCTCCACATACTTAACGATTAAGCAACGTGGATGAATTAAAATTGTACCATACGCGGAATTAATAGCATATACAAAAAGAGTGTTTTTTGTATATATGGTTTTTGTGCAGTGTACGGCATTAAGGTCGACACTTGGATTTGTACAGTGGAATAAACGTGTTGTTAAGAGCTTGGTGCGTATTATTGAAGAGTGCCTGTGCTTCCTAATTTGCGTAATAAGAATATATTACATTGGCGACGAGGTAAAGTGTGTTTAATTAGAAACTATGGCGAACGAAGACGTACTGCCGCGAGCCAACGTCGGTCAAGTGCGCGAATTTGATCCCCAGATATGTGATTGGCCAATTTATAAGCGTAGATTGGACAACTATTTTGTGGCTAATAACATTACTGATGGCGCAGTGAAAAGAGCAATATTGCTAAATGCTCTTAGTGAGGAAGGGTACAAATTAATCTATAATTTGTCGCTACCGATTTTGCCGGAGAGTAAAACTTTTGCCGAGCTAG
The DNA here is from genome assembly GCA_025024175.1 of Rhyzopertha dominica. NCBI lineage: Eukaryota > Metazoa > Arthropoda > Insecta > Coleoptera > Bostrichidae > Rhyzopertha > Rhyzopertha dominica. The sequence goes on from QCXZ01000001.1 coordinate 12,809,451, forward strand.
TGGATCTATTTAATAAACATTTTGCATCAAGTGAATCGTTTTTCGCGGCACGATCAAAATTCTATTCAGCAACAAAAAACGTGGGTGAAAATGTAAATGAATGGGCCGCACGATTAAGAAATTTGGCGGTCAATTGTAATTTTTCGGCTGCTGAAATTGATTGGGTTCTACGGGATCGTTTCGTTGTGGGCTTCACAAAAGGTCCTGCACAAGCTAGATTATTCGAAGAAAATTCTACTAGCACGTTTTCCGATGTGATTCGAATTGCTGCTTCAAAGATGGCTGCGGATACCAATATTGAAGTCAAAAMGGAGCCAGAAGTTCAACATGTGTCGGTGATATCCAGGAAAGGACGCCATTTGCCGAATACGAATGACGCAGTTCCATCGTCATCGAGGACGTCAGCAGTTCCGACATCGTCATCATACGGATCAACGAAAGTGCGCAAGCCAGCGAAATTTTGTGCGGTGTGCGGTAAGCGCAATCAAAACACAAGTAAGTGCCGCTTTAAGGGATATGAGTGCCATATTTGTAAAGTCAAGGGTCACCTTGCACCAGTCTGTCCTAGGAAAACTAATAAAAACTGCAGTTTTCAAAATTTTGTGGACGATAATGATCATATTTTTATGTTAGGAACTAGCAGGCCTGTAAATCCATTTCATGTCACTATTAAAATCGATGACAGGGATTATACTTTTCAGTTAGATTCGGGAGCCTGCATCTCTGCAGTTTCTAAAACGTTTTGGTTAAACAATTTTAAAAATCATGCCTTGATGGGAACTGATAGACAATTGTACGTTTATCACGGAGATAAGCTAGACGTTCTAGGATTTTGTAACATTTCTGTGTCGTACAATGGTATTTCAAAGGATTTAAATGTATTTGTAATAGACAGGGGTGGACCTCCTATTTTAGGCAGAGATTTCATGAAAATGTATAATTTAGGCATAAGTGAAATCCATACTGTTCAGGATGATTTAAGTTATCTTAAAAATAAATATTATAAAATATTTTCTCCGGAAATTGGAACATTTAATAAGGGAACAGTTTCTTTAAAATTAGTCAGCGAAAACATATCTCCAAAATTTTTGCGGGCGCGACCTTTACCTTATGGTATTAGGGATAAAGTTGAAAAGGAACTTGAACGTTTGGTTAATCTAAAAGTATTGGTCCCAGTAGATTACTCGCCCTGGGCAACCCCGATTGTACCAGTATTGAAAAAAGACGGGTCAGTACGTATATGCGGTGATTTTAAGGTCACAGTTAACCCTGTGCTACAAATTGATCAATTTCCATTGCCCCGTATTGAAGATTTGTTTTCAAGACTGGAGGGTGCCAGCATGTTTTCTAAAATTGATTTATCACAGGCATATGCACAAATTTGCCTAGATGAAAAATCTAAAGAATTAGTGACCATTTCAACTCACAAGGGTTTGTTCCGTTATCAAAGATTACCATATGGAGTAGCGTGTGCACCGGCTAAGTACCAAAAACTGATGGAATCCCTACTTTCAGATATTAAGGGAGTAATAATATTTTTAGATGATGTGCTAATAGGAGGAGTGGATCACAAGCAAAATTTGGAACGAGTGGAAAAAGTGCTAAGTCGATTGCAAAATGCTGGACTTAAAGTATCAGCTAATAAATGTCATTTTTTCCAAAATCAAGTCGAATATTTAGGCTTTATTATTGATAAAGATGGTCTTAAAACTTCCCCTAAAAAAGTTTTAGCTATAAAGAACGCCCCAGTTCCAAATAATGTGTCTGAACTCAAATCAATACTCGGTATGATAAATTATTATGGCAAATTCTTACCTAATTTGTCCGCGATTTTATGCCCACTGTACGTGTTGCTTAAAAAAAATGTTAAATGGAAATGGGACGATGAGTGTACTAGAGCATTTGATAAAATCAAAGAATTGTTGTGTAGTGCGCCAGTTTTAGCTCATTATAATCCAGAATATGAACTTCAGTTAGCTACTGATGCAAGTCCTCAAGGCATAGGTGCTGTTTTATCACATGTTTTACCAAACGGCGAAGAAAAACCTATAGCTTATGCCTCGAGAACGTTGTCGTCAGCTGAAAAAAATTGGAGTCAAATTGAACGTGAAGGTTTAGCTATCATTTATGGCTTATTTAAATTCAATCAATATTTGCTGGGCAGATCCTTCACCTTAGTATGCGACAATAAGCCACTGTTGGCTATTTTTCACCCGAATAAGGGTATACCGCAATTCTCTGCAAACCGTTTGAGAAGATGGGCGCTAATATTGTCAAATTACCAGTATAAAGTAAAGTTTGTTAAGTCAGAAAATAACGTGGCAGATTGGCTGTCAAGATTGCCCGAAGAAATTTCTGCAGATCATTGTCATGATTCAAATAACTTTGATTACGTTAATTACTTTAATGATAATGACTATTTTCAAACAGACTTTGAAACAATTCAAAAGCATACAAAATTCGACGCGATTCTTTCAAAAGTTGTCAATTTTGTCAATAAAGGTTGGCCAAAATATGCAAAAACGGATTCCAAATTGAAAGATTATTACCCCATCAGAAACCAATTAACCATAGAACAAGGTGTTTTGATGTGGAATCACAGAATATGCATACCATTTCAATTGCGAGGTAATATTTTAACACAGCTACATGCCTCCCATCTAGGAGTAGTAAAAATGAAAGGAATTGCACGTGGTTACTTCTTTTGGCCAGGTATTAATCAAGATATCGAAAATGTATCAAAATTTTGCGAAAATTGTTCTACTGTAAAACAGTCACCACCAAGGGTAGGTCTCAATCCCTGGAAATGGCCTGAAGAAGTATTTTCAAGGCTTCATATAGATTATATGGGCCCGTTTTTAAACAAATACTTCCTAATTGTATTGGATGCACACTCAAAGTGGTTAGAAGTATTTCCAACCAACAACATTACATCCAATTTCACGATTACTGCCTTACACAGCTTGATTGCAAGATTTGGAGTGCCTTCAGTGTTAGTGTCAGACAATGCGCCAAATCTGGTAAATCAAGAATTTAAAAAATTTCTAAATTCATTTCACATAAAACATGTCACTTCCGCGCCTTATAACCCTCAATCTAACGCAGCTGCGGAAAACGCAGTTAAAACTATTAAAAATGCTTTAAAAAGGGTACTATCGCAAGGTAAAAACATTAATTTAAATAAAGTGTTACAGACATTCTTGTTTGATTACAGAACGTCCATTCATAGCACTACGGGAGTTTCTCCATCTCTTTTAATGTTCAATAGAAATATTCGTACCAAATTTAGCTTGATGAGACCACACATCAATATTGAAGAAAAAGTTAATTTAAATGTAGAGAAACAGATACAAAATTTTGACGGAAGAGAAAGAAGTTTTAGAGTAGGGCAGAAAGTAAAAGTGAAGGACTATAGAAGTATAAATGTAAAATGGATTAGTGCTATAGTGAGGAAGATCATTGGAAAATGTACGTACTTAGTACAAGTTCCAGGATTAGATTGCTTGTGGAAGCGCCACACTAATCAAATTATAAATTATGATACTAATAATTTGCAAATTTCAACAGTTCCTGTAGGCGTTCCCACAAGTAATGAAAGTCAAGTGTCTGATGAGGTAAACACTAGTAACCGACCTAAAAGGATGGTTAAGCCTCCTGAACGACTTATGTATCATTAATATTTTTTGTGTGTATGATTCTGTTAATGGAACTAACCATAAAATTTTGTAATTTTTATGAGGGGGAAGAATGTACCATACGCGGAATTAATAGCATATACAAAAAGAGTGTTTTTTGTATATATGGTTTTTGTGCAGTGTACGGCATTAAGGTCGACACTTGGATTTGTACAGTGGAATAAACGTGTTGTTAAGAGCTTGGTGCGTATTATTGAAGAGTGCCTGCGCTTCCTAATTTGCGTAATAAGAATATATTACAAAAATTGTTTTTCTTTAAGAAAATACTCTAATGTAAAGTATCAAGCAACGATCTATGAGACTGACGTATGCAGAGGGTTTTACAGGTTGATGGTCGGCCATCGTAAACTATTGTATTGTAAATGAGGCTTTTCCCTAAATGGGTCGTATTCAAAAAAATCTTGTTGGCTAAAATTTTAACTTTTCCACTATAAATTTTTGAGATTTGTTAGTTGTGATAATTTAGCAATCAATAAAACTTTTATGACAAATTTTATTTAATGCAGACCTGATGCTGACTGGCGCGATCCGCAACCTATTTTTATGTGATACTTTATTGGGTTTAAATTTTCCGATGTATAAAATAAAACCTTTGCATGTCATAACAAATTTATGCAAATTTAATATAAAAACATACAAATTAGTAAGTAGAAAATTATTTACATTTGTTAGAAAAAATTTACAATAGTGCACAATAAAATTTATACACGGTATTGATTATGTTCATTACAGCTTGTTAATAAGCACATTACAAGAGTCACAAACTAAAAAAAATTACTCACTATCACTTTCACTGCTAAAATAACAATTAACTTCTATTACTAATTCTTGTAAATGATTCGCTCTGTACCGAAATTCGATATTCAGTACATGCCGCACTGAATTTCTCCATGCATTGACACTTGTTATTTCAGCTTCGTGCCTAATTTTTAGCAGCATTTCATTGCTAAATTTTCCACCGGTGTTCCCTCGTCGAATTCTTTGCTTCAACTGCCCCCATATCATTTCAATGGGGTTGAAAATACAATGATATGGGGGTAATCGTAGAATGGTGTGTCCAAATTTTCGTGTAGTCCTCTTCGAAATATAAATCTTCTTTTCTTAAAAACTCTTGAATGGCTGCCTTATTAGTTGTTGTATTTTGAATCTTATTAAGTTGCTTCGAATGGTAACTAGAATTGTCCATTATTATGACATTTAGGCAATACCCCTTAAGTTTTTACATCCAAGATACAGGGCTCCAGGAACAAAACCATTTTCACCTCCTGCGTGTAAAATCATTATTATTTTTTCCTTTGACGCTGGAATATTGGCATTGCACTTTCCTGAGTCATCAACCCATCCTTTTTTTTATTGTATTATGGGTACCGTACCATGTTTCGTCGAGGAAAAATATCGGACGATTTTCCTGCCAATACATTTTTATAGATTTTAAATACTCGTATCTCCACTTTCTTATTACCTGGCTATCCATCAAGCATTGCTTCTTCTCCACCTTTTTCATTGAAAAACCAATGGTTTTAACATAATTTTGCAGAGTGTGCTCGGAGCAGTCGATTAAGCACTCAGGTATATGCCGTGACAGATCCTAGTGATAAGAATGAACATATTTAATTGTTTCGGAGGTACTCAGTATCAATCAGCAATAATCTGTTTGACCAGTTGCCCTACGAAATGTCACAAACGCCTCTTAATAAGTGGCTAAATGTAAGCATATATGTAGGTATGACTGAATAAGTAAAAAATATTGCACTTGGTACGCGTATATGCTGTAAAACTTTAAAATATAAGTAGACACATATGCTTTCAATACCGTTTACAGAAAGTAGAAATAGAAGTAGAATAGTTCCGATTTCTTCTTATTTCCAAAAAATCTGCATGTAGAAACTACGTTTATGACCCTCCGGATTAAAAGAAAATTTTAATCTGTGAAGAAACAGGGCAGAGAGCGATTGCACACACAAATTGGAATGTTTACCATTCATGGTTATAAAAAGAGATACTACTCATTAAGTTAGGAAAGAATACGATTTAGTCATACATTAAAAGCTATTAGATGAGAAATGCCTGTAGTTTAATTAATAATACCAAACAATACTCATTGATTTATGGGTACGGAAAAAAACTAATAAAGCCTAAACACAATTTTTGGATACGGATCACTCCGCTGCAAAACAGCAGAACGTGCCGAACTCGTCTGTTATTTACAACAGCTTCAGGTAATACTTGTAAACCATTGTGAGCGGTAATCGGCTGTTCGTATAATGAATTTCATAGATTGTTGCTTGCAACTATAACAACATTGATAAAAATTTAAAAATAAATAAGAAAACTTCGATAGGTCAGCATTACCGCCAGACAAGTTGAAGTTGCGGCAACAAATTTGTTTGTGTTGCGAGACTCATGTCCAACATCCAACATTGTTGTTGCCTCGAAACCGCACACTATTCGAACTTTTTTAGAGCGAGTATTTCTATGTGAGGCTTCAAATTTTGTTTTCCAAATATTAGTCGTGTGGGTTGCCAAAGATGAATATAGGAATAACAGATTTATACTTTCCTGTGTTGTAATCGTAATTCTGCATATATATATATATACTAACTATGCAGAGTACTTGCAACTTTGTTGACTACTTTGTGCATGTGTGTATTCTGCTTCAGGTTATTTTGATCGCGTACTTCTAACAACTGCTTATATACTTTAGATAACTTCGTAATAAATAAACCTCATGTTTTTGCGTATGCAACATCCTTAATACTTATGTGTAGGTATATACTTTTAAGTCCATTTCAGGTGCAGCAACCATGCTAAACATTAAAGTAGACAACTAAATTACAAAACAGAGAGTAGGAAGCAGAGTAATGAATCCGATACCCAATTCATGAACAGTAACTGCAATGCAAGTGGGCAGGTCAATAATAGCGGTGGATGACAGGTATGAAATAGTTCGCGAAATGAGCACGTGTGCGCTACTGTTACTTCCGGTGCGGCCCGCCCTGCGCCACACAGCTTCATTTGTTGTCGTCTTCCAGATGTTCCATCTTGCACGTCCCACGTCCACAAATGAGAAACTAAGCTCTCTGAGTTACTTAACGTTCACCGTCTGATATGAAGGAAAACCGAAAATACGATCTTTCGTTATTCGCTATGAATATACTTAACACCTGACAAATGAATGTACGGTGAGTAAGTGATACCACCCATGTAATGAGATGTTCGTCGGGTAGCATTTTCATCGAGTAAACCTATACGTCTGAGGAAAAGGTCGCTTCGCGTAATCGAACGTCGTTTTACACAAGAAATACTCTTAATCTGCATGTATTGCGTGCTGCATCTCGTAATACAAACTCATAGCGGTACTTGCAAAGGAAGAGTTATGCTCGACGGACKACAAGACKCACCAGTAATTTCTTTAAAATTTTACCATGAAGTTACAGCTTTTAACCCACTAGTTAGTTACAGAGTTGAAGTACACAAAAAATTTATACGCAGGTAACCACTGCAAATAATAACATTAATTAGCCTTCGTATAATGGTACGTTCTATATACCTTCATATCATACCTACGTAGGTAAAAACCATTATTATAAGTCATCTACATCGTGTAAGCAAATACCTATAGAGACTTCGACCTTGGATGAAAAACTTACCTACAAGTTCTTAACGTGTCCATTGTATTTTCTTCTCACTCGCAAATATAGATTATATATATATTTTTAATGTCTTCACAATTAAGGGGTAATCGACTTCTTATCTAAAATAATGTTTACTCTTCTTTCATTGCCAAGCTTTTGATTTTTATTTCAAATCTTCTTCAGGGCTTCTATAAAACATTTAGAATGGGTCTTAGCTATAAAACATGTAACTCAACCTTACTGAAAACGAGGCCAATTAAAACATGCAAAAAACGTTCTATTTATGAATAATGTTATTTTGAATTTGAAGTTTTAATTTGGACAGATTAAAGACAAAAGTTGCAACATAGCCACCGCATTTTTTGACGAATTTATCACTGCACGATTTACTAAACATTTTCATTTTATTAACTTATGATTTTAATGTCTGGGATAATAAATAGGTGTAAATATTTGTTAAATTTTGTGTATCTGATTTTATATTTATTGTCTTAATATTTTTATTTATCTGGTACATTTCTAAAATTAAACGCTTATTTGTAATGATTTTGATTTCATCCCAATTTATTTGATGATCGTTTTCAATTAGATGTTCCGCCAATGAACATTGATTGATTTATTCGTCCTAATTTCGCTCTTATGCAATGCTATTCTACTAGAAAAAATTGACTCATTTTTTAAATGTCCGAGAATCAGCACAACTAATAAAAGAAGAGAATTATTCCTGGAAATGGTATCATTCATATTAGACAACAATTATTTTAACTATGGAGACAAATATTATAAACAAATTTTTGGATGTGCCTTGGGTTCAAAATTGAGTTCTATACCTGCACAGTATGTAATGGACGAACTTCTAAATTCATGTATACCAAAATTAATTTATAACATAATATTTATAAAAAAATTTGTGGATTATTTAATTTTAGTAATCTCAACGTAATCTCAAGAAATTATAACGGTTTTTAATTATTTTGACCAACATATAAAATTTACAGTTGAAAGAGAAGTAGATGGTGGTGTACCATTTCTAGATACCAAAGTAATACGCCAAAATCAAAAAAATGTGTTAGATTGGTATCAAAAACCTACCTCTTCAGGCAGGTATATAATTTTTTTGTCAAGTCACTCAATTAAAATTAAAATTAACTTTATTAAACAAATGAAATACAGAATTTAAAAAATATCAAATCCAAATTCATCAATAAGAATTTAAAAAATTAAAAATTATGTTATTACAAAATTCTTACCCAGAAACTTTGATAAACAAAATTTTATTTTTCACAACTGAGTATGTACAAAACGGTTTTGCGCTAAATCAACAAAATTTAAGTTGTATAAATAATATAGATGGAGTGGAGCAACAACAAAGTCATGATCTACAAAATAATAACACAGAAGTTTTTCGTTTGGGATCTCTTCCAAACATAACAGATCTGACAATGAAAGTTACTAGAAGTTTTCAAATTGAAGGTATTCAGATAGCATTAAGAAATATTAAAATAGGTTCGAATCTATTCAGCAAATTAAKATAAAAAATTCCAATAAAATATCATTCAAATGTTGTCTATTCTATAAAATGTGATAGTTGTAACAAAATTTTTGTGGGACAAACATCGCAGTGGCTTTCTAGCAGAATAGCACTGCATAAAAGCGATATTAGGACGAATTCGATGTTCATTGACGGATCTTGTAATTGAAAACGATCATCAAATAAATTGGATTAAAATCAAATTTTGGAAAAAGAAAACATTACAAATAGACGTCTAGTTTTAGAAATGTACCAGATAAATAAAAATATTAACACAATAAATAACATTCAGATGATAAGTTAATAAAATGAAAATGTTTAGTATAAATTCGTCAAAAAAATGTGCAACTTTCAGATTCAATTCATTCAAAATTCAAAATAACATTATTCATAAATGGAACGTTTTTTTGCAGGTTTTAATTGGCCCCTTTCTATAGACCTCGTTTTCAGTAAGGTTTAGTMACATGMTTTATACCTAGAACCCATTGTAAATGTTTTATAGAAGCCCTGAAGAAGATRTCAAATAAAAATCGAAAGCTTGCAAAGAAAGGAGAGTAAACATTAATATAATAATAAGCGACTGCTACATCCATTTAATATATATTTTTAAGCTACCAGAAAGTAATACAAACTTACATTGAAAACCATTTACCGCCTGGCAATTTCCTAGGCAAAGAACGAGTTTGTTATGAACATTGCTAATGGACTCAAACGGAATATGTCGCATTTAATAATGTAATTAATAATATTAGCTTCTAAGGCAAACTAAATTACGGAGACTATTTTCTTATAATGGACCTTTCCAAAAAAAAGTTCAGAAGAGCTAAATCCACTGTCCTAGCTTCCTAGTTTTCGTTTAAAATATTACAAATCGCAGTATAGAACTGTAGTGGTGCGCCGTCCTATACCCAAATCATATTTTTCATGCAGGAATGTCTTCGTTACCTAGGCATGGAAATAAAACCACTTTAACGACCCATTATGGGAATATTATCGCAACATTGGATACAGAGACACAAATTTACAGGGTATCCCATCCCAACATGTTTCTTCTGTACCTCCTATACTGTTCAAAATACGAAAATATGTTCTGCACCGAACTTATCCGGATTACTGGGCTGCACTGGGCATGCACATACGGGCATCCGCGCGTACCGGAAATGCACACCAACTCATTTTAAATAATTCTACGGTGGGTACTAAATAAAATTACTGAATATTGTGTGAGATTATGTTTTTTTTTGTACACGGCCAGTAAAATGTTGTTCCACAACTCACTCAACCATCTGCAGATAGTACTATTTCGCTGTCATTACAACTCATCAGTGCAGTTTAGGTCTAGTGTAGACAACACGGCATATAACTGGCAGCTAGGTGGCTTTGTCATCATGTCAGTGTAATGCTGACAGATGGCATTGCCATCCTAAATTCTTACTTATGTCATTATCTGTTTAAGATTCACTACAAGCAGCGACGCATTTAGGGAAAATTTTATAAGTCTGAAGAACAAAATATTACCTTCAAATAAGTGAATTTTACAGCTACTTATAATAATCTCAAGGTCAACTCAAAGATTCGCAAAGTCAGAATGGTCAGTAAACTTCAGTTATTGTATCAGTTAAGTCCATTCGCTTAAAGCTCTTTAGATGAATATTCCCTGAGCGAAGAATTTCGAAATACCCTATTAATAGTTGTATATAATCAAAGTTGCTTTTGTTGTTATATTTACGCAACCTTTTATCATACCTGTATTATATCAAATTTTCTCACCACCCACCGAACAGCTTTCATGGTTATTAGTTGGTCTTATAACAGGAAATGACACCGATAAGGTCTTAGAAATCTGACACAGTCGTTTCGTAGATACAAAGTATTGCAATTCAAATTAGAATTAAAACTAGAGACTCATTGTACGTTGCACATGACACGAAGTCATCATTTGCATACGAACAATGATGCAATCGTGCACCTGTAGGCATACCATTTAAATTACACCACTTAAAACCACTTGTGAGACGTCCAGATTTCATTGGTAGTGCAGGTAAAAAATGTACGCTGGATGCGCCAGCACAAAAATACATGCTGAGATATGTTATATACAAGGCTGTATAAACAGAACATGCCCAAACTACAACGGTTGTAACTTATTATATTTACCTATAAAACTCAACGCTGCCATAAACAAGTTGATGTCTCAATAGCGTATAAAGTAGCTTCCTGGGGCTTTTAAAATGACAATACTTTTGCCCCCACAGGTGGCGTGAAAGCAGACTCCCCGTGGCTGAGCAACCTTTGAACTCCCGAAAATTCTACCGATACAGTTCTCCGATACTTCAGGCTGATTTATATGTATCAGTTCCGACGCTACATGACTTGTGTACCTGAAACTCTGCGCAATTACATGTGGTATATGTATGTTAATCTGAACGAAACTTGAATCTAATTGCAATGCAAAACTACAGACATAGACAAACATATTGCACATCTACTATTGGGTCAGTTCTCATCGTTATTCCTTTTTACTTATATCAGTTTTATATCTGAGCTTTCTAAACTACAATGTTTCAGGTATCTATATTACAGGGTGTTTCAAAGATTAAGAGCCACACTAGATAACTCCAGTTGGAGGAGCATATCTTATGATGTTTCACAAGAACTCATCTTGCTTTGCACTATTTGTTCGTCGCATTCAAGAGTTATAAAGGTACGCTGTACTGTAAGGTTGCTGGCACATACTTGTGTTGCCGAGAACGCGACCCCTACGTGCAGTCTGTGCAATTCCAATTAATGGTACAGATTAGCTTAATTCTAGATGTATAGCTAAGTACAGAAGCAAAGGGTTCCAATACGGCGGCGGGAATAAACTGTTTTACAATGATTCCCATCCCAAATCAACGAACTTATTTTCACAAGAACCCTCTACCTCTGGCTGTTTTTACCCTTAATTTTTGAATAGTGAAGAGGTCCGAAGTACTATATTACTTTGAAGTTATTTGCCCTAAGTGCCCTAAGTGGCAAATACGAGGTCACGAACAAAACGGAAAAGGAGAGGAGAGTTGAATTCACCTATTTAAGTCTAACGCCAGTAACCCTCGGAGTGGAGACAGAAGGGACTAATATGTAATCGTTACAATTACGGATAACTCCACTAAGGATACCGAACAAACGAATTTATGTTAAGTGTATATAAATTACGCGCAATGTTATGCAATTGCCTGTWTATTGGGTAAAGTTTAGGTTTTATTTAATTTCAAGTAATKWAACTACAAATACCAGCCATTGAGTTTATCGTCAAAAGTATAAAATTGTCGTATAATAAGAATGCCTATCGTAATATAATAATTAAAAACTGTATGTACTACCGCACATTTATTTTTTTCTCTACTCTAAGCGACCTTCAATTTTGTCAAATCGAATGTTAGACAACGAATTTATTTAAACTCAAACTAAAAGAACTTCAAATACACGTAAAAAGTAAATGAAGCTTGTGAAATAGTACTTAATTTAAAAAAAACAGAGCAGTTAACCTCTATTTCATGTTGTTACTGCCAAGAGCACATTGAAAGCTTACATTAAATATTCCTGTCATGTCCTCCTATCGTATGATCATGTGTTTCACTGTGAATACGACTCGAAATCGAAACACGATGACAAAAAAAACAAGTGAATCACATATGAAACTATTATTTATCTTTATATATGTGGAAAGTAATGCTGTGCTTTCTTTTGTCGTTTTTTTTAAGCCATAAAGATAATATTTTCAATGTGAAAACTGCATCTTATCTCTATTAAATTAAAGATAATGAATTATTAATCTATAGGACGTAATGTTATAATCTTAAACTTACAAGTTGCCGCCATCTATTGGTTACATTGGGAACCTACCCATAAGAGACTCATTTCTGTAACATAACAGGTGGTAAAGATCGATACCCTTAGTGCAGTAATCCGTAATTACAACAATTGATGATAATGCTTTTGGAAAAACAAGAAGAGCAACGGCTAAAAAAGCGAGGAGAATAATAGCAATGTTTGGAAAAGGAGCGCGAAAAAGAAGAACAGAAGAGAACAAAAGATGATATTAACCCTTCGAAAGGTGCGCTGACGGATAAAAGCATTTTACAGTTTACAGTAATTTGAAAATGGCCAACTCTGTAATACTATGCATCTAGTTATTCCTTGTTTATGTTATTCGCTACGTATACCGATAGTTTGGTGCCATGTGTCACTTTCGTTCAGTTGTTACAGAAGTTAGATTCGAAACAGGTTGAATTTGCGGTGTGTTTGCCGCTGTTCGTTCAGTCATGTAAGTTTTAATAACTGTTGATTTGTTCATAATATTATGTTGTTAATAATAATTAAAATGCGGAAAGTGCGTGTATTTTTGTATTTAGTTGCGCATATATATCAAAACTGATACAAACCTGAGCAAACCTCTCACATCTCATCATTGTTTATGACAATCATCATTTCCGAAACGTCGTCCATATTAATTAAATAATCAAAATTTATTTTAGTGTATATTTGTTTTATTTACTGTTTTGAAAAATACATCTCTTAGTTATCATTTTTCCGTTTTAATTAATTATTTTTATGTGTTTATATTTTTTATTTTCAATTAAATGTTTAAGCATGCTACAATTGTCTTATTTTACAACATAAAATATACATTTTTTTGTTATTTGAGAGCTAGAAACCTGAATAACTAAATGCGGTGCAAATGCCCCCCCCCCCGCAATCGTAATCTTAAAAAGCGCGCTCACCCGAGAGTTAGACTACAAGAAAATGTATTTTTGACATTTGGAGAATTACTGTTCGAAAAAGAACGGGAAATAGAAAAGCTACTGCCAGAGAAAGAACAAGAAAGAGAAGACCAGCGGCTGGAAAAGAAGCGCTAAAAATGAAGAACAGAGAAAAGAGTTGCCTTCAAACAATCTTTAGAAGAACAAACCCTGAGAATGAAAAGTAAGATTGGAAGACTGATGGATGATGTAAAATATGTTAAGAAAATGAAGGTGGAAGAAAATTTGAGATAGGAAATTCAAATGTTCTAGAAAATAACGTTCAACACATCCAGGTTAGTGTCTTCCCCTAGTAACTGATTTGTCGAGAATTTTATATTGGTAGTCAAACCTTACACATACACGGGAAAAATATCATGGAAGCGATACCACACAATTTGAGATTATCGCAGACTGCGGTGGTTGGAATGAAATTGATAAAGCCAAATATTTGGATTCCATTCCGTGACAGTCTTGCGAAATTTGACGCCTTAACAGCAGCAGATCTCATGCAACAGACCACCAGTTTACTATTCTCCCAATTAGAGAACAGACTACAACAGCTCAAAGAAGACCCGATAGAGATAGAGATAGAGAGGTTGGCCAATGCCGCAAGCTGCAACGAAAGTTGGCTGGGTGCGAAAAATAGTTGACACAAAATCTGTGCTTTCTTCAAACTATCTGTCAGTTAAAGGGTTTGCCGTAGAAGTTCGTTGCATTGTGCTCGTAGACACGGGTTCAAATGTTCAAATTATTGCTAAAGAACCTATTAAGATGGTCAGAATTTTAAATGTTGAAGAACTCAAGAAGAGTGCAACAATGGGAATTTGTTCTAATCAAGTTGTTGGGCTGCTTCATTATCTCTAAAGTTTGTCTCACAATTCTTTGGTGGTAATGGCTTCTCCTTGCGAAGGTTTGTACATTGTCATACTCGGTTATGTGTTGTTTGCCCCTTGCTACCTGTTTGGCTATTGTAGATTTTTCTGTGTGTCCATATATTGCTCTCGTTGGCGTTGCTTTATACGGCATTGTATGCTGCGTGCAGTTTGGCCGATTTAAACTTTTCCGCACTGACATTGGAGCTGGTAGATTCCCTTGGTATTTAGTTTCGGTATTTTGTCCTTAGCCGATGGTAGAATATGTCCTATCTTTTGCACTGCGTTGTATCTTACTGCTATCTTCTTCCGCAGTATTTTCTTTAGTCTGTCTTACCTGTGTTACCTGTTGTCTGAGACAATAAATAGGTGTAAATGTAAATATTATATTACTAGCTTGCATATCATGTTTCAGTAAGTAGTCAGTGTATACAAACGCTTTTTTTACTTCTTTGAAACAAAAGACAAAGCATATGTTCACAACATCTTTCCTTCCACAACTATATTAAGTTGTTTTCCTAACACACTATCAAATTCGGTACCGCAGTTACAAGTTGATTTTTTCCAAAGAATTTTTTTACTACAACACAACTAGTTGGTCATAGTTAGTTGCTTCTCTAGATGAATGTATCTAGTTCAGCAACAAGAACTGCTTGTGCACCCTGTTGATCTGCTTTTTCAAAGAAATTGCGATAAAAGAACATGAGTAGCTTATGAAATTTCTGTTTACAAAGAAGAAAGAACATAAAATCACAGTTTACAGTCATTAAGGAGTCCATTTGACCGACTGAGGGCTTCAAAGTGCTTTTCACAGCACGCCTTTCTGGTCTTCTGGCCCTAAGGTATGACCAAATATGTTATTCCTGTGCAGTCATTTACCACGTTTAGAGCAGTAGTGGTAATAGACACCATTAAATAACTAAATATCTCTAAATTTCTGATTATCTACACAATGCTATTTTCTACAGTAGAATTTCAAAGTAGAATATTACATAGTTTACGCGTAGACAATAGCGTAATCTACATGACGTATTCTACGCGCCCATCACTGGTGACCATATGACGTGACCGTCCAGATAACGGTACCAGCATTTAGTATTCTTGTCGCTGGACTATATTGCTTCCATTTCGAACGTCTGAAGATAAAGATATTGGTAATGACGGGTTACAACGGTGATCCCATGGCTGCTCCACTCTTTTGTTCATAGATGTCCCCATTCCACAGGAAGTATGTGATTGTCAGGCACAATTTTGCTAAGTCTAGCATGTGTCCGGGCAGTACTCTTGGAATAAGATTACCCTGCCTGCATTCTATTATTAAAAATGATCTGTTTGTCCTGGACACCCTTGTGCGCACGAAGGGAATATTGTAGTCTTGTTTCAACGTGCCAAAATAACGAAGAGAATGTGATTGCTTTATGCGGTAAAGCATTGAACTAAGCACAAAAAGATTACTGTGTGACAAGAAAAGAACTTTTGGCGATTGTCAAGGCAATAGACCATCCCTATTTGTACAGACAGTAAGTTTTGTAATTAGAACCGATCATGCAGTATTGAAGTGACTCACGAATTTCAGGATCCCGAAAGGTCAAGTTGTAAGATGGTCAGAACCAGTGGCGGCTTGTGGCATTTTTATCTGGAGGGGCGCTGATTGAATAATACAACGAATATTTCTATTTGAAATGCTTTTCCTTTTATTTCTTAGAAATGTCCAGTTATCATCGCCACCAAATATAAACAAATTAAACAAAAAAAAGGCTTTTCTCTTCCCATCTGCGCAACCGTGAAGTCTTTTTATAAACATTTGCATCAAACTTTCTGGTAAATCCTTTTCGATTTTTGTTAACTGGGTTGTACTTGATGTAAATTTAATACAAGCACAGGGCGTTTCATTTTCCTTAATGTTCTTTTGTCCGCCAAATTCAGAGACGTGTAGTTTAATTTAATTAAATCACACACCCGCATTTTTTGTCTTGAACACAGTTTTCCACAAAAAAAAAAACACCTGTACGTACGCTTAATAACCGCTCACGTTCGGGTGCATTTGCAGGAATGCGCGCTCGTGTCTCGGGCTGAATGAACTAAGCCCGAAATTCCACTTAGAATCGCGTGTCGACGCGTGCCATTTCCATTGCATTGGCCACAGAATATTGCATTGGCATCGAAACGCTTTGGGCTTACAGGAACCAGCCCGCCCGGCAGCCGACAGGCAAGTGATTCAGATGGCTTGCGGGTTCCCGCAATGCAGGCACTGAACGCAAATCTACAGAAGATTGTAAATTTAATACCTATGGGTAATAGGTAATAATGGGTATATTAGATCATTAGATGTAAATGCAAATAAATGTTTTAATTTAATTGCATTTGATGTACCTAGTCATTCGCGTAGGGAGGGCGGCGCCCCGCAGCCCTCTCTCACCAGACGCCAATGGTTAGAAGAACATCTTCCGCGGTACAATTGTGAAATAAGAATATAGATGCCTTCTCCCAAAGATCTGGCGAGAACAGCTGCTCTTACTGTGAAAACAAAGAGAATAAAGAATTAAGTCTGACGATGGAAGGCTCTTTTTAAAAAAACGTGATGCTCAAATGGACGATCCTAAATTCAAGCTAATCACTGAAACATTTGAATAAAATGAAGAAAAGCCGAAAGGAGACGATTTTCGTAGACGATGTCTATATTTATGTTAACAGGCATAGCACAGATGGGTATAGTTAGGAGGAGCAACAAAGTATAAAGGAACTGCAGGAATAAAAGTTACAAAGTAACAGCAAAGAAATGCATACTTTACAACAATTATTTGCTTATGCATGAAAGCATATACAAATAAGGTTCAAAATTCATATACTTTGTTTGTAACACAGTCAACCTTATCATATATATCTGTAATATGTATGTTAAAAAATCAAAATAGTTTGATTTCTGATACAGAGGTGCAAACGTCATTAAAATCGCCAGCATATAATGCGAACAAATTAAACTTAATAGTCCTGCTCAAATCTGGGTACAAAACTGGAGGTGATATATGCTATATAATGGCACTACCTGTAACCTATGTTTTGAACAGGTCAACCAGCGCGTTTCGACTTATTGTTATGGTAAAACATACAGCAGAGACCAAAAAATAAAGACATAAATAAAAGAATATTGAAACAGTTCCATAGAACTCCTTATATAAATATGCCTAGATGCGTTAGGTGGTTCGCTGCCGGAGACTGTTACTCTTGTCATCTAGTAAATTCCGCCCGGCTGGATACACATATTCAATAACGCATTATACGCGACCGCTGTGTTTTAATAAATTTCAAATCTTTGTTATCTAATTGGAAAATTATGCTAAACTGACTAAAGAGGCTTGCTCTATGATTCATTTTCTAAACAGGAAGAGAATTCACATTAATCTGCAAATAAGAGGATGCCCAGCAACCACTCCTACTTGTTTCTATACTTTCATTCCAAGCTAGCAGATAGTGCATAAATATACATATTGATAAGAGTCATATTAAGAAATGGTAGATAAGAAATCCACGATTATCTTAGACTTTTCTAATAGATTTGTGCTATATATTGTTCATGCCATTGCCTAACAGCGTCGTATACGTTTTGCTTAGCATTCACCCACAAGCAAACAAGCGTACTTCCTATGCTAGCATCTTTCAGTGGTATTAACTACATGTTTCAGGTCTCCTTTCTTTTATTTTATTATTTAGTCATACCAGCAACCAGCAAACAAAACATAACAACTTAGGTACTATTTACGCAGAAGCATGTCTTTAGACATCTATATCTCTTCTATGATTGGAACTTGGAAAAACCATTTCATATCATAGGCACGGAGTAAAATTATAATTACAGTAAAGTTTACACATTCAAATGATAGTCGTAACACACTAATATATCGATACTTAAATTTTCTAAACAAAATCAGCGATATTCTTGTAGACTTTTATGAGTATTATTTTTCATTAAGGATATTCTGTCCTTAAAATAAGAACTATGTAACATGGGCACATGACCGGTGCAGATAGAGACAATTGAAATGAGAACAGACTGCAAATCAGTATACATAACTAGCATGCAGGTAATCCCCGTAGTTGTTATAATATTATAATAAGGCGTAAGCTTGCTTTCGTATCTGAATATGGTGTAATACTGTAATAGACATACATCAGCACTGAAAATTGAAAAATTTCACTGTAGCTGTAGTAGTTGATGGTTTTGACTCTTGTGCCGATAGTGCGTGTTCGTTTGCTAAGATCGCAAATTAAAGTGACCTATTTAAACACAACATTTTATAAACCCGGATACATCGCTGGTATCTCGAATTATATACGTCTCAAACAGGCTTTCTTGTAACATGATTCTTTAATCATTACATTACACCAAAAAGGAGTCGTACAATATAGTATTTTTTACAGCTCGCATATAGTTTATATGATTATTTCTTTAAAAACAACAAATCCGTTTTGAGAGAATGGATGAGTTTTCATTTTTGATTTAACATATAGATGTAAGTGACACTGTGCTCTTCTTGTACATACAGGGTCCGCCACCTAAAACTCCCCAGGCTCGTATTTTCTTTATCTTTCTACATAGAACTTTATGTTATATGTCGAATTGTAGGTCTTTTTAAACTCTTTAAAGATAGCTTGGTGGGTGTTCAAAAATTTTTTTTGCAGATTATCATATTTTGCAAATAAAGTTAATTTTTGTAAATAATTTTTAACCTTACCTCGTATAATAAATATTGCTTCACAGTTGAATGCCGACTTTTGTCTTCTTCAATTTGTGTCATTACCATGTATGCGTAATTTTTACTCCTTCTTAGTGAAAAACAAGAAAAACTAGTCGCTGCCATGTTCTCTAAATATGGTTGTTCAGAATTTTTAAGTGTTCGTTTAGTAGCTTATTACGGTACAAATTGTGCCTACATACCCATCGCTGCACACAAAACCCCATAATATTAAGTAACTTTTAAATAAATCAAGTACAAAGTTCGTTCTAAAGAGAGAGAGAAACCCTGTGACGAGGCTAGTACGCGATGTAGAAACAAAACTAGCCTCATCGCAGGGTTTCTCTTTCTAGCCTCTCTCTCTTTAGAACGAACTTTGTACTTGATTTATTTAAAAGTTACTAAAAATTTTGGGGTTTTGTGTGCAGCGATGGGTATGTAGGCATAATTTGTACCATAATAACCTACTAACACTTAAAAAAAATTGTGAACGGCCCTATAGCAGAACATGGCGGCGACTAGTTTTTCTTGTTTTTCACTAAGAAGGAGTAAAAATTACGCATACATGGTAATGACACAAATTCAAGAAGACAAAAATCGGCATCCAACTATGAAGCAATATTTATTATACGGGGTAGGTTAAAAAATATTTACAAAAATTAACTTTATTTGCAAAATATCACAATCTACACAAAAAATTTTTGGCCCCTCACTATGCTATTGTTAAAGAGTTCAAAAAGACCTACAATTTGATATATAACTTAAGGTTGTACCTAAAAAAAACAAAGAAAATACGAGCCTGGAGAGTTTTAGGTGGCGGACCCTGTATATCGTGAATTAGCAAGCAAAGGTCGCAACATATAATATGAATAAATGAAAGCTCCCAGTACTTTCAGATAAAAAAAAACTGACTACCTCATTTGAAAATTGCATAGGAACAATATATAAAAGTTAAACCAAATTCATTTACACAGGCTCTACCGCCATAAATTTATAATATTTAGGTATAACATACAAGTCTATAGACAGCTAAGTGATCTAAATGTTTTACGATAAATTACTTTGTCCGTTACTTCCTTCCAAAATAATCTAGTGTTGCCTATATCAAACAGAAATGTTGCTGTAATTTGCAACGGCACCACAGTATAGGTATTGTTGCGTTACTTTTTACTCTGATGCCACATTATTGTATTTCGTTGTTTGTGAACACGTTGAAAGACGTGATGTACTAACACTAGAAATATAGCAGGAGGATAATTATTCCAAACAAAGATCTTAGATTCCAATAAGGAAATACGATTGAATTATGTATAATTGTAATATAATTCAGTGATAGGAATAAAAATTAAATTGTGAAAATACTAGGTGTACCTTTCTCTTACAACGATACTATAGGACTCTGTATAATGCGGCTACAATAATTCAAACGGCCGTAGGCCACACTCTACCCTTCCATTGCAAACTTGCCCAATGTATGGAAGACCAAATGCCCTTATTTTATTTTAGTTTATTAAATTTTGATAAACAAACTCTTTCCTGTTATGACAAGCAACAAGCACCTATGGAAAAATGTT
This sequence comes from Rhyzopertha dominica, assembly GCA_025024175.1. Classification (NCBI taxonomy): domain Eukaryota; kingdom Metazoa; phylum Arthropoda; class Insecta; order Coleoptera; family Bostrichidae; genus Rhyzopertha; species Rhyzopertha dominica. The sequence goes on from QCXZ01000001.1 coordinate 12,830,275, forward strand.
TAAATATTCATTTGAATATAACGCTGTTGATATAATGATGTGAGATTTTGATCTTTAACCACATTTTGCCAAATTGCTCTAGTACTTATTTATAATTATTGTTTAAAGAAGCATTGAACGACTTTGTTTTTGTAACGACAATACATACATATATCTTCATATTGCACTTTAATATGCTAACGAAAAACAGAGTTAGAGTTATTCACAATTGTCAAAAGGTTGAGAATATTCATAGAATGATAATTTTTGTAGAAAACAAAAAACAAAACTTTTTAGGCAGGTTGCGATTGTGGAAAGTATATGGAGTTTTTTTAAGGCAAAAAGTAACAGTACAACTCAAATTAAACACGAAAGAGTACTTGGGTCTTCGAAGATTATTAACTATCTTTCCAGTACTGTACCAAAATGTAACATCCGTTTCACAGGATATGAATGTACTTATTAACATTAATCGGTATATTTACTTAAATCGGGCCACCAACTTTTCCTTTTTTATTGTGTAACTCACTAGTGCATTTTGGGCTATTCTATTTAATTTGATGCATTTTTAATACTTACAACAGTAACGGACAATCTCATTTATGCCGCTAGATTTCCCAAGAGTGAGGATTCAAACTGAGCAAAGGCACAACCTAATTGTTGAGGGGGTGTGTACGCCACTGCCTGCATTAAGACCACATTCCGTGGCTCACTTGTTCCCTTGGATGACGTGCACTGACCATGCCGACTTTTTGATGCTATCGCTTAGTAGAGCAGCATGCCACACTAATAGACCCAGATGTAGATTACAGCTTGGCGTTCGACATTTGCAAATTGTGTGAATCTCAGAATTTGTAGGATCAAAATTAACCGACCGTGAAACTTCTCGACTCTCGAAAAATATTGCGGAATGAAGGCATCAGTGTCAGATTACAGCACGAACTAACTCGACTGTTCTAAACTATTGGTCAATTATATACGATTAATGTCCAGCGAAAAGAGTGAAGACTGCTTTAGTTCGGTTCAGAACGCTCCTTCAGTTGCCTATTTTAAAATCCTCATTCAAGACGTTGCGGTGCTCTTGTTAGTTAWTACGAGTCCTTCATTTCCTACCCACAGTTTTAATCTACTACTCGTAATAATAACTTGTTGATAAATTTACTTAAATATTATACAGTACTGTCCGCTTATAACGAACCTCAAAGGGGCCAACGAAAATAGTTCGCTATAAGCGAAGCTTGCAATGAAGGATGTCAGTGAAAAATCGTTTAAGTTTTGTATAAATATTGTAAAAATTTTGTAAATACACAGCCTAAACACGTCAAAAATCACTTGGTTAAAAAAAGGTACCTAAATCTTTTTGAAACACACCCGCTGTGGACGACCGAACATATCACTATGCAGCATAGGGAAAAACATACTTCCCGCTGTAATGTAGTTTCACATCACATGTTTCTCAAAAATCAAAACCGACCACAGGATGACATTATCAAAGGTATGCAAAATTTCAGCTAGATAGGCGGTGGGGCGCTATAGTAAATATTTACCGTTCTTCAAGGTAAACGCTTTACGAATTTTCTCTGAAACTGCGTCACTCATGAGTGCACGCATTCAGGAAATAGATGATGTATTCAGAAAAGAGCTCGATCTAAAGTTTTAAAAGTCATCAAGCGAATATGCAATAGTGTTGAAAAATCAAAAAGTATTTTGTGAAATACATAGAAATTTTAAGTTCGTTATAATCAAAAACTTTTGCGGTTGCACCAAAAAGTTAGAGTTCGTATTGTGAGATATCTAACACAGGTTTAACGATACTTGCTTCATACTTTTCTTATTGTTTCGCTAATGACAAAGGATCTCTAAAAGCGGGTTCGTTATAAGCAAACATTACTGTATTTTCATAACTAAGTGCTGCCTCTGCTTCATAAACCTGTAATGTTATATTCTTTTGATCTAACACCCGTTTTATACCTAGGTATGTTATCAAGACAAAATTAATAATAGTAAATGAAATATAAAATTTGTATTTTCTTCCCATTGCCTATTGCTTATTGTCCAATATGTATGAAAATAAGCTCGAAAATGACACACCATTTTTAGTATAGAAACCTCCACTTTATTTAATCCTAATTCTATTCGAAGTCGAAAATAGAGCCTAGAATGAAAACGGTGAGCATGATAACTACAGAGTTTTCAAGTGGCTTTACAATTGCTTCAGAAGAGGTTAATGCAATCGTGACCCGACAAAATAGCCCGGGACAAAATAGTATGCGACAAAATAACCCGACCACAAGATAGTTCCCGGCAAAATAACTTAGTGACAAAACAGTTCATTAATAAAACAACTCATTCCAACCACAGTTGGGTGTTACTCGCATTAGAATTTATGCCATTGACAGTGTTTGAAAAGTTCGAAACATTTAAAAATCATATTAATTAAGACAAATATTTAATGCTTTAATTTACCTGCAATTCGATTCACATCTAATCTAAATGGTTGTCGTTATATTGAAGATGGTCTTGTAGAGTTATCAGACGTTCTCACATAATTATGTAGATAGTTAATGAAACCACTACATAATTATTCTGTTAACTTTAAACTGCTAAAATTTTATATGGCTTAATCTTTATCAGACTAAAATATAATTAAAGAACATACATTTAGCACTTTTAATAATTATACGCCCAAATTTAATTTAGTTGTTAGTAATACTGTACTTCATTATTGACTATATGATTGGAATGTTGGGAAAATTTAAAAAGCCACAGTCAGAAGAGCAGTAGACCCTTTTTGCAAATTGTTGTTTTCCACTAATCGCAGAAACCTATTAGCTTAATATTCTCATAAACTACTCAAATTGCGTGTCATTAACTTAAAAACTTGTTGTTTTACCGTAAAAAAAGACTGACAAAGGTGTAAAAATTCAACGATCGCATTACGTTTGCTAAATGGTCGAAGCTCTAGATGTCGTTGTTTGTATCACGTGACCCGTTTTCTTTGTCGGACAAGAGCATTGCATTAAGTTGCCGTTGCCGGATTATCCCCAGACAAATTTTATTTCAGATATCTTCACTGCTTTTTCCTGAAAGTGTCAGAGTGTAACCCAAATATTTAATTTTACTTCCACATCCAATGGATGGGAAGCATTGTATCACGAAAAAAAATTTCAAAAAAATTTAGTTGCTCATTCGCTTTAAAATGATCGAATACGCAAAAAAACGKAATTTGAGCAAAGAAATTTCTTGTCTGTGTGTATGTGGTATTGTTTGTGGGCACGATAACTTTCGAAAGACTTAATACATAAACTTGAAATTTGGCAAACGTATAAATCTCAACTACCCAAAGCGACCTATTGTTTGCGGAGTAAGTAGGGTATCGGTAAGGTGGCGAAATTGGGGGGAACTACCCTTTTTGCAAATTTTTATTTTTTTTGTTTCAGTATGTGATTAGTAGTATAACTGGGAGTATTATTCGTTCTTTTCGGTGCAGCAAACTGTTTAGAAGATATTAGGAAAAAAGCGTCACTAAATATCTCCGAATATATTTAATATATTCAAAAAATGGAAATACCATCAGATAGGAAATAAAATTTCTCACAAAAAGTGTCTTAGAAAATTTATTCTAAATTTTGACATTTTCGAAGTATTTCCAAAAAAACCTATTTTGGACCCTGCTCGTACGGTTTTATTTAAAATTTTGGTATTATATAGAAAATCAAATTTCTGATCATAAACCACTTTTGTAATTTTTTTGTTAAGTTAATAATTTTCGAGTTATTTGGAAAAAACCGATTAACAATTTATATATTTTTGCTAATATGACGAGGACTGTTTGTCTTAGAAAAAATGTTTAGAGAGAAAAAATGCTCAAAACCTGATTGCAATTCGTATAGTATAAGAAATAAAAACGTAAATGTCATTCTGACAATTGGATGTGGAATTATTGATTCAATTTGCAGCGGTTTTTTACAGTGGTTTGTGATGCTGTGGTTTAAGGTTTTACTTATTTATGGACTAGTAAATCAATAGATATGAGGACCACACAAAAAAAGCTTACAAATAAAGCATAAATTCAAAATGGTAGTAAAGTCCTTGAATATAATCCCCTTGCAAATCCAGTACACATTGCCAAACCTTCAGCAGTAACGCAATGCCATTAAATGCGCAATTTTGTCAAGATGTTTCAGCAGTTAGAACACACTGTTGCATCCTTCCAAGTTAGTAAATAAGACTTCACGAAATTCTCGCTTCCACTGGAGGAACAGAACAAAATCTAGATGTGAAAGAATTTCCTAGCAGGTCCTCTTGAAAACTCCTTCGACTGATACTGCATTATGAGATCAAGCGTTGCAAGAGGATTACGCCGATGTCTTTCAGATCTAGACAATATATTTCTCTTTTGATTGTTTGTCCATGCTGTCTTGTTCCATTATTGTAGCTACAATAGCAGGAGACGTGTTGTCGGTAGCAGTACGAGGTCTCTAACTTCTGTGGTCGTCTTTAAGATCGGTCTCGCTCTCTGGAACGTTTACTCCATCGACTTACTATTGAACTATCCACACACTACTTCTGGCATCTTCTTGTAATGCACCTAAAATTTCGGCAACCGTTTCTTCAACCAATGTTTCAACTTCGATATAATCACGTTAATCCTCTAGAATGACGCGTACTATTTCATAAAATTATCCCGATTGGAGCACTTTTTACAGAGTAACTAACTAAATTACCCGCACTTTAATGCAGCCAAGTGATGTCTCAATGACAATTTGACAACACTTGTCTTTTCAGCGTCGCCATTTCAGCGCCAGCTTGATGTGTGCGGGAATTATGACATGACCCTCGTACAATAAAGCAATTAAATTTAATGTTTAGGACTTTTTTCCATAAAATATAATTATCTGGAGCTACAATGAAAATTTTTCTTTACTAGAGCTCAAAAGTTAAAGAAGAAAAAGAAACCAAGGGACATACCTTATATGGCGATATAGCATATTTTTACGGGGCGTTCAGTTTTCGAGTATCGAACCAAACTTGCATATTTTTTAATAACTAACTTTTTTTACTAATATGGTTTATAAATCGAGTTCTGAGCCAAACGTTTTTATACATATGCTTTATAATTAAGGGTTTCTGAAATACAGTATGTCCAGCTATCTTCCCTTAAGATGGAAGTATTACAAATCACGCTTAAGATTTTTGTATTATTCCTATTTTTGCGAAAACCTTTATGTTTTTCATGTTATTGTTTATACTCTATTATTTTTTTCAGTGCTTAACTATACCCTGCTCCAATGCATCTCCCAATAATCACTTTTCTTTATTTTCCGTCATATGTACTACACTACGTGTTATAGATTCCTATGAACGGGGTAAAAATATTATGACACGGCCATATTTCGATAAATTGGTTACTTAATTCCGCTTAAGTAAAAGCGGTATCATTCTAAACACTACGCTCTACCTAAGCAAAATGCAGATACATATATGGCGTCGCAAAAATTTTTACACCAAATTTTATTTTCCACACCTTTGTTTAAGAAATTTTTTCCGTATTTGTCGCAATTTTCCTAGAGATTTGAGAAATGGCTCTGAGTGACCCAATTTTCCATTTACCGCTGTACTATTTTATACATGCTAGTACGTCGTTAATGAATACAATCAGTAAGTAACACTGGCTGATTATGTCTGGTGTCCATGTCCATCTTCTTATTTAAGAAAAAAGAACGTGCATTTATCGCTGAAGCAAATATTCTTTTTTAGATTTGGATTCATAATTTCCCAGAGATGAAGTCTTCTGTCGAAGTCATTTTTGAGTCCCCGGGGAGTTTTCATCTTATAGGGGTGGAATTCTTTACAGTTAATAGAAAATAAAAAATAAAATAAGGTGCTGTTAAACACCATTGTTGTGTCACGAGTATAGCTATGCTCAACATCAAAAATAAAAATTACTTCCACCGTTTCGTCACTCGAATTAACCCATTTTCAGTGTATTTGTGATTAGAACGTTCTTATTTGAAAAATTCGCACGATTTCTAAAATTTTGATTAATTTGGGCTTAAAAGATGTAAGGTTCCATTTAAAATTTGTAAAAGGGTGTCTATCCCCCCAAGGTGGTAAGCGATATGTATTTAAAAAAACGTACGTCAAACGTTGCCGCCTTGCAAAAATGGTTTGACAGTTTTTGTAAATTTTAAAACTTTAATATGTCCTTAAAAATCACCCTATATAAATTGTATTTTATGGGTTCTCACTAACAAGCTGATATAATATTGAATCATTCTGCACGTTTTGCACTAGCTACCCGCATCAGTACAGAGTATACCTACCTACCTAGACGAGTCGGGAGATGCACTACCAAACTTGATGATCGAAAAACTCACACAATGGCAAGCACATGTTACACAGGGGCGATTGTTAGCGAAAGGCAGAGTCACGATCCGCTCATTACGCTCAGATGTTTTAATTACCGTCAGTAATTGATTGTCGATGTGAAGTAACGGCTAAGCGCGTGCCTCACAGATGACATAATTTGGTTTTTGAAAATTAACAAAAGACGAACCGCCGAAGAAAGAATGGCAACAAAAACGAGTGTCATCGTTTCCCCCTGAGCGGGTTTTCTATACCTACTGCAAGGAAAAAGAATGCATAAAGGATAGCTAGAACTGTAAACATATCTCACTCACACTTCTGCGTGTAGTGGGTATTACTAATGGGTATAGCAACAAATATATATATAATGATTAGTAATTTCTGGGGGAGCCAAACGAATAAATCGTTAAGTACTTGATGCAGCGCACACCATAAACTGCTCTAAAGAGTAATCTTTCTGATCTATAGGTATTTGTAGTCACCAATCATTTTACTGGAATTTTAGAATAAGACATTCAGCGTTTTGAAGCGTACAGCACTCGCAATTAAACTCAAATTTACCTAAATAAGAAACCAACGGCTCCTTAAGAGTATATTTGGAAATGCGCAACACAATGCCAAATCCATCTACAGTAGTAAATACAATCCACACTATATTATGCAAGTATGCCAATCGATACTTCTAATGTTAGAAGGGTTAGTTGCTTCTTTGCGTGCCATTATTTTATTGATATGACCCTCCCTCAGGAAAATTTTAAAAAGGCAAAGTAAATTTTATTATGAAACAAATTGTGCTTATGTGAAATTTACGCTCTCGGGGGAGAGGCAATTTCCTCCGGTGACTCTCTTCACTCTTGTCCTGAGGACATCTTCACTGGTGTACTATTATTCCTTAACAATTTCTTTATTATGTTTCTGATACCACCATTGACACTATTAAGCAATTTATTAATAGGGCTGCAAAGAATGCAGTGTCTTCACCCTCCCAAGCCATTCGCCCCTGTCCACGCACGCTAACAATACAATGACGACATTAGCGAGACAACAGAAGCACTAAAACTTGTGATGCTTTACTACTAATTTTCTGAATTTTACTTGGAACTATATATGAAAGGCCGATAAGTTGCCCTGTTTCACAGTAGATCTTTCGGCTTATCATCACAAGAAAAACAGCTAATTAATATTTCATCAAGCACCTGACTAAAATCATGTTTTATTACTAAATCTTTTGCAATTAAAATAAGTAAGTACTGATTTTGGCGCCAAATTTAAAATTATTGTAAACACTTGTCATGCGCACGCCGAAGGCAGAGTTAGTCAAAATTTTGCCGGCCGTGGAATAAGTGGCTGTTCAGGTTGCCGTGACTCCGATAGTTTCGTCAGCCATTCCAGAAATGAAATCTGACGGCGAGGAAAATGATTCCATTGGGTTTCTTCAATCCCCTCGTCTCCCATCCTTTTGCATGAGATTTCCTAAGGAAGAGAACCTCTGGTACCCACTTAATCATCGGGGTAAATCACTGCCATTCAGTTAAAGGTAGAATTCCAAATACAGTCCACATAATATTAAAAAACCGAACCCGTGCTCATAGAAATTACCATACAACTAAACTGAACTTCCGTATACATAAAAGCCAAAGCGTTTCTAATTTTGTTAGTTTGCTATGTCTTATCTTTGTAAAACTGAATTTTTTACTATTGCCTCATTGAAATATAAATACCGAAATAAACCGTAATTAGAAAAGGAACCCTTACACTATTTTAAATATAGAATCGTTGTATCTCTCTCCAAGCAAGCGCACTTTATTGTAATTTAAATAAGGTCGGATTTAATGCAATCCTTTCAGTAGTTACCCCCCCCCTCATTTGATAATGAAGTAGCACCATACTAAAGGAAGGTCACTAAAATTAAGGCTACTACTACCAGTCAGCCACTGTCAAGGATTCTCTTACAGAAATAATATTGGAGTTGGTGGTTGAACGATCCAAAGATCAGCCACAAAATCAGTATATTATGTCAATACAACTTCAAAATCCTACACTAATGCTTAAATTTTAATAAGTATCCACTGTTCGGAATTTGGATCGCATATGCGTTATGATCTTATATTTAATAGTATTAAACAATGCAGGGAATACTACACAAAACCATATGGCTTCTTTTCACACACTTCAGTCAACACGAAATATTTCACATCCAGTCAAACGGAAATAAATTATTTATATGCATGTCAGATGTAAGCCAAGGCGATAATCCTGTAATGTCTTTCCACAGTGTAATAGGAAAACATTATGAAATGCTGCACTCAATGACTAAACGCATATAGGTATTACATGCTTTCAACAAGAGAGCTGGGTTGGTATTCCGACTTGATTGTACATAAGAATGAGTTAATGGGGTAAAAAAAAAACCGAAATTATATGTTTCAGAGGAAAAGTCGGCTTTTGAATTCTTTAGGTAGGGCAGAAAATTTGATGATAATAATTCCTCTTGAGACTTTATTATATTTATTTACTTATTTATGTCATGTATCAGTTTGCTGACCTTTAGTTTTTTAATGATAAAACTGGCCTGATCGTGTATTGATTCAATGACGTCCATGAAGTATGCAAAATTTTCTGTTACTTAATATTGATAATACTGAATGACATTTAGTTATTAATATATGTGGGTTCTCTTTTAGAAATGGGTTAGTTATATTGTAGCGTCCTGTAGCCAATTTTCAATATAACACTTACGCAAAAAATGTAGTAGGTAACCAAATCTAAAAAATGATTGAGGAATTTTGATACCTTCAAAGCTGGGTTTTAAGTTAACTTGTAATACAATAGGGATAATCTTCATTATTATTTTATATTTTTGTAGTCTATTAAATTTATTAAATAAAATAATAAAAATATTATTATAGTCTATTAAATTCATATTGCTAGCCCTGCAGCATTTGTACCGCTACAAGAGTTTATTACTCTGTTACTCTGTTACTCTGTGTGTAGGTTAAACATCAAATTTAGATAACAGGTAAATTAGGAATACAATTATTTATTTACTGTTTAAACGTAATCTAATATTCTCGTTTTTTACGAATGCAGTAGTGATTAGTAGTAGAATTTACAAAGGACTTACAAAGGTATGCGGCAATTTGTCTGGCCGTGATTTTGGACAAACCGTTACTATAAAAAATGTTCCTGGGGGTATTCAACAATTTTGATTAAAACGCCATATAGTCGCACCTGTATTTAAAATATAGCTTAACTTTCTAGGTTGCCTGCTGGGCATCCATGGCATACCTGTGTGTAGAATCTCTACAGTTAATAGTAACACAGTTGATTAAAATAGCAAGCACCAATTTTCCCACGTATTTAATTAACTATTAACACTGAACGCAGTTGTTTACACGTATGTTTACACAGACTCTTTATTCGCCGGCATTACAACCTACGTTCAATGCAGGAAGTCTCCTCGCCAGTTTCTCCGATCGGCCTTCGTTCTCAGTCGACCCCTTTTAATTAATAACGTTTGAGATTACAGTGAATAATCCTGTTAAGTTTATATGCTTAGACCGCAATTATGATAGAGGTCGGCCTTTGCGGCAGTCAATTACAAATTACCGAAATCCCATCAATATCTATTAATCTCATAATGAATACTAATTAATTAATAAACTTTACGTCGTTGCTGATATCTGGGACCACCTTGCCGCGGCCTACTGGATTAGATTGCCCCCGAAAGCCTCCCGCTGTTATATTTATGGGGATCTACTACATTAAAGATACGTTTCATATTTATGGACAAAATCACCTTTTCAATGCTCTAACCACCAGGTTGGGTGTACTGTGACTCAATTTCTGTCCGTCACAAAAATGAACACGCTGAAACGAAATCGGCCTAAACAAATGCTTCTGCACAAAGCGAATGTAACGAAATTTTGGGGACGGGTATACATTACAATATACTTCAACCATTTTTGTATCCCAGTCCTTCAAAACTTGTGTACCTTGTTTTCTTTTTATGTGAACAGTACTCAAAAGAAATTTTAACCTAGAATAACTTAATACTGAGACTTTTGATTTATGTGATGACCGTTTACAGTTCGGCTTATATCTCACAATTTTGGATTCGAATGTGAATCATACGCTTGCGATCCACTCTACAGACTAAATTGAACCTACTACAGATAAAAGGATCCAGTTATTATCCTTAATAATTATGAGTTTCGAGGAAAGTTATTGTTAAAAACAACCAATATACTTGACGGTCGCTTCAACCAGGTACATCCAAAATGCAAATAAAATTCAGAGAGTTTGTACGGGGAGGGAAGGCAAGTGTTTTCCAGGTTTATTAATTCACTATATCGTTAAAAAGATCTTTCTTACTATTTCATTCTTATACACATGTCTCGCTGTTTGTGAACTAGTCGGTAAAAGGAAATCAAAGTTGCCTATTTAACTTCACCTGTACAAACTGAAGCGATAGAAAACAAACCAATCAACAACTTATAGCTCGACAAAGTGTCTGCTACCATGCTACCTGCATGAAAAGAGCTCGTGGACAGCTGTTTCGGCTTATTAAGCCTCATCAGCATGGTTACAGTCCTAATACAGACAACATGGCACAGATCTTGTTTCTTTTATATCTGTACGCCAAAGCAGTGGCCTGCCAGAAGTTTTGGCTGGAGGTCCTAACTACGCACGCTTATGGGGAATGAGTGCTAATATTTATTGACAAACAAATTTAAAATATAACTCCTTTTATATCTATCTGCATTTTTGAGCAAGAGACTCATATGAGCGGCACAAACGCCATCTAATGCTACCTCTGGAAGGCCCATAGACCCACCCTTTACTTCATGGACCATACCTATTCGTACAGAATACAAGCACTACGCGCTCTAGCGTCAGACTTTTCAAAATGAAAATAGTGAAGTTAAAGCTTCAATACGTGTGAGCGTGAAGTGTAACGAATATTCTGTGCTAGTAATCGCATTATTCATTATTTTTTCTATTATAGTGGGTTGTTTAGTGCTACTCATTACAAATTACACGAATCATTTGTTAAAAAAGACTTTTTGCTTTTGCTAACGAGTTAAACTTAAACTTTACTAATTTAAGCTTCCGTCAAACGAAGCGAAACCAGCAAAGTAATATATTCACACATTCAGTAAACCCATTCCAAATTATAACTGTCCGTAATGCTTTTGCTTTTCTTTGAGAAAATATAGGCCAACGATGTGCTTCAAGTATGTTGCTTTTTCATTTCTTTACAAACTGAGGTTGAAGCGTCTAAAGAATATGTCGTTTTCATTATGAAATTTCGTACAAAATTAATAGAATTCATATATCATAATACATTTTTTCTAAACAAGCAACAGGCTTTTTCTGTTCTAATACAATTCTATCGGCTGAATTACCCAACCATGGAAATGAATGAGAAATCCCACCCCGCATTCAATTACTGCCAGACCTGTTTAACAAATCATATTTTGAATATAAACGTTTGTGGACTCTCTACCAAGTACTGTTTGGATAACAATAGGTGTATGTAGTACTTTTGTTATTTTCATTTATTCAATAAAAAATATTTAAAATTACAAGTCATATAATTATCTGCCAATTATTTCTATTAAAAAAAGTACAATTAAATAAACATACTGGCTAGTCCACTGCCGGCGGTATTTTTAATTCATATAAGAAAGCCGTCTTTCACCGGCATTATTTCCTTATTTAAAGGAAAGCTGCCGAAAATCTGAATTCGTTAATCACGGCGCGGCAGTATGTTACTAGTGTATCGATATATGCCGCCGGTTGACGGCTTACTGTTTGTAAAGCGCATACGAGATCGCCGAAAGGAGTTGTTGACATAAACTGATGACTTCTCGTGTTTCCATGTATTCTAGATATCCACGGAGTATGCTGCTATTTTAAATGCATATAATCGCGTGAATCTATTTTTGCTGTATAAATAATTGTATTACACATGCTTGAAGAGATAAAGGTAGGCGATACTTTTGAATCATGAAGATTTTGTGGAAGTTCTGGATGATTATTCTAAGCAAGGTAGGTCAACACGTTACATTTTATAACAGTACTATATTCATATTAATATACGTATAAAAATTATTTGAGCTTTTTTGTGAGTAGCGTCATAAAAATACATGTTAATAGGTACCTATACAAGAACACAGCCAAAATATAAACAAAACTATATTATTTCTAGCAACCGTAATAACATAATACCAGTTTTGTTTTAGTTTTCTCCATTCTGACGCTTACCGGCTAATTTAATGTGTAGTACCTATACGCGAAAAAGTTTTTGTATGTCAAGTTCCAGATAAAATGCGGTGATGAAACTGTCAAATGTAACAACTTAAGTACAAGTTATTTTTTTCCAAGTATAATAGTGAAGTACCTTTTCCTTTCAGCCAATATTCTCATAAAAATAATGTAAGCTGAAAGCCCCAATCTCAAAGATTCATAAAACTAACGCTAGAGCCATGGTCGAAAATCCAGTAGAAGTCTTAGTAAATATTTCAAACTAATCATGTTCGCAAAATGCCTGTCATTACTAAAATGCTCCATAGTGTTGTTTCAGTAAATATTCCGTCACTTTTTATAACCTTTAATAATGGTGCATTAGCGTAATGGGGTTGTTGCCTTTGACAATAAATCGTTATTATAACACATGTGCGACTTTGCTTGGACCTAATGAAGTTAGAAGTTGGCAATAGAAAAAATATTTTTAATGTTTTTGTATCTTATTTTTACCTTTAAAGGTTTACCGCCAAATTCAAATATTTCGTGATACGTCACCGTTCCCGGAGACGCACTCCGCTATTGCGCCAATGCGCCGGATGCCCTGTTGCATACTTGACACCTTTGTCGCTGTTGAACACGCGTATGTTCTTTGGTTCTGTGCCTTTGTACCTTTGTTTACGTTTTGGTTTGAGAACGGAGGACGCGTTAAAGTTTTGTTTTTATTTACTTAGTACATTGTTGTTCAAACATAGACTGTGCAAGATTATGTGAAGGGATCTTCGGACAATTTACCAAAAATTGACTTACACATGATTGACGAATTTTACATGAATGGAAACTCGTGTGACCAGATCGTTCGATTTTACGCAAATTACGCGACTTTGCTATTTAAAGGTTGCGACTTGAATAAAATGATGTAATGGCAGCTATACATGTAACTCAGGTTTAAACGAGTTTACCTACTTAATAAATAGTTGTTCCAGTTTTAATATCACTTGAAATATGGACTTATCCTTCGGCTGCCATAAAATAAGTTCTGTTTGCGATATATCCGCTGCAAGTTATAATTTTAATTTAATATATTTTATGCTTTAATATTTACAGTGAAAACGGCTAACAACGAATCGCGTTTAACACAAGCATTCGCGTGTAGGATTTTATAATTCATAATTACGATTGCGATTTTTTAATAAAATGGCAACGCTGTTGCGAGAGATTCAAACTTTAAACATAAACAATCTTTTTTTAAGCATTAAATAAGCGCTTTGCAAAAAATAAAAATAACAGGGGTCTATATTTTTTCATGTAGATTCATATTCTGCAATAAAAAAATGGGGGCAACAGGCCCATTGCGAAAAATATACAACCCAGAAAAAGTGATCATTCTATCTCTATGATACGTTGTAATAAAATAGATAATTATTGTATCATGAAAGAAATTTTCAAAAATTTTTATTTGCTCATTCGCTTAAAAATGGTCGAAAACGCAAAAGAACAAAATTTGAGCAATAAAAATTTCTTGTCTGTGTGTCTGTGGTTTTGTTTGTATACGCGGTAACTTTCGAAAGACTTAATATATGAACTTGAAATTTGGCAAACGTATAAATCTCAACTACCCAAAGCGACCCGTTGTTTGTGGGGTAAGTACGGTATCGGGAAGGGGGCAAAACTGGGGGGTAACTACCCTTTTTGCAAATTTTTATTTTTTTATATTTTTTTCGTTTTAGTATGTGGTTAGTAGTATAACTGCGAGTATTATTCATTCTTATAAATTTTCGGTGCAGCAAACTGTTTAGAAGATATTAGCAAAAAAGCGTCACTTAAAGAAAACGGTTTTTTCTAAATATCTCCGAATATACTTAATATATTCAAAAAATGAAAATGCCATCAGATAGGAAATAAAATTTCTCACAAAAAGTTTCTTAGAAAATTTATTTAAAATTTTGACATTTTCCAAATATTTCCAAAAAACCTATTTTGGTCCCTGCTCGTACGATTTTTTTTTAAATTTTGGTACTATATATAAAATCAAATTTCTGATCAGAAGCACTCTTGTAATTTTTTTTGTTAAGTTAATAATTTTCGAGTTATTTTACATTCTTCACGTAAAAGAATTTACGCGTAAAGACACCCTTGTTGTAGGTGATGTCTTATTAGCTCGCTGCATAACAAAATTAAAGAGGGAGCACAGACGTGTTCGTTACCGCTGGATTACATCCTCAGCAGCTCGGATATGCTGTCATATTATTCATGAATTTCATCTCCCGATAAACACTATTATTAAGAGCCAGGACCTGATGACTTGACTGCCTCGGGAAGTTGAACGCCTAGCGCCAGAGCACTAATTGCCCCGGTGTTGTTACAAATGTCGGATAGAAAACGGAAATCGCAGCGTGAGAATAGGATGGGTTGACCCAGTAACACGAGCCATGAAAAAAGGCGTTCAAATAATTTTGTAGGAGAGCCAATTAGTTTCGGTACACACGTCTTTGGCTTTTTAACAGGAAAATAACCGATACATTTTGTTCGGGGAAAGGAAAAAGAGGTCAGGGACTTTACAATAGCAGCAATTTTTATAATTTGAGATCTAATGAGGTGCAAAAATGTGTAAAATGATGAAGTGATTTATATATTCTTTTCAGGACTGATGGATTTCATTATTGTGAGGTAGAAGGAAGCGTCCTACCTAAGCTTTGTTTCTCCTTCGTAAGTGGGATAAAAGGTACAAAAAACTGTTTCGGAAAAAAATTATTTTGTGCTGAAATATAGCAAGTGGTGAACTTACTTTTGGATGTCGTTCCGGAAGTATTAAGAGAAAAAAAACTTTAATGTCCTGAAGGCAGAATTAGGGCTCTTTTTATACGAACATCGAATCAACCAGACGATACTTATTTAAATTAAAAATATCATAAAGCAAAACAAATTTTCAGAATAAAGAAATTCAAAGATTAACATCACTCTGAAAATCTCTAGTTTCGACTGTTTATCGTAACTAATTAAAATAACTGAATCTGATATTAAAAATAACCACATAATATTTTTGGTCTTTTAAATAAAAAAAAACATCGATTTTGCATATCGGGTAACTTGCGCGCGTTGCAATTTTATCGAATTTTGCTAAAATTTTGGAAAACATTATCTATAATCGCATTGACAGTAATATTCCTTCTTATTATTAACCTAGTCATCATTTGAAGATTTATTTCTGAACATCCAGACGGGTGTGGGCAAGCTGTTTTTTTGGTTAAACTGAACTTTTATGGTATGGATATCTCTTTAGTTCAATTACTATCACCTCATTTATTTGCAGGACCTAGCTAAGTTTTTATAATGGATTTAAATCTCGGGAATATTCACCAGTTTCTGGTGTGCCCCAATGTTCTAATTTAGGTACTTTGCTTTTGATGTTGTTTATTATGTTAAATCGCACAAATTTGTTTATGTAGATGATTTAGTCCTGTCCTTTGCTATTCTTCTAGCTTCGTCCCAGGTGAGGTTTTTCTTCCTCAAGGCCTCGGCCACTGTAATGTTTTATGTCTTCTACGGTCTTCCTCTTCTTTCCTTTCCTTGTACTTTTGCCTCCCACCCTAGTTTTGCTGGTCTTTCGTCCATTCTCACCAAGTGCCCGAACCTCTTTAATTTATTCTCTTCCATAGTTTTTTTAATCGACTCTATTTTTTCTTCTCTGATTCTGTCGTTTCTTATTCTGTCCATTCTAGTCACCCCTTTAACACGTCTCAAGTATCTCATCTCTGTTGCCTGCAGTCTACTTAAAAGTCTATCTCTTAACACCAAACTTTCACTACCATATGTTAATATTGGTCTATAAATGTTCTTGTATACCGTCATTTTTGTCTTCTCACTTATTTCCTTTTTACTTATTAACGCCCTGTTTAGTGAGTGGTACACCTTTATTGCACTAGTGATCCTTTAATTTATTTCTTCATCCATACTTCCATTGCTTTGTATTGTAACTCCTAGGTACTTAAAAAACTTTTAACCTGTTCTATTTGTTTCCCATTTATTGTTATGTCTATCTTTTTGTCCTCCTTTCCTATGACCATTGTTTTAGTCTTGCTCGTATTTATTAACATTTTACGTTTTGTTAGTTCATTCTCCCACAACTCTACATTTATTTGTAACTTTTCTTCATTTTCTGCACAGATCATCAGGTCATCTGCAAATACGCATTCTGCTAGCTTTATCAGCTTTAATTTTCTATACCCTAATTTGACTTCGTTAGCCTTGTTGTGTAGTTCCCACAATATATCGTCCATTACCATGATAAACAGTATTGGGCTTAACACCCCACCCCTTGCCTTAATCCATCCACTACCTGAAAATCCTGTGATTCCATGTTGCTTGTTCTGACATAATTTTTGTGTCACTGTATAAACTCTCTATGCTTTTTCTGAGCATATTATTTGTACCTCTTTTCTTCATACTTTCCCAGACCACTTTTCTAGGGATGTTACCAAATGCTTTCTCTAAGTCAAGGAATGCTAAACAGATTGCTTTTTCTTTGCCTGTCATTTCCGCCATTTGTTTGATCGTAAATATATGGTCCTGGGTGCTTCGCCCTCTTCTAAACCCGCTTTGTGCTTCGTGTAATTGTGGTTCCAACTTTTCTCTTAATCTTGCTTAAATCAGTCTTTCATAGACCTTTGCTACTACACTTAACAGTGTGATTCCTCTATAGTTCCCATATTCTTTTGTGTCTCCCTTTTTATGTATTGGTACAATTATCCCCATTTTCCAGTCATCTGGTACTGCTCCTTTATTCCATGCCATGTTAAATATTTTTGTCAGCACTTTCCCCTCTTTTGGTCCCATACTTTTCAACATTTCTGGTGCAATTTGATCATGCCCCGGCCCTTTCCTCTTTTTATATTATTAATGATCTTTTGTTACTTCTTTCTCCTCTATAACGTTCTATTGTTCCTCTTCAACACTTCTATAATTCGTTTCTCTGACTTCTGTGCAATTTGTTTCAGTTTCTGGGTTGAGTAACTCTTCGAAATATTCTTTCCATCTGTTCATTATTTCACTGCCTTCTGTCATTATTTWCCCTTGCTTGTTTTTTATCTGACCTGCAATGTATTTTTTATCATTTTTGGCATTCTTTAGTATTGTTGACTATTTACAAATTGATATTAATCAAGTGGAGAGGTGTAGTACCAATGTATTAAAGGCAAATGTTAGCAAGTAGTATTCAAAAACAATCAACCACTGCCAGGCTTTTGTTAAGCCTATGTTTAGGAGTGATATTTGACTCCAAATTTACTTCTAAAATTCACATTGATAATACTGTTACGGCAGCCTCTAAACTACTAGATCTTATCTTTCGACAACTAAATACTTAGTCAACTTAACAAATTGTACTTTATATTTGCTGTTAGTAAATTGGTATATTATTGAATTATTTGGACCCTTATTATATTTATAAGTTAGATATTGAAAAAAATACAAAAACGTTTTCTTAAATTACTTTATTTCAGAACGAGTAAAGAGTATCCTGCGAGAAATTTTCTCAAGCAATATAATTTTGTGCCCTTACTGCCAGCAGCCTGGAAAACTGTTTATAATAAGATCGATTACATTCAGTTATTAGATCAATTATTGTTTTATGTTCCATCTCTAATTCTCGATATAATTCAACCTTTGATTTCCCTATACCTAGAAGCAGTATTATCGGGAAGGCGCCATTAAAGATGTTTGTCTCAAAATGGAAGTTTTCTTAATTGTCACTCTTTTGAACACTTTTTATTTTAGGTATTTTATGTATTCTTTTCAATTCTATATGATTTATCAATTGGGCAATAAATTATTATTATTATTCTTATTGCGTATCCTACAGTAGGACGTGTGTTTTTCTGTATTTCCGTAATAAAAACGATATTTCAGTTTTAAACTGTATCAGTTTATAGGTTTTCATGCAATGGTGGCAATTTAGTAAATTTGAAAAATAATAGCAAGTTAACTGTGTAACCGGTGTGTAACTAGGTAATCGTATTTATTTTTACATAACCACACTGTCACTCTAGATTGTTAATTGCTATATTTTTTTTGCAAAAAAACGCCAAATTGATTTTTTACTGATTTATGAAATATGTAGGCAAAATCTTACTATTTTAAATGATTTTTGTATTGCCCAGTAGGTACTACATTATCTATTTATTGATTAATATTATGCGTGTATTGCCGGCAGCGGCAAGTAATTTACTTTTTGTTTGAGGTCAAATTTGCTTGTTTCTATGCATTTGACAACGTCAGAACGTTAGCTGTTTCAGCTTTATCTTGGTTTCGTACTGACTATGGCTAGCTAGGATCTGAAAGCGCTTTACCAGCATTCTTCAATGAAGTGATTAAAATTCTGAAATTCTGAAGAAAACTATAAACATCGACCTTGCCGTTCCTCCACCGCTGATAATGGGCGTGGGTGTAACCCAGATTTATCGAAGATGTGAAACCGGGAGGCGAAATAGAAAGTGCTACCACTCATCCACGGCGATTTATTTTCTGCTGTCGTTTCCATTGTAAATGTGCACACGACTTGCGGAAGTGATCGCTATGTGGCAATATTTTTCTTTTGTGAAGTCAGCTATTTTTCGGTCCTGTCAATTGCATAAGATGTCATCATTTTTAGCTTATCTTTTAATCGCTAAGAATGTTTAAAGACTCTTTTGTGGCTCAACCAGAAGACAAAAGGCAATTTTATGGATTATTTCAAAATTTGGCGGGCATGGAATTACTAATTGTGTCACTTTATTGTAAATACTAATTTACGACTTTATAATGCGGGAGATATTATGTAACGGAATAAAGAAATCGTTAGTAGCAGAATAATGAAGCCACTATCCCTGCTCACTACACACATAATTTTAAAGAACAGAAAATATTTCTCAACAAACCTTACTCACAATTGTTCTTCTAAGCTAAATTGCAGGGTTCTGTTGAGGAAGGTTTGACATATATATTGGAAATCATTGTTTTTTCTTGTAGTATCTTATTCGTGCAGACTATACTAACTATATGTAGATTGTAGGCCATAAGTTTATCTATCAATGTGATGTAGAAAATATTATTGTCAACCATAAACCTTTAGAAACCTAGGCGGTTTCTTTAAGGTTCTCCATATTTGTTTACTATTTTTGGGACCTAGGTTTTTTTAAAAATGCATCATTGTTACATACTTACATTATAATGCTTACCAAGACCAAAATTACTTATGTTGGTTAGTATAACTGCCGTAAAGTAGTACGACTTTTGCACATACATGAATATAAAGACATGTGAAATAAATAAAAATAAGCTTCTAACCTCTATAAACGTATAAAGAAAATGGTAAGACAATAATTATTAGTGCAGTCAACAAAATAAAACAAAAATCAACGTAATTCAATCTTCAGGTGCTTTGATGGGTACGAAAAATTATTTAATATTTATTGATAAGTATGTTTCCTGCTCGGTTGATTGATCAGTGATGGGTTCTTGCATAATTCATCGTCGTAAATACTTTGGTCTTTTAATTCCTTGTTCTATTGCTAAACGGAACTCCTTTCCATAGCCTTCTTTATAACGCGCCGCAACCGGCACATTTGTGCCGAAAGTACAGCACAACAGTTTTTTATGCAGCTACACGCTGTACCCCAGCTTTTATGCAATTTCAAAAAAATGTTTTACTAGTGGTTCTGGAGCAGGATCGTTTGGGAAAATGACAAGTTTCAGACCCTGAGTCTCATATCTGAGCCCCACTGACAGTGATGGGCGCGTAGAATACGCCATGTAAATTACGCTATTATCTACGCGTAAACTATGTAATATTTTACCTTAAAAATACACTGTAGAAAATAGCATTGTGTAGACAAATAGAATTCTAGAAGTATATAGTTTTTTAGTGGTGTTCTGATGTTCATCATCAGTACCACTCAAAACGCCTCAAATGCCAATATTATTTTGTATTTTATTATTATTTTATATATATTCTTAATTAAAAGAAATACTACTTTGTTGTAATAAATGTTTAAGTAACAATAACTTGTTTGGGCATACGTCAATTACAGCCAGAAGACGTGAGTAAGCAGGCTAAGTGTGCTGTCAAAAGTACTCTGGCGTACTTTGGATTTTACTATCTTTATTCTCTATAAACGGACATTTTTATATGCCACCCTTGTTCTTTCACCAAACGTTTTTAATTGCAGGTCAATTTGATTGTCCTATATATATACACTGAACTAGATACATTGATCTAAAGAAGTAAGTAACATGTGATAATTGATTACAGTAAATACCTTTCTTTGGAGAAAAATCAACATGAACAAAACTTATAATAAGGAAATCGACACATGAAGAAGCTAGCAAAACAGAGAAATTAGAAACAAAATGGTTTCCATTCAGGTTTATTGCGTACCTACTTAATACATTTTAACCATAATATACTCTTGTTGAATTACTCAAAATCTACGCCAAAATGCTTTATCTACATTTTCTACACGTGTAACGTAGAAAATTATAATTTACGCGTAAACGCCCATCACTGCCCACTGACATTGCTCCTTGTCTGTTTGTGCATGATTATATAATCTTATGTGAAGTTTTCAAAGAGTTTGAAAAAAAGTTTTCCCTTAATATAGGCGAACGTCACATCATCTATTAATATAGGCGAACGTCAGCATGGAATAAGTGTTAGGTTTGCGTTCTCCTACATCTTCCTTAGTTATATAAGTACTTCGTGTGAGATTTTAGCAAATTCTAGTAGAAAAGTCTTTTGCTACCGACCTTCCTATTCTGCCATCATCTTTTGAGAATCCCGTCCCTGTCAAATCATTTTATTAATTCGTAGATAAATATAAAAATGAGTTTTCACTATTCCTTTCATCCAGCCGCATTTTTGGTACTTCAGGAAAAACACTTCCGCCAATAATGTAGATGTGATAGCCGCTTAATAATAGATACTAATTTAGTGGCTTCTCTCATGATGGCAACGAGTTACTATTATAATAAAATTAATTGACATAAAATGTTATCTTTTTCAGGGCTGATTAAACTTTTGCTAATGTTACCATTATTTTGACCCCCTTCTCTTTGCATATGATTATGTGTCCGGTGAAGAATATTTGTGCTAAGCAAATATTTTGTTTTCATGTTGCGCTTTGTCTAAGGGCATTACATATCTTTTCTTATCCTAGCGTTACATATAATTCAATCAATGAAGGAGGTGCAGAGTGCGTGAGGGTACTTAGGGAGTAAACATACTAAACGTCCTGACATCTAGCAGGCGGCTTTGTTCGGTTATACTCCATTAACGGTACGTTGTAGGGAAATATTTTCTTATGCTAAATGAAAGCTTTTCATTTCATTCAAATGTTCGAAAGACGTTATGTGCTGTATGCGAAGGAACGTTTGATGAAAATTGTTAGGTATGTCTCGTTTTTTGAAAATTTTTGTTTTCCAGGACGTGCAGCTCGAAAACGGCTGTGTATTTGAAACGCTCACTTCCCATACGTCAGGACTTTTAGTACGTTTACTCCCTAAGCACCCTGAACAAGTTTATGAAGGAATCGCGTAGGTCCTTGCTCACATATTATGTTAATAAAAGACTAGCAATAATACAGTTGTGATATAATCAAGGTAATTCAATGAAGCATCCAAAAAGGCCACTTTTATTCAAAACAGCCCAACTCGTTTTTGCCTGTTTGGTCCCGTTAAATTTGAATTGCACTAAAATAAAAACAAAGCATTTGACGAAAATTAATCGTCTGTAATTGTGTAGTCACTCATCGGTAACAAGGCAAAAATAAAATTGTTACTGACAACGTCGTGTTACTTGCACTGTTGGAATTTAAATTTAAAACAATCACTCTCCGCGAAGAGGCCGTCGTTTCCGTCAGCTTGTCAAGCATTTACCCCCACGAAACAGCGAGTATGCGGTTAATTTTTCACACGAGCGCAGTGATAGTTCCACTTTCCAAAATGTACACAGCTTGAAGGCAGAAAAACGATAAGTAACGTAATATCTTTTTACAGATAGCCAGCTCAGACGGGTGCGTGATTACTATAACAGTACAGTGCTATGAAGTTAAGAGATGATTTGCGAGTTGGCTAGATACAATTGGTAATTATCCTATACAAAACATATTCTGCTTCCACAGTTTAAGTGGACACTTGCTTAATATTATTAGTTACCGAGTTTTTAGTTGACATACCCTTAGTTTTCTATAATATGCAGTCTCCCAGGCTCTTAAGTAAAATTAAAATTATTCTTATTAAAGTATCAAGCAACGATTTATGATACTGACTTATGCAGAGGGTTTTACAGCTTGATGATCGTCCGTCGTAAACTATTGTATTATAAATGAGGGTTTTTACAACCTTATGGTCGACAGTCCTAAACTATTGGGATTAGTGGCACGCTTCATAGTTCCTAAATGTGCCGTATTCAAAAAAAATTGTTGGCTAAAATTTTAACTTTTTCACTGCTAATTTTTGAAATTTGATAGTTGTGATAATTTAGCAATCAATAAAACATAGAAGCTTTTATGACAAATTTTATTTAATGCAGACCTCATGCAAACTGGCGCGACCCGCGATCTATTTTTATGTGATACTTCATTGGGTTTAAATTTTCCGATGTATAAAATAAAAGCCATTGCATGTCACAACGAATTTATACAAATTTAATATAAAAACAAACAAATTAGTAAGTAGAAAATTATTTACATTTGCTAGAAAAAATTTACAATAGTGCACAATAAAATTTATACCCGGTATTGATTATGTTCATTACAGCTTGTTAATAAGCACATTACAAGAGTCACAAACTAAAAAAAAATACTCACTATCACTTTCACTGCTAAAATCACGATTAGATTCTATTACTAATTCTTATACATGATTCGCTCTGTACCGATTTTCAATATCCAGTACATGCCGCACTGAATTTCTCTATGCATCGACACTTGTTATTTCAGCTTCGTGCCTAATGCAGACCTGATGCTAACTGGCGCGACCCGCGATCTATTTTTATGTGATACTTTATTAGGTTTAAATTTTCCGATGTATAAAATAAAAGCTTTTGCATGTCATAATGAATTTATACAAATTTAATATAAAAACATACAATTTAGTAAGAAGAAGATTATTTACATTTATTAGGGAAAATAGTGCACAATAAAATTTATACACGGTATCGATTATGAGACACAAACTAAAAAAAATACTCACTATCACTTTCACTGCTAAAATCACGATTAACTTCTATTATTAATTCTTGTACATGATTCGCTCTGTATCGATTTTCAATGTCCAGTACATGCCGCACTGAATTTCTCCATGCATCGACACTTGTTATTTCAGCTTCGTGTCTAATTTTTAGCAGTATTCCATTGCTAAATTTTCCACCGGTGTCTTCCCTCGTCGAATTCTGTGTTTCAACTGCCCCCATATCGTTTCAATGGGCTTGAAAATGCAATGATATGGAGGTAATCATAGAATGATGTGTCCACGTTCAGAAGCGAGAAGGTCAATTTTAAATTTCTTCGAATTTTTTTTGTGCCAAGCACTTCCAACAATTGTTTTTGTGTAGTCCTCTTCGAAATATAAATCTTCTTTTCTTAAATACTCTTGAATGGTTGCCTTATTAGTTGTTGTTTTTGGAATTTTATCCAGTTGCTCCCAATGGTAACTAGCGTTGTCCATTACTATGATATGTTTGGTGGCAATTTGGACAATAAAATGTTTTTTAACCAATTTTCAAATGACTTCAGAATGATAATCGATGCTTGCTTCTTTTAAGTTTTTACATCCAAGATCCAAGGCTCCAGGAACGAAACCATTTTCACCTCCTGCGTGTAGAATCATTATTCTTTTTCCTTTTGACGCCGGAATATTGACGTTGCACTTCTCTGAGTCATTCACCCATCCTTTTTTGATTGTATCATGGGTATCGTACCATGTTTCGTCGAGAAAAAATATCGGACGATTTTCCTGCCTATACAATTTTATAGATTTTAAATTATCGTATCTCCACTTTCTTATTACCTGGCTTTCCATCAAGCATTGCTTCTTCTCCACCTTTTTCATTGAAAAGCCAATGGTTTTAATATACTTTTGCAGGGTATGCTCGGAGCAGTCGATAATATTATCATTGTTTAATTTCAATTTTTCATTTTTTATATAACACGCCGATGTTGGAATAACATTATTCTTGAACATTTCATAAATGTTTCTTCTAATAAGATCCGCGTGAGTTGCAGTAAATTTTTTAACAATTCTCCAGATGGTTGATCGTGGAGTTCCAGTTACTTCTGCCGTTTTATCTAAAGGTTGCTACTCGCCATCACACTCTAATAATAATACCAAATAGTGCTCATTGATTTATGTGCAAAACAGTGGAACATGCCAAACCCGTTTGTTATTTACGACAGCTTCAGGTAATACTTGTAAACCATTGTGAGCGGTAATCGGCTGTTCGTATAATGAGTCTCGCAGATTGTTGCTTGCAACTATGCAATCTTAACTTCTATACTTAGCAAAGCAGAACCCACGTTCCTTCTAGGTCGCCTGTCTCCGTCATGTGTAAGAAGTTTTAATATAATTTGTCAGGCTACAGGTCACTTCCTTTAGGAAGTAGTTCCCGTTAAGGCAGCTAGGTGGCTTTGTCATCATGTCAGTGTAATGCTGACAGATGGCATTGCCATCCTAAATTCTCACTTTCATAATTTGTAGTAATTTTTATATAAACTTTAATCCAATGTACAAAATTGACGATACTAACAACGTTGAGAGACTTTAAACTTCGTTTCTATATTTTGTACTGTTCACCTATACTTTTTGCTTTCCTATAATTGGATGCATAAGCTATTGGAAAATAATCATAAATTATTTGTATATTTATTTTAAAAATAAATTGTTTGCAAGATTATAGATAATTATTGAAAATAAGCAATAAAGCCAATTATGGTCGCTGTGAACAGCATTTTGGCACGACAATTCTTTCATAAGCATATTTACTGTAAATATATGCATGGCTATAGCCCAGCAATTACATGCTTCACTATGAGACCACTTCTGAGCATCCTTCACTGCATAAGAATGTTTATTATTATTTGCTTTCTTTATTGAATTTCGGATCGCTATTCGCACGCTGCGCGATATCTGCATTGCATGTCCGGCTTTTTATTGCGCATCACCTGCAAAGAAATCCTGTCCGAAAATGTAAATAGGGGCCCATCAAGAACCTTCAAAGGTCAACAATGTTCAGTTACACGTCTTGTTAAGAATCACGAAGACTTGGACAAATAAACGTTTTACGCTGATTTTATTGCCGATGTTGTTACGTCTCGGTACGGCACGGAGCATACCTGTTCGGGAGGATTTCAACTTTCTTGAATAAATTAGGGTTTCACATGCAGAATTAGCAAGCGAATTTGTTGTGCTCCAAAATACCTGCAAAGGAAAATACTTTGCATGGAGATTAGTACTGTAACGAATTTAGTCATATCCTGACGGTCCTTGTTAAATTAATGGAATAATTCTAACTATTTACCTATCCCAACACATTTTTTGGGGGACCAAGAATATTGAGTGGACAACTTTTTTCTTATATTCAAGTTTTATAGAATACGATTTGCATAAACAAGAACTACCATCAAGCATTGTTATTATTTAAAATAATTTTTAATTTATGCAACCAAGCAGAGAAGTGCTAATGGGTGTTACTTACCTTTACTTACTTACTTTTACATTTTTGTACAAGTTTTAGTAAAAAAAAAGTATTTCCCTAACAATAAAACAAACACTTGCGATTTCCATCACGTAAAACGATTACCTATAAGTAAAATCTTTCACATCCCTAATGTCTACAACACGCCTATTCCTGATGTACTATTTTAAAAGTTTACGTGGAATGCAACTTAAAACGGGTTGTCCAGTTGGKTTTGGGCACAAAGGGTTGCATTGTGGGTCAGAAGTATGGCGTAGCAGGCTTATTTCACTAACTATGAATTTTACAGCAAAATGTGTCTGCTAATTTGTTAACACTTTTCATTTCTTAGTCCACTTCTTGCTTTTGTGATGAGTAGTTATACCACTAGGGTATGATGACAATCCAACAACCTGATGGACCGCGCCATCCGGTTCTTACCACACAGTAGGGGGGTAGGCTGAAGGTCACAAAGAACCCGCCTAAGAAGTGCTGAAGAAGTGTTAACAATGACGTCATCCTACCAGAAGGCAGTCTAAGAACAGACAACAAACACACACTAATGATGACGTCACTGCGGATATCAGGTGTAAACACACCTGTTTTTTACCTGTGCTAGAAGCACACCTGTAATTAAATAACCTCTTTGAATGTGTCAAAAACGTGCTGAAGAAGTGTTAACAATGACGTCATCCTACCAGAAGGCAGTCTAAGAACAGACAACAAACACACACTAATGATGACGTCACTGAGAATATCAGGTGTAAACACACCTGTTTTTACCTTGCTAGCAGCACACCTGTAATTAACTAACTTTTTAATGTGTCAAAAACGTTCACCCATCTTTCAAACAACAACAACCGACACCTGTTTTACCTGTGCTAGTGTTCTGTAATTAATATGAATTTTAAATACTTCCGCGTACGAATGCAGCTTGTAATCTCATTAGCGGAAACCTAATTTTAATGCAACCGATAACATTTGATCTTCTTTATCAAACAACTGTGTGTGTGCTTATCTGTTAATACCAAGGCGCGTAAATATTTGTTCCTAATATGCATCATGATTGCTACACGTTCTGCAAATTTTTGCAGCAAAATTGCTATAATTGCTATAATTGCACGTTTTTACGAAAATTTATCTCATGTTAGAGTCATCACAAGGTGATGAGTTTTTGTATAAAAACGGATGAAAACGGATTGATTTTATGTCTTCGAATTATGTGCAAAATGTTTATGATTGTACTGTGAGGTGTTTAAATTGTGTAGTGTCTCAAAATGTTTATAAAAATACTTGGTAAGTAGCAATAGGTTTAGAGTTTGCATTTAAATCTGGGATAACCTGAATATGTTTTACGATTGTCAGCACACATACGGGGTGCTAAATATAGAACAGCAACTAAACTGCGAATTGGGTTCTTTTAAACTAAATAACCAGATACGGAGCTTGCGGTAAGCTCTTGCACTGAAGATTGTGTAGCTAACACAGTTGTTATGTAGTTTTATGAATTTTACTGCAGCAGACAGTTTACCTGACTGAAACTAATAACAGGTGCTGAATCGGAACCGGTTTTAACGTTTTTAGTTTTAAGATATTGCATGTAAAATGCTTTCAACAAGGCTAGACTGATAGACCTCAAGCAACCAACCGCTTGGAATTACTCAGCGTTGTTAGGTTGTGCAGATATTCAGGAGTCATTTTAAGTTATCTTCAACTAACTTAAAAGTATTTGTATATTATCTGAACTCTACTAGGTTTGTTTTGAGGAATAAAATAAAACGAAGGTGTTCAATTAATTTGTTTTTATTGTGTAACATAATGGTTACAAAAGGAATTGTTTAATCAATACTGTGTTCCCGGAATGTTCCGTGCTAGAATTAAGCTGTATTACTAATTCTGAATCACAGTTGGAAATTTCTGTATATTTCTTACCTATTGTTTTCTGCAACAGTTGATCCATGCAATACTTTAATATTGATCTCGCTAGATGTGATGTACATATTATTATGCACATGAAAACCATTACAATAAATATACTCATCGAATCGATTTTTAGTAAGACTTCTGTGGAGCGAACTAATTCAGCTGCTGCATTAGATATTTGGTTAGTACTTTCGTTTACAATAAATGATTCGTTTAACACCATTCTCCACCGACTATCCCCGTAACTTTTGTTGGGGAACACTAACCTAATTTTATATTGAACAATGCGGTTGTTAATTGTGGGTACATTTGAAATTTTATAAACTGTCAAGCCATCTTGTGCTAAGGATTTTAGAGGTATCCAGTTAGGTTCAAGCGGATCGTTACCATCGTTGAAACATACATAACTCTTGTCAACGTTCTTAATTCCATGATGCAAAATGAATGTATTATTTGCTAAAGCAGCAAAAATTAGCAGACTTGTGCTTAGGAACGCCATTCTCAACAGAATGAAGTATTAGAGCATGTAAAGGTAGGTTTTATCAATGAAGCAGCGAAATATGTTTACATCCTCTTATCGTTTATTAGAAAATATATAATATAATTTTAGCTTTTTTCCTCAGACATTGAAGCTTCTGCGGAAGTGCGTATTTTGGTATGCTGAGGTGTCAAGCGTGAATATACAACAAAAAGTACCACATTTTTTGTTTATTTTGTGTTCTACTAATTTTCTGTTATTTATAAATTATATTTATGTACTAAGTGGTTTTATAAAACTAATACAAATAAAAAATCATATTTTATCTTTAAACATTTTTATTGTAATAAATAACTAATTTTACATTTTTTTTTTGTACAATCACATAACTTTAACAATATTATTAAGAGGGTTGTACCTTACAAGTTTATCGTGTAAAATAAGACAATAGCATGTAGTTTTTGCAGCCAAATTTTCGCTTGCTTCAAACTCGATACGAACATCTACACCGCCAGACTTCAAACTTTCGTTCTGGTGTGAAGTATCAATTACAAAAATGCAAAGTTTATCTTTGAATATCTGTGGTGTTAAATATGCATCTGAATCGTTTGTGTAGTAATATGAACGACGGAAATTAGCATACATTTCATACAAAATAGCATATTTATTTGTTTTAAAATCGAGATTTAGGTTGTCATAGGGGTAGGATTCGGAATTTAAGAAAACTTTTAAATTTGTTATATGACATGTATCAAACTGGTTACTATAAGAACTTAAAACATTTTTACGGTTGATTTGAAAACCTATTAAAATAAATCTGGGTTTTTCCAACTGATTAGTAGTTTTAACAGGCCAAATGTGTTTTGTTGTCTGTGGCAGCATTGGATATTCATACAGATCCCAAGCACGAAAACCAATTTCCAGATCTTGCGATTTTTCAATTTGTTTTAATAAACGCAGTTTTTCAATATCAGATATTTGAACGTGTGGAATTTTCCATACAATTTTATTTATTGTAAGCTGAGGAACTTCACCAGCCACAGGAGAATAGTAACAAAAATTGTTGTCAGTAGAACTTCGTATTAGGATCAGTTCCTGTTTCATATTAATTAAAATTTTTCTGAAATCCTCGAAAAATCCCATAAGCAGTTTCATTGGTATCACGAAATTAAAATTTCCGTTTGCATCTCTTATATAAGCACTTTCTACGTCCATGCCGGCTGCTGCATAACGTGTTGCGTCGGGAGATTTAAACGAACACAAGTTTTTCATTCTGGACGTCGTTCCTACGTTTTTCACTTTATCCACCGTGCAACCTGCTATTTCGTATCTCATTTCATCAAATAAGTATGCCGCACAGTTATTTAAAAGCTTTATTTTATCACTATGTTTTCCTTTGTCATCCACAATTTTTCCCTCTATGCAAAGAAGACTCTCACATGGTAATGTGTATATATCCTGTGCTTGAATCGGTATTCTTATTTCATCTGAGTTATTGAATGTTGTATTTATGTAGGGCATATAACTGTGGTATTCAAATTTTGTTATGGACTCATCGGAATATGCACGCTGGTTCACATTAAGTATACCAAGAGCCATTTTTTATTTCTTTAGACTGAAACCTAAATTGCTCAAGAACAGCTTGTTTTCAGGTGTCAACTCTGCCAGTCTTGTTTTAAAACTACCCCTACTTTTATAAATATTTCTTTTTATATCAGTTTGAGTGGGGAAAACTTGATACGCTGTATTGTTTATATTATATCTAAATACCATTTTTAAATTTTTTTGAGATGTAGTCTGATCGTTATCAACTCTTTATTGAAATTGATAAATTTACCATCTTGGTCGGTGATTTTAAGCTGAATTTCGTTAATATAATGTGTGTTTATTGGTAAGTATATGACGTTGGAGGGGTTTTCAATGATTTTTTCGCCGGGCAGCACATTAGGGTAAAACATATGCAAGACATGTACAGGCTTGTTGTTGTTATAAGAGTTTGTAACCAAATTACACTCAATGTTAATTGAATTAACGCTGGTTATGTTAATTGGGAAGTTTGAAATATGTCGCTTGTTTGCAGATAATTTCACTGATGAGAATCCTAATAACGATCCAATACTGTTAGGTACCGAAAAATCGATATCTTGATCACATTTTACTTCTGCATGTAATGTATTTAGATTCAGTCTGAGAGTAAATACAAACGTTGCTGTCTTTGACGAATGCTCGTTTACGGCTCTTTCTATATCGTTAACTTCGTAGGAACCGGTGGGAATAGTAAACAGTTCTTTTCCAATACGAATTTTGTTATTCTCACTACTCACATTTGGAATTGTATAATAACTCAGAAAATCGATTAAACCCAAAACATAGTTTTCACCAGAACCTAGTATTATGGGCGGTTGAATGTTTGTTGAAAGAAGAGTTTCTCTTCCAGACAATGTAAAAATGTATGACATTTTTGTACTATAAAACAGCAAGAACGAATTACACTATACAGATATGTTTCATAAATAGGACAAAAAATCATAAGTATTGCTATTTATTTAAATTTATCATCACGTTTACAATATAAATACCAACATTTAAGATAATTTACATTTTCTAATGCGCATGTCAATTTGTTATTTAAATGCTGACCGCAATGAAAAGATCTAAATATATTCTTGAGAGTTCCTAAGTTTGGGCAGCCTTCTTCTGTCAGATCGATAACGGTGTTGTTTAAAAAATTGGAAAGCCATAGTTTCTTCCTGATTCCTTTTACGGCAACCACCTCTTCCGATCCAACAAGTTCTTTTAAAAAGTCCTTGATTTCTTCATAGTATAAAAAGTTACCATTTTTTGAAGTTCCTTCCCAGTGTAAACCGTGCAGATTATCCGTTGTCCATTTTATATGTCTTTGGACTTGAGAGTTGTAGTAAAAAGAAGTTGTAGGTAATTTTACCAAGCGATGTGTCCAACAGTCACGATCCAGATGCATAAGAGCAATCTCCTTGCAGAGAAAAGGTTCCTCTTTGTATTGGAAACCCTGTATATCGATGATTATCATTTTTGCTGTCTGTAGAACGTTTTAACCGAGTTAACACACGCGCGCACACAAGAGCTATGGCAAAGCGTGATCGTGATGCTTATATACATAGATTTTGATGACGTACGTTACAGGTTTTTTGATAAGAACATTAAACATAAATGACCACAGTTAAAAGAATTATAATTTTGGTACTTGTCATAGTTATAATATACTTTTACGCAACCGTTTGAATTAAAATATTTAGAAACCTCTACGGGTGGTTTTAGGTTTCCAAAACTATCGAAATATGTGATGTTGTCTCCTTTTTTAAAGTAACTAACCCAGTGACTGCCGGGTTCGTTGTGTTTTTGTAGGTTTATTATACCACTTTCCTTATTTCTAATTTTTTGGGGTAATGCATCTCTCATAAATATTCCTCTAAAAAAAGGTATTTGTAACAATTTAACAAATTTTAGCAAGTCATAGTTTGTTAGCGGTCGATTAGGTAGCCTTCTGATTACTTTCAACGCGAAAATCTTTTTCTTCCTGGGCTTTTGGGAAAAAACAGTCCTAAACCTGTTCTGTGTGGACGCAGAAAAGCCCCCTTCCCACCAATCAATTTTGTTCAATAACTTGGTTGTGTCTTTTCGACTCCTGGAGCTGCTTTTTAGCTTCAGCAGCAGAATTTACTGCTTTAGCAACTTGTGAGGCTCCGCTTGCAATCGCACCTAGGGCGCTCAAACCTGCGAATAGGGGGATGAGAGGAAGGAATCCACCCGTTTTAGGAATTTTTATAACACGAGGTGTTGCTCTTATTTTAGGTTTAAGAGTCTTTGCAGCTTTTAAAGCAACAGATATAGCACCTTCTAACGTAGAGGGCTTGCTCTTCTTTAAACTTTCTCTAATTTTAACCATTGCTTTGTTGAAGGAAATCTTGCGACCGTTTTTTATTTTTTATTTGTTTACTTCTTTTTTATTCTTTACTTTCCGATGTTTTCTAGTCATGATGTTTGCACCCCGAATACTCTATGAAAACTAATCGACTTAGAATGAGCTGTTTACTTTATAGTTTTACTCTTTTAACGTTTTCATCCCAATCATTATCATCATCATCAAATTTACGTTTCTGTGTGCTAATTTTAAATTTTTTATTGGAGGTAACTTCATCACCATCGCTGTTCTGTCGTTTGAGACTAAAAGTTGCAGGGGAACTAACCATGTTCTCATTCTCATTATTTTGAGTGTATAAATTCAAATTTGTTTTAGGATAATATTTTTTCCTGCGTTTTCGTTGGTAAATCCATATCCCTCTCATCACCTTCATGTTTGATATTATACTTTTTTCTTTTACGATTACCGGTTAAGTTATCATTGTCAGTATTAATATCATCTTCCCAATTCATTTTTTCTTCGCCTGCTTTATTTCTCTTGGCGGTGTTGTTTCGCCGCTTTTTAGTTTTGTTGTTGTTTGTTTAACATTTTTTTTTGTTTAATATATTAATACAATCATTTACTTCTTTGACAGTTTTTTCTGAAGAAATTTTTATTCTCTCCAGTAATTTGACACATGTATTTAATGATTTCTAAGTAGTCTTTTGATAGACCATACCTAATTTTACTTTCGCTTTCATCGCGTTACCCACAGCAAAAGCCATTAGTCTTTCTTGTAGGGAAGCGTCTTTGGAAATGGTTCTTTCCATTGCACGTTTAGCTAGTCTTTCATCAGCCACATGACGTAGCTTGGTATTTTTTTCTTGTGAATAACTTATATCATGTTCACGACATGCTTCATCCAACGGGTTAATACCAACATCCCCTCGAGCTAATCTTTTCTCAAGCTTTGTACCTGGGGTGTTATATACATTAGTGTGATAAATGTGAAAGGTGTTGTTAAAACAGCTTACCTGGTCCACAGAAGTTGTAGCCAGGTAAATGCATTTCCCAAGGTAACTTATTAATTATGCTATTTAGTAAAACCACTACCTGTGTGATAGTACAACATAAACACCTGATGTTAAAGCAGTCAAGACCAAATAATATCTAATTATAAAGCTACCTTTCACAACCATTTTATAATCATTTGAACGAGTATATTGAAACAATAAGCATGCTCAGAAAAATAAAAGTTATTAAACACAAAAGTATCTTTGGAGGTGGAAAATAATGATTTTAAAAAAACGTGAAACAAGTAAACATGGTATTTTATTTCCTTCAACCGTTAGGTGTATAATTACAGGACCCAGCGGTGCGTAA